>BTHU01000003.1:21762500-22200000 GCA_036184795.1 Tokudaia tokunoshimensis
TAGCTCATCTGTATTTGACCCTTGTGCTCAGAATATCAGTCTAGCTCCCGAAACTGTCATGATGAGCTGCTGGGTCTCCTTCTCTGTATTGCCAAGGGAAATAAAGGCTTTCAGTGGACATTGAAGCTCACATTGCCAAATATGGGAAATAAACTATTTTTCAAATATCATGCAGGCTGGGAATGTGCTTCAGTCCTGTATAGGCAAAATCTTGGGTTCAATATTCCACCAGTCCCACCAAAAAATTTGCCAAATTAAATATGAATATAAATTTGTTTAGAATAAATATATAAATCATCAATACTACAGTAATCATAAATACTATAAAGTTCCTACTGTGGTTTGATTATGTTTACCAAAGTCCATGTGTTGGGACCTGAATCCCCCATGCCACACTGTGGAGGGGTATGGCCTTGAAGTAGCAATTATTGTCACTGTCACAAGAGTGACTCCCATTAGCTCCCTTCCACTTCTCTCTCTAGTGTGTTCTCTTGTCTGTCTGCTTTCTCCCATGAGAGACTGCCATGCGAAAACCTTCAGCAGATGGATCCTACGACCTTGAACTCCCCACCCCGTAGGAAAAAAAAAAGGACTCTGTTCTTTATAAATTACCCAGCCTCAGAAATTGTCATAGCAGCATAAAATGTATGGAGTACCCCTGAATCTAGAAATATATATGATTATTTTTCAGTTCTCTGGTTCTCTTTAATAATCTGTCTTTTACATATTTTTGATGCATATTATTTTATCATCTCTTTAAATTCTACCACTTTTGCAACAAGACTTTCTATAGAATGAAGAAAAAATGAATTCTCCACAGAATTTGTATTTAGTCTTAAAAATTAATTCTTATCTAGAATTGTTGGTCAAAATTTGTATCTTATTATTGACAGAATGCATAAAGCATGTAACCTCACAAAGATACAGTAACAGAACTGTGTCTAACTAAAATGTACTCTCAGTGATAGCCATAAAATATATTTGGGTTTATAATTGCACATAATGCATTATCAAGCATGTTCCTGGTAGGAGAGTTTCTGTCTTGAGAGATGCTTCTCACAGAACAGCTTTTAGTTCTACTTAGCTTTTTTTGGATCATATCCCTCCAAGCCAGGATGGGTAGGACATATTCTAATCCTCTTCCTTCAGCATGATGCCAGTAGTTGGCCCTGGGAACAGAAGCCATATTAGAACAGATCAGCTAGAACAATCTAACTATATAAGGAAATGACTATGTCTCCCATAACTATGTCCCATTAAACCAAATCCTAATGTCCCAGTAGACTGCAGCACAGCAGATGGCCAAAGTGGAAAGACACAATGACCAGTTACAATCCAAGTATTTTACTTTGGGGACTGCTATAAAACTCTGTAACTGAGCAAATGTGTCACATGGGGCCTTGGCAGCAGTCAGCGTTATAGGGGGACCCATGATGAGAGAGGCATGAAGCCCAGATCTCATTAGCTTCTTGTCAATCCTGCCTCTCACAAAGCTTAGTGAATGGTCCCCCGTGAATTTGCCACTAGTATACTTTACATATGTTAATTAAATTAATACATTAACTTTGGAGCATTTAGCCTTTGGAGCAGGGAATAAAGTTTAGTTGAGTCCTATGGGGTAAGCAAGCCGTGGGGTGCAAGTCAGAGAAGAAATGAGAGAAAAATGCAGAAGATGGGAAAGAGGAAACATGGGTGGCTTTAGCAGTGTCTGAGTGGAGGAAGGCAGTGCAATTCCTTCTTATATAAAGGCTAGCTTATTAAACAGATGTCAGTCCACCAAGTCAGAATGCTCCAGGACCGGGGATGTATCCACTATCAGAAATTTGAGAGTTAGTTAAAGGCATTACCATGTACCTTATTATTATGCATGCCTTAGACTAAATCCTTTTCCTTCTTGAGTTTGTACGTGGAGATTATCTAAAGTTTTGTTTTTAGCAATAATGACAATAGACTGGAATATGACCAGTATTAGCTACAGGGGTCATATTAGTTTAAGGGCCTGCAGGACTCCGTTTGGTTTGGATTATTTAGTCCAAGTCCCTTAACGCCATCAGTGTTAGGGGAAGGTGAATGAATAGCCTTAAGATAGGCTTCACTATGAGAACGGGGTGGGCACTCTCAATAAATAATGAAAGGTTGGCAATGTAGCGTCTCTCCGACTCTTCCATCATTGCATGGTTTTCTAAAGCCAGTTGGAACAGATTCCTTACTCTTCAAAAAGATGAGGTAAGTCAGAGTAACTCCTGAATAACCCAGGACACTTTGCATTCCAGAGCCCTTAATCACACCTTAAAATCACTTTTAGCCACAGAGGGGAAACGCTTCACAACTTCTGGGGGTTAAAGTGGGACCATCTTTGTGGTTCCAACTATATACCCTACTGTAGAACCTTTCCAAAGTCAGCCACCTCTTCCAGCCCCTCCTTAACTCTACCGCAAGAGATAACTTAGAAAAATATCCCTGTTCCTAACCCTTGAAGGCAAGGACTTTCCCAACATGGTAGCGTAAGTATGAGGGGCATGGGAAAGGCCTTTTTCATGATGAAGACAAAGACTAAGACGAAGACAATAATGATAAGCAAATGATCAACACTAGAGAGCGAGATCTCTCCTCAGGAGGTCTCCTGTCTGAGTGACTGAATAGTCTGACCAAAAGATGAATAACAGTCCTCTGACTGTTATTTGTCTTGGCCTGAATTGAATGCTGGTTTTTCAAGGAAACCAAAGGCATCAAAGTCCCCTTCCGGACTCCTAGGATGTCCATCCCTTTCATTGCTACATCCATTTCATTGTTGTGATTTCCTGATTTTATCCAAATATTTGGGATTTGGATGGAGGCCACGGTTTACCAACAAACCCAGAATTCTTTTCACCTGCGTGCCATTATTCAACTTTTAGTCTAACAAAGTCACTTTGAACTTTACATATCAAAGAGAAATCATTCCTTTTTTTAGAGTAACTTCAAAAGCAGCCCAGCATACATGGAGGAAGATGTCACAGCTGCAAGTGAAATAGAGACCCAGGGGAACTCTTTTGGCAAGCTATCCCCACTGACTGGGGAGGCTGGTTTCAGAAAATTATTGTTTTCCAGATAGATGTTGGCTTCTACTAACATTCTTTCATCCTTTGCCATTAGAATTATTTATATTCACGACACTGATTTCAAGCGTGTTTCTCATTTCCTGTATTGTTCCAGGTCCACCATGGGGACAGCTCTTTATCATGATAATGATTCAATAGGTGAGTGAATGAACAGAGGAGGTAAGGCTGTGTAAACAGGTAAACCAGATCTATGAAGGTGTGGTTTTATCGATGCGGAGTAAGGTATTGCAGGCCTGTTGTTCTTAGCATGCGGGAGGCTGAAGCAGAAGGAAACCAAGTTCGATGCCAGACTGGGCTGCATGTTAAGTTCCTTTCTCACGCCCCTCTTTCCTGTCCTGGGGGTGGGGATGGGGATAGGGACAGGAGGGGGCATGGTCCTACCCGTAACATCTGCAGGACCTTGACACATGCTCAGGGTTTCTACTTTTCAGCTTTCTCACCTAGAAATGTGAGTGATAATGCCTACCTTGTAACTTCGTTGTAAGAATTTGAGATAATATATGTAAAGTCCATGAAACACTGAAGCAGGCGGTACCCACCCCCACCCCCCTCAGCAGGAATAATTAGCCAGTGCTTTGCTCTTTAGGGATTCCACAGCTAACCATCCATCCACATGTGGTTGCTCTCTCTGCAAATCAGTTCCAGCACGATTTTTGAAAGTAAGTAGATTTTTTTTCCCATGAGTTCCTTGCTTACTCCTGGCTGAGTTCCCACCTCCCCACCCCCCATCTTGTGTGTGTTTATAAAAATGCAAACAGCTTAATATGAAGTCATGTATTAATAGGGGATGCATAAAAAAAAAAAAAACTAAACACAGGAGACATGTGGATCCTCTAACTTGTAGTTCCTTCCCAACTTGGAAGTTACTTCACCAACAAGTTGCTGAGTTTGTAAGAGGTAAGCATTTTAATTTATTACATGGAGAAACAGAGTAAGCTGTTGTGTGGTTTTGTAATCTTTAATTTCTTGACGTAACTTTTTAATCATCCTGTGTATGAACACTGATATGAACTTTCACCCAACAACCTTTCCTGACATCTAAAACATTGGCCATCACTGGTTCAGCTTTGGATTATCAGATCATCCACGGCTGCCCTCAGTGCCTCACCTCAGCCCCAGGAGGGGTGCACCAGTGAGACTGTGACTACCTGATGAGGTAGCATCCACTCCAAGAGTCTGGACCATGAGATTAATGAAGACGTGGCAAGGTCAGAGCCACGGAAGAAGGTTGGGACGTAAATAGGAAGAAATGCTTAAAATGCAGTGGTGGAAATCTGAAAACAAGGGTCTTGGGTCATCACTGAGAAAAGCAAAGCATAATAAATCCAGACCAAATGAAAAGTACAGGATTTCTAAATTAAAAATAATGCATGTTACGAAAGGCTCGTGCATGCAAATTTTTTAACATGAAAATAATCATTTTATTTTTTTATGAAGTATTTTCTCTATTTACATTTCAAATGCTATCCCCTTTCCTTGTTTCCCCTCCGAAAATTCCCTATCCAATCCCCCTCCCCCTGCTCACTAACCCACCCACTCCTGTTTCCCTGCTTCCCTGACCTGGCATTCCCCTACCCTGGGGAAATGAGCCTTCATGGATCCAAGGGCCTCTCCTCTCATTGATGTCTAACAAGGTCATCCTCTGCTACCCATGTGGCTGCAGCCACAGGTCCCTCCATGTGTACTCTTTGGTTGGTGGTTTAGTCCCTGGGAGCTCTGGGGGTACTGGTTGGTTCATATTGTTGTTCCTTCTATGGGGCTGTAAACCCCTTCTGCTCCTTGGGTCCTTTCTCTAGCTCCTCTGTTGAGAACCCTGTGCTCAGTTCAATGGTTGGCTGAGAGCATCCACCTCTGTATTTGTCAGGTACTGGCAGAGCCTCTCAGGAGACAGCTATATCAGGCTCCTGTCAGCAAGCACTTGTTGTCATCCACAATAGTGTGTGGGTTTGGTAACTGTATATGGGATGGATCCCCAGGCGGGGCAGTCTCTGGATGGTCTTTCCTTCAGTCTCTGCTCCATACTTTGTCTCTGTATTTCCTCCATGGGAATTTTGTACACTATCTAAGAAGGACCAAAGTATCCACACTTTAACCCTGCAAGTTCTTCTAAGATGGCATGAGATATAGACATCAAAAACGTGAAAATCACAGTTTGTGGTGCTTACAAAGTATCTTCACAGGGACACGATCACACACGCTGCGCAGTAAAACAATTCTGATAAAAAAATCACACAATTATGTGGAGAAAAAGAAGCTTATTCACAAGCAGTCTTTTGGTTTTTTAGATTAAATAAAACTAAAGATGAAAAGAACACATCTGAAGTAAAGACTACATATGTGTCCCTGTGGCTGTGTCACTCTGAGTGTGTGTGACAAGAGATTTGGGGTTAGAGCATCCATCTTGTTGGTTACCAGTAACGAGAGAGCAGAAGCCAATAAAATAAGACAGCCATGAGGTGGATTAGGAGTCTGTACCACAGTGCTGAGAATCTGCCAATGAACAACCTGTGCCTGTGGTTGCCAACAACTAAGGGGTAGCTATAATCCTTTCACTGAAAATGAACACTTGTGAGCAACGATAAATAATGGTATATGCGTGTGTGTGTGGATGTTGGATCCTAAAGCACAGAGACAACATATCACCCCGAAATAACTCCAAAGTGAAAATAGAAGGCAGAAATGCAAAATGAATTCAAAGCTTTGTTTGTCACCACAGGAGTGACTGTGATGGAAGAGATGGAGTGGATGACTCTGAAGGGGATGAGAGCAGACTTGCCTGTGTCAGTAGAGGACACCTGAACGTGTTCTTATATTCCACCACTGTAATAATTACCGTGTTATTATGATTGGTCTACCTTTCATTTTGTATTCCTGGTTTTAATTACTAAAATACTGTTTTTTTTTTCTTCTTGTAAGCTATTACTTCCCCCTTGTGTGGAGGTTTGGTTTTTTTTTTCCAAAATATGTTCGTGAAATTAGATTTTCATTTTTCTGCATACGTCAATATTTTTATTTTGCTGTCTTTTGTTTAAAAAAATCATTTATTTTACGTATTTTATGTAAGTATATATATGAAGTAGCTGTCTTTAGACACACCAGAAGAGGGCATGGGATCCCATTACAGATGGTTGTGAGCCACCATGTGGTTGCTGGGACTTGAACTCGGGACCTCTGGAAGAAGAATCAGTACTCTAAACTGCTGAGCTATCTCTCCAGCCCCAATTCCATTTCTCCTTATGGCTGTATAAAATTCCATTGTATGCTGTATGATATTTTCTTTGTCAGGTCATCTATTGATGGACATCTAGGCTGGTTCCTTTCCCTGGCCACCATGAATATATGCAGCAATAAACAAGGCTATATGTTTAATAATAAACAGTAAACAAGCATCAGGGTAGCATGCTGAATTATCGTCCTTCAGGTGTATACCCAACAATGTTATGCATGGTCTATTTTCAGAGTTTTGAGGATCCACCGTATTGTTTTTTTGTTTCTGTGTATGGACAAGCAGCATCCCACAGTACTGCTATATTCCGATGAGTTTATACTTCCATCGACTGATAGACCCTTAAATTGTCTCTACTTCATGACTGTCGCAAATATTATGGATGAATGTATATATAGGTAAACATTTTGTGTGGACACATGTTCCCATTTTTCTTGTCTATATACCCAGCAGTAGAACTTCTGAGCTGTAGGTAACCCTGTGCTTAACTAATAAACTGCCAGGTTCCTCCCAGAGCAGACACAACCTTTTACTTCACTAGCAACCTGGAAGGTTCCCCACATCTGTGCCTTGTCTTGTGCTCACCTTTTCTGGCTTCTTTAGGGGCAAAGGGACTCGTCGCTATTAATATGCAAAGAAAGGTGTTACACCTACTTTATGGTTCTACTATAAGATGAGTTTCTTTTTGAAGACAGACTAGAACAGTTGGGATGGTGAAAGGGAACTCAATGTTGAATGTGAATTTTATATATATAATATATATATATTCTATATTACTGCTTAATAAATAGTCTGAAGTCCCCAGCACCTTGAGGCTCTCTGAATGCCTTTTCAAGTCACTGGCTTGTGATAGGTTACTCTGAGGTGAGGTTCCCACAGCATCTCCGCTTGCTCCCACTAAACATACATCCAAGTTGTCTTATTCTTATTGGAAGAATACCTGTCTTGCCCAATAGCCTGCTAGGCACTGGGGCAGCATAACCTTGGCTGTCTCCCACTGTGACTCCAGCAGTTAGCACGTGTATGTACCAGATGGATTTGCTGACTGAAGCAGTGAGGAGGATTTCTGTGAAGTTTTCTTGCTTACGAAGCCTTTCAGTGAGTGCACATAAATTAGTTTTCACTGAGGTGTGTGTGCTGTTGATGAAAGCCCCCGCTGTATCCCAGCTTTCCGCCACACTTGAGAGCCAGCTTGTTTTTCCAGCACATTCCTCCGAGTCAGCTAATGCTCAGGTATTTGTCTGGAAACAGCTCCTAATCTTCCCTCACACGGGCCAGAGAGTAGCGGAGGCAGCTCTTCTGACATACGGGGAGCTCCGATGCTGTCAGTAACTCACTCTTCTTTATCAAGTCTCTCCAAAGCCAAACACTGTTTGTCCTATGAAGCATCATCTCCTACCTAATAAGGCTCAACTGCCTTTCTGTTCCTTTAGCAAGCAGGGAACCACCTGTCCAATTGAAATCAGAGATGTGGATGTCAAAGTGTCTCCTATTATGTAGCCAGGAAGCTGTCAGATCAGGGCTCAAAGGTTTGCCTTTAATGAAAACAAGTCATTTTCATCAATATGACGGCAGCATTTATATGAATATAGATACCTGGATCAAATGATTGGCACTTTTATTCTCAAGCTCCTGTCATCTGAACAGTGATTTGCTTGGCCTCACACACACCTTCTCCCACATCAAGGCCTCTGGTCTCCACTCTCCAGGCCTACCCCTTCTGCTATGGCTCCCATGCCAGAAACCTCATAGCAGGTCTCATGATCTGTGCTTGGGATGTTTTATTTGACTAGAACATTATAACATTTATTTTATAACTTAAGGGCCAATATTTACAAATTGGAAATCATCACATAAAAAAAATTCGGATGAGGCTTGCGGATATAGCTCAGTTGGTAGAGCACTTCCCCAGCCTTCATGAAGTTCTGGTTTTGATCCTCAACCCTGCATTAACTGGGAGTGTGACCCGTACCTGTAATCCAAGCACTTGGGAAGGAGAGGTCAGAGAACAGAAATTCAAAGTGTCCTTGGTTATATAGTAAATTCAGCGCCAACCTGAAACCCTGTCTCAAAATATAAAAGGAATAAGTCTTAATTTTCTTTCACTAGACAGAATGAATAGCATCCCTAAAAGCAAACATCATAGCATAGCCACACAGATGGTCCCCAGTCACCCTTATCTTCTAGTATGCACAGCCTTGTCCAATGTCCTCCTGAGTGAATGAATGAGTGAGTGAATGCATTCTCTCTCTCTCTCTCTCTCTCTCTCTCTCTCCAGGGTTTTTCTATGTAACCCTGGCTGGCTTTCCTGGAATTTGCTCTGTAGACCAGGCTGACTTCTGCCTCCCACGTGCTGGGACTAAAGGTGTGTGTTCCCACCTGGCCATTGTAACTCACTTCTAATACATCTTTTTTGTTTGTTTGGTTTGTTTTGTTTTTCGAGACAGGGTTTACTCTGTGTAGCCCTGGCTGTCCTGGAACTCACTCTGTAGACCAGGCTGGTCTTGAACTCTTGTGACTCACTTCTAATTAACAGAATACAACAAAAAACAAAAGATGTCATGTCAAAGATTAGGTCACAAAAGAATGAATTCCATTTGTTCTGTCTTCCTTTTGTGTAAAAAAAAAAGTTAGTACTTATTGGGTAAAGTGGACCCTTCAATTTAGCTAAACTTGGAAGAGAATCAGAAATATAGGGAACCTGAGGAACAGCAGTTAACCCACAGAAATCATGGAGTCCTGAGGCCAGTAGGTTCAGGGGTAGGGTGAGGGGCTGTCCCTTGAACTGAAAGAATGGTCTAGTTGCGATAAACACAAATCAGAAGTCTTGTGGTCCATAGTTGGCAACGGCGATCTTCTCTCTGGTCTTGCTGTTGCTGCCCCAGAATGATCTGTGGGTCCATCACATCTGTGCACTCTTCTCTCCTTCCCAAGGACTACATGCTTGCCATCTTGATCTAGTTTGAATGTGAAATCTTTTCTGACAGGTGATTTGTTTGGTCCCGGTCCAGTGGTGCTGTTTTGAAAGGTTGTGGAACCTTCTCTAGGAAGTCACAACAGGAAGTGAATGACTGTGGTAACTCCAGGCAGCTGCCACAGAGACCCTGTGATGAAATTTGCCAAGTGGCCCTACCCTGGTCAGACCACAGACACTTGAACTGTAGCCTTCTCACAGTCTCTAGACAAGAGACTCCTAGTCAGGATCCCTGACCCACAGATGCTTCAGGAAAATATGAGCTTGTTGTTTTAATCCGGTAGGTTGGGAGTAATTTTTTACACAGCAGTAGATAACCAGAGCAGTAACTATTTGTCACCCTTGCTCCACGCTGTGAAATGTTTTGCCATCTATTCGATTTCCCCATCAGGATCTGGCATCATCCCTCCGTCCACCCCTGGGCTATAGGGGATGCTTCTGGATTCATCTCTCCTCCTTCACTATTGTTTCCACGGCTCAGTCCCTCATGCTGTCACAACTGGACCTTAGCCTCTGACTCCTAATTCCTCTGCTTTCTGCCTTACTCACCTCCAATCCATCCCTTCACACTGAGACCAGACACACCTCCTCACCTCTGTCCAGGAAAGCATCCCCACCTTCAACCTCCTTTCCAAAGCCCTCTGGGAGAACCCAGCTAGCCTCCCATTCCAGCTGCACTTCTCTGCGTGGCCCAGACACCTTAAACTCCTTACCAATGCTACATGTGCCAGGCTCTCATTTTCCATGCATTCTGGGCCCTGCCTACAATAAATAAAATAAAACGTCCTTCTGTCCCGACACTGCTTGCTAACAAGTACCTCATCTTTCCAGAGCTACCTGCTCGTGAATCCATTAATAAGTCATGTCTTAGGTAATTAGCCACTGCTTCCTGGTGGCTGGCAGCCTCGGCTCATCTGCTGGCTGGGCTCCCTGCCTTTCTGCTCTCACCCAGCAGGATCCTTCTGCAGGGAAAGGCACAGAGATCAGCTCAGCGCGTCCCCCCAGCATTGTGCCCAAAGGTGTATGGGGGTGGGGGGTGCAAATGACAACACAAAGCTATGCCAGCATTTTCCTTAAAGCTACCCTCTAGCCATTCTGCCACTTGGAACAGAAGCCTCTCCACTGTCCCCTTTCTACTCATCCTTCAAGCTACAGCTTAAGGGACACTCCTTAAGAGGTCGTTTCCAGCCTGAGATAACCATGATACTCTTTGGTAAGGTATGGTTGTCATTATATGCCAGTCCGGGGTCTAGACTATAGTACAGGCTGGTTCTGTGTGTCAACCTGACACAGGCTGGAGCTATCACAGAGAAAGGAGCTTCAGTTGAAGAAATGCCTCCGTGAGATCCAGCTGTAAGGCATTTTCTCAATTAGTGATCAAGGATGGGAGGGCCTAGCCCATTTGTGGGTGGTGCCATCCCTGGGCTGGTAGTCTTGGGTTCTATAAGAGTGCAAGCTGAGCAAGCCAGGGGAAGCAAGTCAGTAAGTAACATCCCTCCATGGCCTCTGCATCAGCTCCTGCTTTCTGACCTGCTTGAGTTCCAGTCCTGACTTCCTTTGGTGATGAACAGCAATGTGGAAGTGTAACAAACCCTTTCCTCCACAACTTGCCTCTTGGTCATGATGTTTTGGGCAGGAGTAGAAACCCTAAGTAAGACGCTTATCTCTAGTTTATATATGGAGAAACTGAGGCATTGAATCCCTGACAGTCTAACTTGGGATTTGTGAACCTGATCAATTTAATACTTTCTGGTTACTCCCCTCACCCCACATAAGCACACAAACATGCTATTAATAAGAATTTTATAAAAGTTGCATTCCTGAGAGCAACCAGTCATGTGAATGCTGGAACCCCAGCATTATACTGGGGTCCTTAGCCATGGGATGCAACTCTGAGCATCTTACCTCAAATAGCCAGACAAGTTGACATTCTTTGTGACAAGATCAGGTGTTTGCAGCTCAGCAGTGCTAAAGCTTCTTGCCTAAACTCATTTCTCTCTCTCTCTCTCTCTCTTTTTTTTTTTGATCAATTGTCTCATGTAACCCAGAACACTGACATTTGGTGCCTAACATGAGGCTTGAACCCAGGACTCTGGGATTAAGAGTCACAGTGCTCTACCAACAGGGCTAGCCTGATGCCAAATGTCAGTATTCTGGGTTACACAGATCAATTGATTGAAGAAAGAGACCCCCTGCAGGAAGCTTGGGGATCAGCCTCTCAAGGACTGAATGAATGCTAGCAGCTTCCTAGAAGTCCCTATTATTGTTATATAAAAGGCACTTTTAGCAAGTCAATTTCCACATCCTATAACCTTATATCTGATCTAGAGGTTGTCTTGAAAGAACCATCACGAACTAGAAAGTGTCACCCTAAGTGAAGTAACCCAATCACAAAAGAACACACATGGTATGCACTCACTGATAAGTGAATATTAGCCCAAAAGCTCAAAATAAACATGTTACAATTCACAGACCACAGGAAGCTCAAGAAGAAGGTAGACCAAAGTGGGGATGATTTGGTTCCTCTGAGAAAGGGAACAAAATAATCACAGGAACAACTATGGAGACAAAAGTGTGGAGCAGAGACTGAAGGAAAGGCCACCCAGAGACTGTCCTACCTGGGCATTCATCCTATAAATATTAACCAAACCCTGAAACTACTATGGATGACAAGAAGTGCGTACTGAAAGGAGCCTGTTATGGTTGTCTTTTGGAGGGGCCCTGCCAGAGCCTTACAGATACAGAGGCGAATACTAGCAGCCAATCATTGGACTGAGTGTAGGGTTCACAATGGAGGAGTTGGAGGGTAGACTGGAGGAGCTGGGGGGGGGGTGCCTTGCAGCCCCATGGGAAAAACAATGATGTCAGCCAACCAGACGCTTCAGGGTTCCCAGGGACTAAGCCATCAACCAAGGGGTACACATGGTACCAGCCAAAAGAGTGGCAGAGGAATGCCTTGTCCAGCATCAGTGGGAGAAGAGGTCCTTGGTGCTGGGAAGGCTCAATAGAAGCCCCAGTGTGGGGAAATCAAGTGGGGGTCATGGGAGTGGGTTAGGTGCAGGAACATATTTTTTGAGGCAGGGTGTAGGAGGATGGGTTGGGGGTTTTCGGGGAGGGGGGAAACCAGGAAGGGGTATAACATTTGAAATGTAAATGAAGAATACATTCAATTAAAAAAAAAGAAAGGAAGGAAGGAAGGAAGAAAGAACCATCACCTTAAGCAATTCCCAGCCATCCAGGGCTTCCTGGTTTGCCAGGCATGTCTCAAGACTAAATTATGCAAAGGCTTGGAGAATCCTTCAAAGGAACAATCCCATAAAAATCCCAGGTAGCAGTCACTGACAAAAGGCTACTTCAAAGTCTAGGTGCTCACATCAGAATTTGTGCCTGATACATGGTTCTGCTAAAATTCGGTTATAGCAGCTGAGCTCTGTTACTGGACCTGCATGTCTTGCTGGCTGCAGAGTCGGATTCAGCAATGACCTTGAAAATGCATCAAGTTCTCTTAACAAGACCTCTGTTGTCTACTGAACCTCCTAAAAGGTGCCACAAACTCCTCACCACCAGCCAAGACCTATAATTATGAGTCAAGCTTTTCTTGAAGGTTTGGGGTCACAGAGGCTGTTCTTCAGGGGCAGGTCTCTGCATTCTGGTACTGAGAAGAGCTTGTAATGACACAGTAGGCTGAAGGAGTGTTTATTGAGTGAACTTGATAAAAGAAGACAGGAGACTTAGGTGACCTATCTGTTGTGGTCACACTCAGACTTGACTGCCCATGTCTATCCCATGCAATAGCTAACATTGTAAATTTGACAGGATCTACAATCACCAAGAAGACAAGTCCCTGGCCATGTCTGTGAGGAATTTTCTAGATTGCATTAATGAGCTGAAAGACTCACTCTAATTGTGGGAGGCAAGATTCCATGACCTGGGATCCTGGGGTGCATCAAAGGGGAAAGACAGCTGAGCACCCACGTTTACATCTCCATTCTCCTCAACTGTGGGTGCAATGTGACCAGAGGCCCATACTCCTGCCCCCATGTCTTGCCCACTGCGACAGACTGTACCTTCACACTGTGAACTAAAATAGACTCTTCCTTCTTTTCCTTGTTTTTGCCGGGTATTTTTAATCACAAAACCAAGAAAAGGGACCAACAAGCCTACAGACTTTCCTATTCCTAAAACTTTCTCAGTATTGAACGACTTTGAGGGCTTGGGGTTGAGACCGTCTTACCCAGAACTGGAGTGCAGCTCCTGAAAGCTGGACTTACATAGCGCGGGTTGCTATTCTGTCAGAGACATTGGAAAGTCTTTAATCCTAAAATGACAGCTGTGTGGATCACGTGACACCCACCACGCTTCCCAAGCCCGTCTTTCCCCTTCACCAGCATTGGTTTGTTTTTTTTTTTTGGGGGGGGGAGGGAATAACAAAGCCGGACAGGCTTTCTTTATGTGCCCTTTTCCCCTGAGCATTCTTGAACCTCTGATGTCCCCTGTCAAATGTGAGACTTTCAGGGCTAACTCCAGGGCTGGATTAAAAGATACAGCCCTAAACCAGTGTTGGCCTGTGGTCGTGTGCTGCATTTTTAAAGCCCTAGAGAGCCACCGAGGTATGAAATGGCACATCTGACATCCTTTCAATCTGTAAAAATGCTGGCCTCATTATTTCTGTGGGTTATCTTTACATGTGTCTCTTTACAAGTCCCGGAGAGGAATTTCCATCTTCCTTCTCCGACGTTACAGATTTCTGAGATTCAGTTTCCACTCTGCAAAAAAAAAAAAAAACACGTCACTTCCAAAATCATAACTTGACCCTGGAATCAGGTGAATGAGTCCAGCAATTGCAGAACGGAGCTTCCAGACACAGTTCAGTGTCCCCTGCTTACTCTTCCTCCCTTGGCATGTGTCCATAGGAATCAGCCCAGTGGTGGAGGGGCAAGAACAGAGTAGACACAGGAAGGAAGGTCTGTCGGCATCTCCTCACAGATGAAAAGATGGGTAGGTTCAGGAAACCTGTGCTAGTGAGAAACTATGTCACTGGCTATATATATTAGTACAGACGCTGTTGGTCTCTAAATGGTTACTTTGAGGCTGACAAAGTAACTGTTTATATGTTAATACAGTTAGGGCCAGAGTTTGGGGGGGGGATGTTTGCCTTAAGAGGTTGAGAAACCTTAGATGTAAAGCAGATAGATCAAGGCTCAAGTGGCACTTTGGCAACTAATCTACTCTCTCTGAGCCTCGTTTTCTTTATCTCTAAAACAAATGCAACAATATTTACTCTGCAGCGTCGGCGTGATGAGAGTCACATGCAAGACACTGACGTGTGGTTTCTAGGTCATTAAACTTCAAGCTACCTCCCCCCCCCCCCGCCCCCAGCATGCCTGAGCCTCGCCCACTGTGAGCTTTCAGTGCAGTCTCCTCACTCTCCCTGAGTACTCTTGAGATTGCCAGTCAGAGCACAGGGAGGAATCACATGAGCGCAGCTGAAAATGCAGCCATTGGCCGGGGACTGTGAAATGCTGGTATAGGCGGCTGGTATACACTCACTGAGAGCTTAATGCTGCTGATTTGCTGGGTTCGGGGAGCATTGATACTTTACCCTCAGCACCCTGTGACATACTCCCCGCAGAAAACTTGAAACCCTTCATTCTAGAACCTGCAAGATCTCAGAAATGAAAGGCGGAAGAGCATCCAGGGAAAGGCCTGTGGTCTGGACAGAGGCTGATCACGTATGACAGCCCCAGGACCATGGACCCACAAAACATCCTGTCCTTGGTTGCCTCAGATATGATAGAGAGAAGCATGTGACATGTCCTTGCTGTGCCAGTGCTGATTAACGTCGGCATTTGTATCCCTTTAGCTTTGTCACGGAATATGAATTCATTAAGATAAGATCCCACTGTTTGGAAAGGGTTAGAGACCCGTCTCCAGCAGGGGCGTGTGGGAGGGAGCTGTGGAGAGATGAGAACATCTCTGAAAATGGGGAATGAAAAGGACAGTACAGTCTCCTGGAAGTGGAGAATCTCCTGCCTTACCCCTGTGCAGACACATCCACACACGTGTACCTTTCATAATTTTCCTCTGTCATTCCTCACCTGAGGCAACACTGGCTTCATGGATTCTGTTTCTCCACACGACCTCAGTTTATACGTCCTATTATCCCACCATGGACAAAGCCTAGGCTTGACACTGCAGATCCCTAAACATAAGACTTAAACAGTCACTTTCTGGCCATGAGCACTGGCATGTGTTCACCTGGGTTTTAGAGAGACGCTAACTTTGGGCCAGATGGTAGATTTCTTCTTCTGGGCTCAGGTTTGGTGACCACTAACTGAGCTGCTAATAGGTCACATGATACTAAATCCTGACCAACACACGGGATCACATAGGCTCCAGGCAGAAGATCCACTACCTGCAGGATTCAGATTTTACTTTGAAAACTTTTATTTTCATTTTCTCTTATATGATAATAACTACTTTATTTAGGTCATTAAAGTGGTCAAGTGGGCTAATTTCATGCTCAAAAGCATGTTGTTCTTGGTTAGAAAGGGGTCTGTGGAGGCCAAGGGAGAGCACATAGTCTTCGAGTCAGACCTGGCCAGAAGTCCAGCACCAAGGCCTGGCAGGGGTAACGTGTCCCACATTGGTGGCTGCCTTCCTACATCTGGATATACTGCACAACATGTCTCCCGCATGATATGACATCAGCAGTGTGAGGGGACCAGGTAGCTAAGTAATGGAACTGTGTCCTGCCACACCTTGGCTGCTGCTTGGGAACACTGATCAAGTGACATTGTGCCCGTGAGTGCTAGAGCATGTGCCCTGCTCCTCAGTCCCTCCCGGTCTGCGTTCATTCATCCAAGCTCCTACCTTTGACCCACATACCCTGATTTGGAATGTCTCATGCCAAAAGTCTCTCACATGACCACAACTGCTTCCAAAGCAGCAGCCTGGGCAGACAGTTTGAGATGTGGAAAAAAAGAAAGCATCTCTGGATAGCTGTCCTCGGTCAAGATGCCTCACTCCTCCGACACCTCCCCCTGAGTGTGGCTTGGAAGACTGATTTAGGAAGTGGAACACGTGGACAAAAACAGGAAACAAACTTCAGAAGGCTCTAGGGTGTGAGGGCTGGGTCAGACAAGGATAACATTCACGGACTATCTTACATTGTTGGATGGGTTGCTTTGGGAAACATGCTGGAGATGTGATGGTCCACAAACTGCTGGGGAAATCCTGCACACAGGTATGAGATGGTGAGAATCTGGCTTAACTAGTCTACCTCCTGTAAAGAATGTCTAGTTGGGAAGAAGCAATTTATTTATGGCCATTTGCAGGCAAGGGAAGTTTGTCCAGATAAGAAAGGTTTACATGACGTTAACATTTGCTGGTAAAGACCACCTTGAGTTCCATTTGGCATTTACTTGAATTTTGAAAAAGATTTATTTATTTTTATTTTAGGTGTATGAGAGTTTGCCTCCTTGCATGTATGTGCACCACATGTGCCCAGTGCCGGTGGAGGACAGAGGAGCACATTAGATTTCCTGGAGATAGAAGTACAGAAGTTGTGTGCTTCTGTGTGGGTGCTGGGAGTGAACTTACGTCTTAAGCACTGAGCCATCTTTCCAGCCCTGAGCACCTATCTGTCAGGGATAAATTTCAGGACATTTTATTAAAATAGAATCTTTGCCCATGGTCATAGTTCTATGGATGCTTTTTAAAGGAGTGACTGTTAAAATCATATGCTAGCAAATAATATACAACTGTAGGAAGAACAGATCTTCATATCTAAGATAAGAGCAGAAATCCTTTACCGGCATCTTAAACACAACAAGACTTGGTCATGATTTCAAGGGGAGGGGTCTCACACAGAGAACCAGGGGCACAGATTTCTGTGAAGGAGTATGTTCTTTCGGGAAGGTACAAGTTGGAAATCTGATTTCCCAAAGGTTTGAACTGCAGTTCTAAAGATAATGCAGACAGCTGGGATAGCTAACTCAGAACAAATTGCCCTTCCTGGAACTGACGATAACAGTCCCTGCCAACATCCTGCCTGGATTCCAGCGCTCGGGACTTTAAGAAGTCTTCTTTATCAGTTCATTCATAATCTGTAACGGTACTCTGGAAAACCTGGGCAGGGCTGGCAACACCTCTTATTTGTGGGCATATTAGAACAAAGGCACATTTCCTACAAATTGAACTCGTGTGTGAACTTAAAAAAAAAATTCACTTTAGAAATAATGGTAGGTGGCCGGGCATAGGTAGGTGGTACACTCTTTAATCCCAGCCCTCATGAGGCAGAGGTAGGCAGGTCTTCTTTCAATAATGGGTGCCAAGTTCTCAATGCCTGAGTTTTGGGGGCATTTCACATTTCACATATGAGCCATACTGAGCCTGATCTTTCCCAGCCTCACATTTCCTGAGCTCCTGATGAGCACTGTTTTATCTCTGCTTTTCTGAGATCAACTTTGCTACATTCCACAGATGAGCCAGACCATGCAGTACTTGTCCTGGGGCGCCTGGCTTATTTCACTTAGCATAATGTCCTCCAGGTCCACTCATATTACTAAACATGTCATCATAAAGAAAGGAAACTGTTTGAGGTGACAGACACACTAATTACCTTGATGTGATCATTACACAATGTATATATGTGTCAAAGCTCCCCTTTGTGCCACAGAAATAGGTACAATTGTTATCTCTCAGTTAAAAATAAAATAAGAAATAAATTACATATATTTGAATTTTTCCATTAAAATTTGTTCTTGGAAAAGTTGGACCATGAAACTCTATATGGTTCACAGCTCAGCAGTGAAGAGAACTTATTGGTCTTGCAAAGGACCTGAGTTCAGCTCCCAGCACCCACATCTGTACAGGCAGCTTTCAACCATCTTTAACTCCAGCTCCAGGAGTTAGAAACTCCTTTTCTGGCCTCTGTAGACACTTGTACACATGTGGTATACTCTCACAGACACATATGCATTGACAGCAATAAAAATAAGATTTAAAAGAGAAACTATGTCATCAATTAGTAATTGTGCATAACCAAATCATGAAGTAAATACAAAGAGAAGACAAAATATGTAAAATTCTTAATCTAATCAGCATGGGAGTGTTAATCCCATTAATGGATTAATTCATACAGTAGTTTGTAGTTGAATAGGCTCTTAGGAGGTGAGGCCAACTGAGAAGCCATTGCCCACTGGTCTATGCCTACCTGTTCTTTCCACTTCTTGCCTGGTGTGAAGTTAGCATCTTTCCTCTGTGGTGCACTTCTGCCTGTCACAGACCTAAGAACAACTGAGCCAGATAACTACACACTGAAACCACAGCCAAATAAACCTTGCTTAAGTAGCTCTTCCTACCTCAGGTATTTTCTCATAGCAGTGAAGGCTGAATAACACAGTACTTTACTCATTCATCCATTCATCTACCCATCCATCCATCCATCCATCCATCCATCCATCCATCCATCCATCCATTTATCTATCATCTATCCATCATCCATTCATCCATCCACTGACTCACCCACCCATCCATCCATCCATTTATCTATCTATCCATCATCCATCCATCCATCCATCCATCCATCCATCCATCTATTGGATCCTTCGCATCTGAAAAGATGGCCTTACACACATTAGATGAAATGTTCTACCACTGAAATGTTTTCATACATAATTTATTTTTTAAGGTAATTCTAGAAAACACACATAAGATGATGTGAAGACATACAGGGAGGAAAATTTTTCCAGTCACTATTGCTATGTAAAATTATTTCTTGGTAGTACAAAACAACCAACATATATTACATAGCATTTTCTTCAGCTGTAGCCCAGGATCTTAGCTTTGAGATATATGTGAGGTTTCAGGCATCGGAAGGCTCTTCTGGGCTATCAGGTGTTCCTGAGGGTCAAACAGGTTGACATGTGACCTGCACAGCACAAGGACTTCTGTGTTGTCAGACCTCTCACTGATATGTGAATTTTCAAAAGAGAGTCTGAGATTTGATCATAGAACAAATAGAAGGCAGTGGTCTTGTATAGTGCAACTTGAAAACCATACAGGACTGGAGAGATGGCTCAGTGGTTAAGAGCACTGACTGCTCTTCTAGAGGTCCTGAGTTCAATTCCCGGCAACCACATGGTGGCTCACAACCATCTGTAATGGGATCTGATGCCCCCTTCTAGTGTGTCTGAAGACAGCTACAGTGTACTCACATAAAATAAATAATTCTTTAAAAAAGAAAGAAAGAAAGAAAGAAAGAAAGAAAGAAAGAAAGAAAGAAAGAAAGAAAGAAAACCATACAAGGTCACTTCTGCATTAGTCTTTTAGTTAAAGCAGCTATGTGCCCAATGGAGAGGGAATAGAGAGGCAACCACTGCATGAGAGGAATGCTGAATAACTTGATAAGAAAAATCACAGCACAAAATCTATGTAATTAACCTAAGAAGTACTGTGTTCTAATCAGCACTGAGCTTTGATGGTGAAATCTTCAAAACCCGAGTGTGGAAGCTGAGGAAGGTAAGGTTGCTAACTGCCAACTTCCCATCAGTGGTTGGTTAGGGCTGGAGAGGAGGAGAAGGGCTGAGCGGTCCCCTAACATAGGGTCTCCTAGCGTAAACATCCAGCCCGTTCCTGGCCAGTGGAGAGCCTCAGGCAGAGTAGTCGGTGTCTACAGCAGGCAGCCTCTCAGGGACAGAGCTGCGCGTGGAGGGCAGCCTCTCAGGGACGGAGCTGCGCATGGAGATGAATGCCAATGGATTCTGAGCAAAGAGCTCAGTCTCAGAAAGAGCAATTTTCCTTGTCATTAAATATTCATTGTGACAACTTCTAATGGTTACACAGATACTTTACTTTGTTTAATTAACATCTTTTTTTATAAAGAGGAGAAATAGAAGAAAACCACACAGTTTTGCCAATGAGTGCCACTAACCTAGACCAGCAATTATGTATCTTCCTGCTTTTCCTTGTATGCTTTCTCTCTTCCTTATTTATTTAGTTTTTTAAGTAGGTATATAATTACACAAGATAAATGTCATTAGCATTTGCAGGCATGAATATCATAGACTTCAATCTTATCAGACTAATATCAGTCCCTTTCTTTCCAAAAGTCTCCCTTCATGCCTTTAATAAAATAAAAGATTCCATGTATGAGAGAAAACATGTAATCCTGGGGTTTTACTTTTTATTAATTTTATAATAGAATTGCATCACTCTCTCATTCCTCCCTCCAGCCCTTCCCATATACTTCTCCTCCAACCCCTCCTACACCCTGTCTCCAACTCCTTTCATGCCCTCACCCTCAAATTGATAGCCTCTTCTTCATTCAGTATCACTGTTAGATACATATATATATTTGTATACACATGTACAAATATACAAACACAACCTACTGAGTCCATTTTTGTTATTTGTGTGCATATGGTTTCTGATAACTTTGTATTGGACAAACAAGATGGAGGCTCATCTCTCAGCAATCATTGGTTGCCTGTTGTGTTTCTTTGTTTGTTTTGTTTTGTTTGTCTAGGGATGGGATTCTACAGGTGATATTTTTCCACCTCTACCTTAGCATATCTATTGATATTGCTGTTGTTCTAGTCTTGTTTATGCAGCCATTTCTAGGAAAGACTGTCTCACAGCAGACTTCCTGATATTCTGACTCTTAGCATTTTTACACCGGCTCTTCCAAGTTGGTGCCTGTGCCATAGATGCAGGAACTATAACGTAGATGTATCCACTGGGGCTGGGCTCCTCACAATAATCTTTGTATGACCATATCTGGCTTCGTGATCAAATCCACCTGAATGAGAAATGTCTTCCATAGGCTCACCTATTTGAACACTGGAAAGGTTTTAGACCCTTCAGGAGGAAGGAGAGCCTTACTGGAGGAAGTGAGTCATTGTGGGTGGACTTTGAGAGCTTATGATTCTCCCCACTTCCAATTTCTGCCTTATCTTTCTCTTCTCCCCTTCCTTCTCCCAATCCCTCTTTCTCTCCTCCAAATCCCATCTTTTTTTTTAAATTCATTTCTTTATTTTATATATGTGAGTACACTGTTGCTCTCTTCAGACACACCAGAAGAGGGTATTAGATCCCATCACAGATGTCTGTAAACCACCATGTGGTCTCTGGGAATTGAACTCAGGATCTCTGGAAAACCAGTCAGCGCTCTCAACCACTGAGCCATCTCTCCAGCACCCCTGAACCTTGTCTTTAAATTAGTTCCTTGAAAATTTTTACATAATGTGTTTAGATCTTATTCACCCCCTCCCCATCTCCTCCACTCCTCCCAGATCCAGCCCCCCTTCCATAACCGCCTAACTTTCCAGCCTCTTTTTCCTATTAACATATCCAGTCTAATTTGTGTTGCTCATCTATTCTTAACTGTGTGGCCTTCCACTGAAGTACTGCCCACCTACCATGGACTGGACTATTAGAGAAAGCTGACTCTCCCTCTCCCAGCAGCTGTCAACCATCCATAGCTCCTCAGATAGAGATGGGACTTCCTGCCCTCCATGCTGGACTGTGTCTGGCTTGAATTTATGTAGGTCTAATGTAAGCATGATTCAAAGTTCTGAAGCTGCAAATTGTCTTAGGAAGACCATGGGTAAACTGAGGCTTGGAAGTCAGAAGAGTCCAAAGTGCCTATTAGGGCCACATTCAATTCCTCTGTGACTTTTTAACCAAACATGAAATAAAACCCCATTTGTTAATTAACATGAGTGGAGCAAGTTAGCGAAGAATGTTTATTGTTGCTCACAGTTCCAGGGTACAGTCCATCACAGTGAGAGGCCATTGTGACAGGGAGCTTGAGGCAGCTGGTCACACTGCATCTGCAGTGAGGGAGCAAAGTGCTAAGGTCACTGCTGCTGGATTTCCTTTCTCTAATTCTCCTTATCTGGCCTAGAACACAGCACGGCTGGAGAGATGGCTCAGTGGCTGCTTTTCCAGAAGTCCTGAGTTCAATCCCCAGCAACTACTTGGTGGCTCATGAGCATCGATAATGTGATCTAATGCCCTCTCGTGACATGCAGGTATACATGGCAACTTCATATACATAAAAATAAATATATCTTTTTTTTAAGTGCTAGAATCCAAAGTATGAAATGGTACAGGCCACATTCACAATAAAAATCCCTCCCAGGCATGCCCAGAGGCTGACCTAATCTAGACGACTCCTCACAGGCATGCCCAAAGGCTACCCTAATCTAAACAACCTCTCAAAGATATGCTCAGAAGCTAACCTGATCTAGGTAACCCCCTCACGTGCTATGGGCAGAGGCTCCTTCCCTAGATGGTTCTACTTGATAGTCAATATAAACCTTCACATTCCAGATCAGCCAAATAGATAGCAAGGCCCCAAACAATGAGACCCTTCCTTTATCTCCATACTCCTTTCCTCACACTATACACTGGCCACATTGATTCTCTATATAACTTGAACACCTCAGGCTCTTTCTAGACTCAAGGTCTTTGCACATTCCATGCTTCTGCCTGGTTCACTCTTCTCTACTCATTTCCTTCTACTTAACTAAAGTATGGCTCCAGTGGAAGCTTGAATCAAAATGGCTCCTATATCCTTGTAGAGAGTGTGGCATTTTTGGAGTTAGGACTTTGTTGGAGTAGGTGTGGTCTTATTGGAAGAAGTGTATCACTTGAGGATGGGCCACTCAGAACCTCAAGCCAGACCTAGTCTGTCTACACAAGACAGGCACAGTGTCTCTTCCTGTTGTCTGCCAATCAGGGTGTTGAACTCTCAGCTACCTCTCCAGCACTGTGTCTACCTGCATGTCACCATGATTCCCAACATGATGATAATGGATTAAACCTCTGAAACATAAACCAACCCCAATTAAATGTTTTCCTTTATGAGAGTTGCTGCGGTCATGGTACCTCTCCATAGCAATATAACCCTAAGACAGCCTCTATTTGTATGGTCCTGGAGGGGTTCCACCAGCTCTGTCCCACATTCCAATAACCAAATAGATCCACCATCCTTGCAGTTTGATAACACAATACCCAGTAACACGGTAAAAACAAGACTCAATGCTTATAGTTAACCAATCAGCTTTTTATATCAATAAATTCTCAGTACACAAGATGCCAATACAATAATTTCAAAACAAATTGATAATGACAAAAGCTGCCTATCTAGATTAGACAAATTATCCCAATATTCTAACCTTTATGATATCATAACAACCTGTGGCTGGTCATAGTCAAGCTGATTCATGTCCACCACCATTTTCCTTTTTCTCTGCTACTCCGAGATGCTCCCTGTCTCTGCCACTCTTAGCTCCGCCTCCCTTTTCTCTGTTCAATCACCAGCCTCCCACTGCCCTAATGAAATTGGACAGGGAAAATCCTGCGACATATCACCCTTTCTGTTTAATTAAATAAAAAAAAACTTTCAAAATATAAATTGAGCACAGCTATTATCATTTTGTAATTTATATGGTATATGATAGACCTAACACCTAGTCCAACATTTTTGCCAATAAAATTGAACACTTTCCTCGATCCTAACTTAGACTATAGTTCTGCACCTGGCATATGTCCTGGCTTCAGATAGAGTGCCATCTGAAAACCATCCTCTCCCAGTCTGCTCTCTCAAATTAAATAACCTGGGTTGGCTATGAGACTATAAGTCTTCAACCCCATCAGAAATCCAAGAATGACTGATATTAACTGAAAATATATAGGAAACCCAACACAGCTTCCAAAACTTAGCCAATTTATAGAGACCGCTGATTACGGGGACAGTCCCTTACTTCAAAACATTGGAGCTTCAGTCTTCAGCCTTCTGGCCCAGGATCATCTGATGGATATTAGAGAAACAGGATATTACAGACTAGCCTACTCTGTCTCGGCAGAACCAAGCTGTCCTAAACCTGAAATTGCGTCATTTCTTTGAACAGTATATGTCTGTAGATGAAATGAGGCAATTTTTGCATAGTGGCTGTCTCACCACAACTGGAGTAACTCATAGATGCTCAATTTCTTCTTTGAATCCAAGACAGGGAAAGCAGTTAGGAGCAGACTAGTCTCAACAATAAGTGAATAAATAACATTAAATGTCATATTCTGTGGATTTCTGACGTTTTTGAAAACCACCTATCTGTGTAAAGTTATTTGGACTGCTGTCCATTAACTACTCTCAGCTATTTCTAATTAAAATATTGAAAACACCCTAACAATAAACTCAGAGCCATGAATTTGCTATTTGGCCCTAAACTCACAGGCTTAAACATCTCAGATCAGATTAAAATAACAGTTATAGAAGGAATGGGTCTAATTCTTGTACTTACAAAATTTTGTATCAGCTGGGCAGTGGTGGCGCACACCTTTAATCCCAGTACTTAGGAGGCAGTAGCAGGGGGATTTTTGAGTTCAAGGCCAGCCTGGTCTACAGAGTGAGTTTCAGGACAGTCAGGGCTATACAGAGAAACCTTGTCTTGAAAAAAAAAAAACAAAAACAAACAAACATAAAAAACAAAATTTTGTATCAATAGAAGAAATTTGTACCAATGAAACCCTTGATTTTGCATCAAAATAAATTATGTACCATTTAAGAAATTATGACTTCAGCTTAGTACCAATTAATGAGATTTCCACCAAATGAGATTATGGCTATGCAATCAATTCTAGCTATTCCTCTCTGATCCAATATGACCATTTCTACATTCCCTAGAAAGGCAACCTATTAATAACCCTCTCCAGTCCCAAAGCCCAGGGAACTGGGTCGATGACTCTTCATAACTTCTTCAAGCTAAATACAGGCATTGAGATATTATGAAGTGGGGGAAGGGTAGGGAAGATAGGATTGATTAGTCTCTGATGTCTGTGTCTTGACTGGATCTGGCTGAAAGTTCAGGACATCAGAAGCTCAAGCAGGTCAGTTCAGCATGTCTGATGAGGAGACTCAACAAGGCTGTATATTCTGTAATATACAAGTCTCAAAACAAAATTTTACCATCATCAAGATATATTTTTTTTGTTTGATTCTCTGGAATCTAGTCCTCTGGAGATCTCCTTGTCCATATATCCATATATCTGATCCATATAACTCTGGAAGGTGTAAATACCTTAATCACCCTTTCCAAAAACACAAAGACAAAACCTTTTTCCCAAATCAGCATATCCTTGAGCCAGTAATCAGAAAACCTTTTATTTAGACCTCTCTCCAAGAGGAATAATATAACCACAAAACTCAAAATCACACCCGTTTTGAAAATCAAAACAATCTAAAACAAATGAAGTAAACTAAGATACTGTATGTGCCTATACTTAGGTCTTTCCTATTTTGCCAAGCAGGATAAAACACTCAAGATTCCCATGGAGCCCACATTAGATAGAATATAAGCATCCTGTGGCTGGTTAAACAATCTATACCATCTTTCTGTTTGGATCTCTGCCCAGAGTCACAGACATATTTTATTAATACCTGTATAATGTCTGTCTGTTGATCTCTCTACCTAGAGCCACAGACATTGATAATTAATACCTGTTCAAAGCAGGCAATGATTGTCACTGCACTCTCTACACTGGAGTCAGTGACTAATATTCCCTATCTAGTTTCAAACTGCAAGCAAAATTTCCCACGTGATTCAGACAGAATCGGAATATAAATCTATTCTAAAAGAAAATTATCCCAATATTCTAACCTTTATGATATAACAACCCACAGCTGGTCATAGCCATGCTGATTCACATCTGCCACCCCAAGACGCTGCCTGTCTCTGCAACTCTTAGCTCCACCTCCCTTTTCCTTGTCCAATCACAGGCCTCCCATTGCCCTAATGTAATTGGACAGGGAAGATCCTGCAACAGATATGGACTGCTAATATTTCTGGGGAAACAGGATTTCCTTCCACCCACACAGTGGGAAGAAGGGGGAATATTGGTTTAAACTTGAAAAATGACAAAAATATTTAAAGAAAGTTTTATTTTCTTTTTTTTTTTTTGTTGAAACACTTTATTCAGAGGCTTGGGGAAAGGCTGTAGAAGTCCACGCTGTCTGCTGTCCTGCGCAGGGCAGACCTTAATGATCTCCCCGTCGCTAAGAGCGAAAGTTTTATTTTCAAAAGAGCAACAACCCATATCTTTCAAAGAATTAACATTCTCGAAGAGTCTTTATGCTGGGAGCTTTGCAAGCCTGATTTATTACAAGTTACAGGAAAAAAATGATCTTAAGTTCATGAGTTTTCTTCCTCTTCTATCCTGTTAATCCCACATTCTATGGGACATTTGGAGGAAGCCAAACAGAGTGTTAAATAATAGATGCTCCATTAAATAAAACAAGATGCCCAATTCAGAAATGTAAGAGAGAGTCATATTATATTCTCAAACAAGGGTTTTTTTTCTCAAATGTCATTGAGATTGTCGCTATGCTAGAATTTCCTTCTTTTCAAGGCTGAACAAGATGCCACTGCAAATCTCTCCCACAGTTTGCTACCCATTCTGCTATGAGCAGGCTCTTGGGTTGCACCTATAATTTAACTATTGTAAATTATTTGAGTTTATGAATATTTCTCTATTACCCTGTTTTATTTGTTCTTTGGAGGGATAAAATCAAAATTAAAATTACTGAATGGTGTAATGATAATTCTCTTGATGATTTTGAAGGATGACCATGCCATTTCCCACAGCTGTACCCTGTTTTACATTGTCACCGTATGCAATGTTGCTTACTGTCTCTCCGTGTTCTCACCAACATTCCTTTGTCCCCTCCTCTCCTCTCCTTTTACCCTTTCCTGTTTGTTTTTGACATCATCCCCCACTTGTGTAAGATAATACCTGTTTGCAGAGTTGATCATATTCTTATGTACGTAGTGGGTGATTGTAGATCTTTGGATGGATATTTCTAACCCTTTTGGCCATCTTAAAATTGAGTGACTTGTGATTTAGGAGTTCACTACTTATTGCAGATAGGAAACCCATATTGGATGTACTGGCTAGTTTTATGTCAATTTCACAACAAGATAGAGTCATCTGAGAAGAGAGAACCTCAATTAAGAAAAGACCTTCATAAGACTGGCTGATAGGCCAGACATTTTCGTAGTGATTGAGGTGGAACAGCCCAGCCCCATTGTGGGTGGTGTCAACCCTAGGCTGATCTCCTGAGTTCCATAAGAAAGCAGGCTGAGCAAGCCAGAGGGACAAGCCAATAAGCAATATCCCTCCATGGTCTCTGCATCAGCTCCTACTTCCATGTTCCTGTCCTGCTTGAGTTTCTGTCCCAATTGCCTCATATTGAAGTGTGATATGGAGGTGTAAGCTGAAAAAACCCTTTCCTCCCAAGTTTGCTTTTGTTAAGTGTTTCATCACAACAATAGAAAGACCTAAGGCATATACAAACTTACACACAAATATATGTATATATAATATATATTTATATATTATATTATACATTTTTTTCTTTCTCTCATTTTGTGGGTTACCTTACTATCCTGCTGATTGTGGGGTTTGATGCACAAAATGTTTACATTTTTTGTGCAGTTCAATTCATCTACTTTTTGTTACCTTTTTTTTAATCCAAGAAATCATTCCCAAATCTAATGGTGTTTAGACTTTTGCCTACATTTAATTCTGAGAGCTTTATGGTTTTAAGTGTTTGATTTATGATGAGTTAACTTTTAGTTATTTCATATGGTTATTACATATGGTATTTGGTATTTGGTGGAGTCCAATTTAATTCTTTGCTCACTGGTATCTCATTTCGGGGTCTTATTTCAGAAACTTCTTCGGGGGATGTTCTTGGCACACTTGCCAAAGAGCATTAGCTTACACATGCAAGAATCGATGCTCTGCTCTGTTAGTCAATATGCGTGCCCTTATGCCAGTGCCACAGTGTCTCCGTTACTGTGGTTTTGTAATAAACTTTAAAGTTGGAATGCGTGAGCCCCACCGCTCCTACAGATTTATTCTTTTTCTTAATGGCCATTGTGATTATTCAGAGTTCCATGAAATTTCATATAAATATTAGGATAATTTTCTTTCTTCTACAAGGCCATAGGGAATTTGATGGGGATTATATTGAGCCTATAGATTGCCTTGGGTAGTGTTGTGGTCTGAATGTGAAAGTCCTCCATAACTTCATGGGTTTGAACACTTAGTCCCAGATAGTTGATGCTGTTGGAGGGGGCAGGTTGTGGGATCTTTAGAGATAGGAGCCTTCCTGGAAGAAATAGGTTACTAGGGGTGGGCATTGCGTTTGTATACTCCAACTCCTTTTCCTATCCATTACTTACTTCCTGAACACTACCAATGCATTGTGACCAGCCAGCCTCCCACTCTGGCCACAGTGCTTTCTCTGTCATGATGGTGCATATCCCTTCAAAATGGAAGCCAAAATTTTTTTCTTAAATTGCCTCTTCTCAGATGAAGAAAGTAACAAACACAAACAGTATTGACATCTTAGCAATGTAAAGACTTCTAATCCACTAACATGAGACATATTTCCATTTATTTATGTTTTTACGATTCCTTTCAACGATGTTTTATATTTTTTCATTAATTAATTTATTAATTCATTCACTTTATTTTTTTTATTTTCTAAGTTTTTTTATTTACATTCCAAATCATTTCCCCTTTCCCGTTTCCTCCCTCCCCGAAAGTCCCATAAGCCCCCTTCCCTCCCTCTTTTCCCCATTCAACCCCCTCTCCCTTCTCTGTCCTTGTATTCCCCTACATCCAGTCTTTCCAGGACCAGGGGTCTCTCCTTCCATCTTCTTGGAAATCTATTGATATGCGAATTGTGTCTAGGGTATTCTGAGATTCTGGGTTAATATCCCCTTATCAGTGACTGCATACCATGTGTGTTCTTTTGTGATTGGGTTACTTCACTATCTGGATTGCAGCCCCTCTCCCTCCTCTCCTCCCAGTATAACCTCACAAATCCCTCTCCCCATTATTATTCCCTTTCTCTCTTCTCAGAGAAGGGGAAGCTTCCCTTGGGTACCATCCTGCCCCGGGACATCAAGTCACAGCAGGACTAAGTGCATCCTCTCCCACTAAGGCACCACCAGGCAGTCCAGCTAGGAAAAGGAGATCCAATGGCAGGCAGCAGAGTCAGAGACAGTCCCGTGCTCCAGTTGCTATGGAACCCACAGGAAGACTAAGCTGCACATCTGCTACAAATGTGGGGGACCCTAGATCAGGCCCCGCATGCTCTTGGGTTGATGATTCAGTCCCTGTAAACCCCCATGGGCATGGGTTAGTTGACTCCGTAGGTCTTCTTGTGGTGTCCTTGACCCCCTCAAGCTACCTCAATCCTATTTCACACTCTTCTACAAGACTCCCCAAGCTCCACCTGATGTTTGACTATGGGTCTCTGTATCTGTTTTCATCATATACTGCTGGATGAAGCCCCTCAGGGGACATTTATGCTAGGCTCCTGTCTGTAAGCATAGCAAACTATCATTAATACTGCCAGGGGTTGGCTCTCTCTGGTTGGCCGTTCCCTCAGTCTCTGCTCCATCTTTGTCCTTGTGCATCTTGAAGGCAAGACAAACCTTGAGTTGAAGGTTTTGTGGATGGATTGATATCCCCCTCCCTCCACTAGAAGTCCTGCTGGGCTACAGGAGGTGACCACTTCAGTTTCCATATCCCCAGCTGTTAGGAGTCTCAGCTAAGGTCATCCCCACAGACTTCAAGGATCTTCCCCTGTCCTGGAATATTTTTAATTAGGCAAATCTTGCCTTGGAAAATCCCTAAGTATTTTGTTCTTCTTGATGCTCTAACAAGTTGAATTATTTTTTAAATTTCCCTTTTAGGTTGCTCATTCTTAGTGTATAGAAATTTAACTAACTTTTGTCTACTGATGTGTATTTAGTAGATTTGTGTGGTATGTGTGTGCATGTGTGTAATCACTAGAATTTTCTTTTCTTCCTTTTATTTTTTTGGTTTTTCAAGACAGGTAGAATTTTCTATATATAGCATCTCTCATCTGTAAGGAGAAGTAATGTTACTCCTTTTCTGATTTGCATTAAAAATTATGTATTGACTTTATTTCCATTTTATTTTTAACTTCTTTTCTTTATTATGTGTAAAGCTTCCAGTATTGTGTTGATAAAAAAAAAGTTTGAACAAAGGCAGCTGTTATTGTCCATGTTTTTAATGGAAAAGTTTTTGGCCTTTCCTCATAATTTTTAATGTTCACTGTTAACTTTCCTATTTCCTATTACAATATGGTACCTTCTATTCCTGGTTGGTTGAGTATTTTTCATCATGAAATGTATTAAATTGTAATAAATGCTTTCTGAATCCACTGATATGATTACTCTATTCTGCTAATGTGTATTCATTGACTAATTTTAATGGGTTAAACTATCCTTGCTTTGTGATAGTAAGTTCTTGTGGTGATTTGAATGAGAATGCGCCCCCCAGCCCCCACCCTTCGCAGGCTCATATGCATGTAAACATATGCATGGTTAGTTGAACTGCTAGGAAGGATTAAGAGGTGTGGTCTTGCTGAAGGAGATATGTCACTGGGAGTGGGTTTTAACCTCTCTCTCTCTCTCTCTCTCTCTCTCATCTGCATATCAAGATGTAACCCTTCAGCCCCATGCCAGTCAGCTGCCATGTTTTCTGCCTTAATGGATAGGAACTAACTTCCTAAAAGTCTAAAACTATAAGCAAGTCCCTAATTAAATACTTCCTTTTATAAGAGGTGCCTTAGTCTCCTTACAGCAATAGAACAGTAATGAAGATAGATCTCCCTTGGTCATAGTGTACAGTCCTTCAAATAGGCAGTTAAATTCAGTTTGCTAGTATTTTGTTGAGGACTTTTACAACATAGTGCCTAAAGGATATCGGTATGCAATTTTCCTATCTTGCAGTGATTTATCAGGGTTTCAATCAGGGTAATGTTAGCCTCATAGTATGATCTAGTAAATGTTTCCTCCTCTTCAAGTTTTTGGAAATTTTTGAGCAGAATTGACGTCATTTCCTCATTAAATATTTGGCAGTGAAGGCACTTGGCCCAGGACTTTTGTAGAAAAGCTTTTGATTACTGATTATGCAACTAATAAGAGATCATCAAAATATGTTGGAGCAAAACCCCAGAGCACTGAAAGGTGAAACAGAGAGTCCTACAACAGCTGAAGACTTTAGTACCACATTCTCAACAATGGCTGTAACAACCAGACAATATAAGTAAGTATGGATTTTTAATAATATATCGGCTGAAAGTCTCTTCCTATGCCTTTGTTATTTCTCCTTAGTGGATTTTATATTCAAGAATTGGTCCTTTTCATTTTGGCTACCCAGTGTGTCAGCTTATAGTTGTTCACAGTTCTTATAGTACCTATAGAAATACCATAATGTCTATAGTATCCATAGTAAAATTTCTAGTTTTATTTCTGATTTTAGTAATTTGAATCTTTTTCTCTCTTTTCTATCTAGCTAAATAAAGGTTTCCTCAATCATTAATCTCTTCAAAGAAATTTCTCTTGGCCTCACTGATTGGCCCATTGTTTTTCAATCTTCCATTTCACTTGCCTCTGCTCTAGTCTTTACTATTTTCTTTCTGTGGATAGATTTTAGAATTGGGTTGCCCTCTTTTCCCCAGTTCCTTAAATTGGAAAGTTGGGCTGTCGATTTGAGATTTCAGTTTGGGGATTTGTTGGTTTTGTTGTTTGTTTGTTTGTTTTTAACCTAAGCATTTGTAGCTATAAATTTCCCTTCAGTTTGTACTTATATATATCCTGCTTTCAAAGCCGTACAAACTGAATATATAAGTATATGTTATATATAATATATACTGGATATATATATAAGTATATATTATACATATATAAGAATTTATAAGCATATATTATATATATTTATGTACAAACTGGATATATAAGTATATATATATACTTATACATATACAATATATACTTATATAAGAATATAAAAGTATATATTATATATAAATACAAACTGGATATATATACTTGCTTATATATATATGTATATATACGTATATATACCTGCTTGCTTTTTCTTTTTCATTTGCATCCAGCTCTAAATGCTTTTAAATTTCTCCTGTGATCCTTCTTTGACCCACTGGTTGTTTAGAAATGTGGTGTTTAATTTCCATAAATTCAGGATTTTCCAGTTTTACTGAGGCTACTGATCTCTAACTTCATCTTCCGTTGCTATCTGGCCTTCCGAATTCACTGAGACTTAATCTACAGAATAGCATACGGTCAGTCCTGAGAGTGCTACGTGAACCAGAAGAAACCATGCAATTGCTGTCCCTGGGTGAGTGCTCTGCAGGGGGCTCTGGGCTCTATTGGCTCTCTGGAACTCCCTTCCTCCCTGATGGCTGCCACTGTATTCACTACTGAGAGGGAGGTAGTTAAGTAGCCAACTGTAGTTGGAAACCTATCCGTGTTTCTTTCCATTCTGCCGTGCTTTGCTTCATATATCTTTAATGGCCTGGTGCATAAATATTTACAGTCGACATCTCTAAATTTATGTAAGCATTCATTAGTATAAAATGCCTGCCTCTATCTTTTGTTAACTTTATGAATTAAAGTCTACGTTGTCTGCAGTTCCAACGGCTTAACCCTGATCTCTTTTGTTTAGTATTAGAATTCTCTTTCCTTCTTTCATGTTCAACTCACGTGTCTGAGGCTCTAAAATTGGTCTCTTCTAGATAGCATATTTCCCCTCATGTATTCACGCTGCCAATCTCCTTCTTATAATAAAAGAGCTTCATATATTCCATTGCAATCAATTATTAAAGAGGAAGGCCTTCCAATGTCTTCTTACCACTTGTTGTCCATGTTTTATAATTTGTTTGGCTCTTGGATTTTTTGATTGTTTTTCCTCTTATTATTTTCTTTTGTATCCAGTTGATTTTTTTTTAATAACACATTTATACACTTTCTCAGTTATATCCAATAGCTACTTGTTCTAGCTCACATGTGAGTTCCACTTAACCATACACTTTATCCTGAAGCCACAGCAACCTACTATAGATTAATAGAAGCTTAACTTCATTTCTCTCTGGAGGCACTGCTCCTGATTGGCCCCATTCCTGCTCATGGCTGCTGACGTCACAGCCACAGCACTACATACTCTATACAAGATGAAGCAAAGAATCTTTTAGATCACAAAGAAAACAGAGCGTAAAATATGGACTAGCTTTAGATAACATTCCATCATCATTTTTATAAAGCTGCCTTCCCTTGGAGAGAGAGAGTCTGATAGTTTTTGTTTGTGTGCTTGCTTGCATTTGAAGTTGCATTTTTCACTTTGTGATTAAGAATCACTTGTGAGAGTCACTTGTCTTCTTCCATCACATGGAGCCTGGGGATCAAGCTCAAGTTGTTAGGTTTGGGAGAAATTGGCTTTGCCCACTGAGCAATCTTGCTAGTCCATCGTTTTGTTTTGTTTTGTTTTGTTGTCGTTGTTTGTTTGGTTGGTTTTTTGGGTTTTTTTTGGTTTTTTTTGTTTTTGTTTTTATTTTTTGCTATTAATGGGACAGAACCTCAGGTAGCAAAATTGACCTCAAACTTACTAGGTAGCCAAGGTTGGCCTCAAACTCCTGATCTTCCTGCCTCCACCTTTCAAATGCTTAGATTAGTTGTGTGACATTATACTGAGGCCTAGCCTGATTAATTTTAAGTACATTCATTTCTTCTTTTAAAAAACAAAACAAAACAAAACACGTTTTATTGATTCTCAGTGAGAAATCATGCACCCCAGTTCCGCATATTTCCTCATTCCTTCACATCCACCCTTGGTCTTGCAGCCGCCCCCCACCACCCCAACACACCAAATAAAATGCACACACACACACACACATACACACACACACACACACACACACACACACACCTACAACAAAGACCAAAGCATAGGAAATATTTCATTGTGGAAGCTGTAGTATGTCACAGTGTATCCCACAATAAATCCTTCTGTCCATACAGCTAACCTTGAAAATGTTTGTTGCAGAGAGTCATTGGTCTGGTTTGAGATCTCTGGCTTCTGTGATACCATCAATATCAGATCCTCACTGGTTATCCTGCTGTTGCCCTGTATCAGGGACATCCTACAGCTTTGGAGCAGCAGGGTTGGCCCTTTCAGGCATCTCAGTTGTTTGCAAATGATATAGATTTTGGGGGTTGGCCAATTCAGGGTCCCAGGTCTGGGCCTAAGTGGTAACTGAGCTGGTCAGCCTAGAGGCTCTCCCTTATCTGCACAACCAGGGTAAGCTCTCCAGTATAGCTTCGGCTGGCTAGGCCACCCAGTGTCAGCATTGGCAGGAGGTAGGGCCAGCTCTCCTGCCCTTGGTCGGGTCCATCCACATCAGTGCTTCCAGAGCCAGCTCCACAGTGCTGCCCAGTCAAGGTGCAGCACCTATTCTCCCAAGTACTGCAACCCGTGAGGGGCAGGGCCAGCTCTCCTGCTCACACCCTCGGGGCTGGGTCACCCCTACCTTTGCCATCAGGACAAGCTCCACTGTGATACCCAGGGCAGGGGCAGGGCCAGCTCTCCTGCTCACACCCTCGGGGCTGGGTCACCCCTACCTTTGCCATCAGGACAAGCTCCACTGTGATACCCAGGGCAGGGGCAGAGCCTGCTCTCCCAAATGACATAGCCAGTGATGGATAGGGCTGGCTCACCAGCTCTCATGATGCCAGGGCCAGTTCTCCCAACTGCCACAGGTAGTGAGCAGCAGGGGGAGCGGGGACGGTGTCACTTCCATTCATCTCTTAAATCACTGGTCTTGCGTGATCAATTTTTTTTTAATCATCTATTCCTCTGAATTACTTCAATTTTGGACTTACTCAGACCCGTGTTCCAGTTTGCTGGTGATCTCTTCTGCCTACTTAGATATTCCTTTGATGCCTCCCACTGAAACTTTTTTCATCTCAGTTACTGACTTTTCAGCTCCAAAACTTCTTCTTATTGGATCCTTTTTCAGATTTTTCTAGATTTTCTTTCTGAATGTGAATCTTTACCAGGTATGAACAGTTTTTTTTTCTAATTGTCCACATATGTGTGCATACTCTTGAATTCTGAATAACTAGGACCACAGTATCCTCAGAAACAGATTAAGGGAGGTTAGATTTATTTTCTCATGATTTTGGTCCATTATGGAAAGGAATGTATGGCGGAAGTTCTTTAGATCACATCAGAGCAGGTAGGAGACCTGCACTTAGCCCTTAAAGACCCACTCTGTGAAGCATGCTAGGTAGACCAGTTCTACTAAATGTTCCATAGGCAGCACCACATGCTGAGGAACCAATATTTAAAACACAAGCTTCAAACCACTGCTTTTAGATGTTGTAGAGCAGCATTTCTCAACCTGGGTAGGGGTCATGACCCATTTGAAGGTTCAATGATCCCTTCACAGGGGTCACCCAAGACCATCAGAAAACTCAGAGATTTACATTGCAACTTGTAATGGTAGCAAAATTACAGTTATCAAGTAATGACAAAACTAATTTTATGGTGGGGGGGGTCACCACAACATGGGGAACTGTACGAAAGGGCCGCCATCACTAAGAAAGTTAAGAACTGGCATAGGGTTTAATGTCTGCTGTCTAAATGGGATGAAAGAAAAGTACAAGGCAGAGAGGAGGACTCCAGTTCCTTTCCATTGTTGAAAATCATCTCAGCACAAGCTACTTCTGCCAGCATAGGATGAAGTGGCTGGCAATAGGAGGAATTGTTACAGAGGAATTCAACAGCAGAGCCTGCCACCTCTATGTCTACCACTGTGACCAGAAGCAGTTATCAACACATGGAGTCCCTGACATTTGGAGGATAGGTTTCCCTTTGTCCATTTTAGCATTCTGTATAAACTGTCCCAGAAAACCATGAAAACTTACCTACCTGCCATTATGCTGATTATAGACTGTGAAAAAGTGCTGCAAATGGTAAACACTGGAATTCACTTCACTTTGGCCCCTGCCTTGCCAGTAGAAGTTGCCAGCCTTCAACAGACTGCACAGTTCCAAGAGCGCCACAGCACAGATTCAGCAGGGCAGGCAGATCCCTTAGGCTGAGTGTCAGCCTTGCTTCTGTCCTGAAACTCACGTGATGAGTTCGCTTCCCCACACCTACTAGCTAGAGATTCTGAAGGCTGAGAATAAAATCAAGGCACTTTCAGCCTCAAAACACACAATGGCTTGATGGCATATTATTACTCTTGTTGGATTTCCCTCTAATCCAATGTACTGGTACAGAGGACTCAGGAAATAAGGCACAAGCACTCACTCAGCTCTGTTATTTTTTCCAAGGGGAAAAATGCTTTTTTAACATAATTATGCCAAGAACAGAAAAGCAGGGCAGAGGGAACTAAGTGTTTGATGCATGGGCTCTAGAATTAGAAATTAAGTTGTTCAAGCCCTGTGTGCCTACCATGATCTATGTCTAAAAGGAACTCTGACCTTGGTGACAAAAAATGACTGGAAAACATTTCAATTTCTTATTCATAAAGTCACATGTTGCCCTGTTTATGCCCCAGTTCCTCTGGGAAAACAGAAGGAGGTCACCCTTGTTCCTTGATCCCCTTTACTTAAATAATCAAACAAGGGCAAACCCCGATTTGGATCATCTTCCACAGGCTCCAAATTCCTGTTTTGAACCACTTCTCTGAACTCTCTTTCCCTTCCTTTGCACCCTTTCTCTGTCACCAGATGTCACTTGCTCCAAGCATTCATGATAATTATGGAAGTGCGATCTCTCCTCGTGGTTCTCATGACTCCCGCATGACTATGTGGGCTCCTTTATTCGGTGTTAGTTACATAAAGCCGTTTAGCATCCCAAGGAGGAAGCCACGCTTATAAACAAACAATCTGAGCACTAACATGATCAAGGAGAAATGATGTAATCAGGGCAGCATGTCAGGACTCTGTTGACTCATAGCTACTTCTCCTGTGGTGCGAGGGTCTCACGTAGGCTAGGCGAGTACGCTGTCACTAAGTGTCCCCCTTAGCCTGGTTTAGTTTCTTAAAAATCTAGCAGCTTCTTGAAATTGGAAAGCTCAATCAATTTATTTTATCTTTATTTATGTAATGAGTGTTTTGCCTGCCTATATGGTAAAATATTATATATGCCATATATGTGGTAATATATATTATATATTATTGTGTGTGTATGGGTGTGTATGGATGTGTGTGGGTGTGTATGGATGTGTGTTTGTGTGTGTTGGTGTGTTTGGGTGTGTGTGGGTGTGTGTGATGCCAGAAGAGGTCAGAAGAGGGCATCAGAGACCTTAGAACTGGAGTTGCAGATGGTTTTGCCATATGGATACTGGGAATCAAACCTAGCTCCTCTACCTTTCCAGACTACTTTTTAATTTATTTTGGAAAAAAAAAAACTACATGAAGCAAGCATCTAGTGTTAGATTCTATATTGCTTTAAATGATTTCCTAAGGCGATTTAGCCACTAATGAAACAAAAGCCAAAAGATTGAGTTTACTCCTAATTCGCAAACTGTGTTCAAGACCTAAGTCAGGCACATCTGTACACAGGCACAAATGTATACACATGTGTACATCAGGTATACATCTGTAATCCCAGCAAGTGAGGGGCAGAGGTAAGAGGATTGTAAGTTTGGGACTACAATCCCGGGCTACACAGTGAGCCTTTGTGTCACAGCAAACAAAACACATCCTAGAAACATCAGAAGGTCAAGTCTCATCTCTTTAGTGATTGACAGCAAGGGGGAGGGAACAATAGAAAAGCATCATCACAACAAAGGCATGGACTACAAGGTGATGATGAGAAGTGCATTGATTGAATGCTTGGTGTGTGACAGGACCCTCCCAACCGTTTCCTATATGCTGTCTTATATTATATTGTTGAAATACTATGAGACATTCATCTTTGGGACCTGTTTATAAAAAAGGAAATGGAGAGGATAAATAGTTTGTCCCAAGTCATGTGGCCAGGAAGTCATAGGACTGGGGTGCTTAGGGGTCAAATTCCTAAGTTTATCTTTCTGCCACAAGACCCACATCTCCACCCCTACACCCCGACACGTGTGTGGATGTATAAAGTTAGTTTTTTCTTATGTTAGAACTTGCTTTGTATTGATCTATAGACAGCTCAATGCCAACATCAATTGGCTTTATTACTTTATTTCTCTGGTGGAATACAGAGTGCATGTTAGGATTCTTTAGAGGTATAAAGTAGGAGAGAACACATGCACCGTTTGCTCCTCACAGATGAAACCTATCCTTGTGTTTTCTGTGCCATGGGTGGTGCATGAGGGAATGGAGCTAAACAGTGTGTCTCTTCAGATTAGTCCTTGATCTGAGTAAAAATGAATACTAACGTACTTCTAAGTTGTTGGTATTCATGAAAATAACTGATGGGCAGTGGTGGTGCACACCTTTAATCTCAGCACTTGAGAGGCAGAGGCAGATAGATCTCTGTGAGTTCAAGGCCAGCCTGATCTATAGAGCAAGTTCCAGGCCAGCAAGGGCTACATAGAGAAACTCTGTCTCAAAAAACCCAAAGGAGGAGGTGGAGGAGGAGGAGGAAGAAGGAGGAGGAGAAGGAAGAGGAGGAAGAAGAGGAGGGAGAAGGAGGAAGGAGGAGAAGGAAGAGGAAGAAGATGAAGACAACTAATCACACTAGTGACATTATAGCAAGGTTATAAAAACCTTAGTATAATGCATACAGACACCTCTTTTAGAACAAAGCCACATTAAAGGTGGGGCTCAGGTGTACTTCATGCTGTAGAAATGGTGTGACATGGGAAATCTCTGAGCCACATTCCTTTGTTAGTCAAATATCTATCTAGTATCTCCAACGATAATCTAACAAATTCTCATCTGCCATCCTCTGCCAAGTCAGAGTGCACATCTGCACTGCATGTGCTCATGGATTGCTTCCAAATCCAAATGCCTAATTAATCCTGTGTCTGTGCAGGTCACAGTGGGTACCACAGAAAGTGTCCTGATTCTGAATGTACCTGAGCTAGAATCATCAGGACTTGACAAAAAATAAAAAAAATCACTCTATGGATAGGAGAATATCTCAGTAGGTAAAGACATGTCCTACCAGGACAATGACTTGAGTTTGATCTTTGGAACCCACCTGGTGGAGGGAAACAGCTCCTCCAAGTTGTTCTCTGATTTCCATATGTCTGTGTACACCTACCACCACTGTGTGTGTGTGTGTGTGTGTGTAAGTACACATATGTACACAGTAAATAAATATTACGGTTTCTTTGAGAAAGATAACTTTAAGGGGTTGGGGATTTAGTTCAGTCATAGGGTGCTTGCCTAGCAAGTACAAGGACCTGAGTTCCATCTATCCAACCCTTGAAAGAAAACAAGATTAACTTTAAGGATTTTCACTAAATTGCACAGGTGTCCTTTCTCCTCTACAAACTGTTCTGTTTAAAGGTGTAGAGGAATTTCAGTATAGCAACTTGGCTACTCTGGCAAGGGATCACATCCAAAGATACAATCCAGCTGGAATGCAGACATGCCACATACTTTTAATCACTTTGGCTACAATACAGACCCACCTTCAGTACACCTTTGATCCCAGATAGTGACATCTAATTGAGGGGCAGACAAAGTGACAAATCAGAGAAAGATTTGACAGAATGAGTCAGAGTTAGAATATTCCCAACTCTCACAAGAGCAGATAGCATAGAGAGGCTGCTTAAGAAAGGTGAGGAAGAAAGTCAATTGAGTTCAGTCAGTGATGTTCAGCTCAGTGGAAAAGAGTTCGTATTGATTGCAGTTGAGCTCAGCTGAGACCAGAGCAGTTGAGTCAGAGCAGTTCAGTTCACGGAGGCAGTCTTTCCAAGTAGAGCCACTCAGTCGGAAGCCAAGATAAGCGGATATGAATCAGTCAGCTTGGAGAGGAGTTTGAGCCAGAATAGCTGAGGTGAGCCAGCCAGCTAGAATACAGAAAGAGCTAGAAAGAGTTTATTCAGCAGTAAGTCTCCGAGGCTGAAACATTCTAGGCCTAGGTTAGCAGAAGGAGACTAGAAGCTGACGCCTTCAAAGTCCAGGCTTGCAGAAAATTGGACTGTATATAGGCTAGAACTTACAGACCTAGGCCTAGGTATAGTTAGATAGAAACACTCTGGGCTTAGCCCAAGCCATATATTTGTAAAGCTTGGGTACATCTCGTGTCTCATCCCTCTATCTCAGGAAATAAAATCGACATTCACATTTGCAGAAAGGTACCAACATACCCCTCACCAGCTACTGCATGTGACCTGATAACAACCAATTGGATATGAGAGTTCTTTAGCTGGGTGCTTGTCTGTTAAAGGAAGAGAGACACTCTTTCCTGTGGGTGTAATTGTGCCTGGAGGTGATACCTGAGGAATCTACAACCATCTTGGTACCAATCTGAGGATAATGCAATATGGAGGGAGGTAGGGCTGAGCTACCTCCATAGTGCTAGAAGGACCAGGAGAATTGAGTGACCACAGTGACCACAGTGAGGCAGTGATGATGTGTCCCGAAGTCTTGGATCTGGGAGAGGATATATTTCTGTGTTATTTAAGACAGCTGGACAGGCACAGGTAGAATCCCTGTTAACTGCAACTCTAAGTACCTAAAGTCAGAACCTGCTTTTGTAGGACTTTGAGACTCATCTGTCTTAGAGTCAAGTAGCAAAGGATTTAGAAATGTTTCCAATAGACCCAAAACAACAGACCTGACAGTATAATACTCTTGGTCTAAGGAAGAAGATTTGGTAAAAGGAAAAGGGCTGGGTAAGAAATCAATTCCAGTGGGAGAGCCAGCAACAAATCATACGTACACTGATTTATGACACAGAAGGAAACAAACCAGTGGAGAAATTGTGTGTATGAATCCCCAGTGCCCCAGAGCAGGGTCTTCCAACTGTAGTCTATGACCTGCTGTCGTAGGTCACATAAACAATTTATTGGGTCTAGACTAGAATTCAAATGGTGGAAAAGAACAGTTAGGCTATGATAGGCAGCCCAAACCAGTCTGAGGCATGATGCCCCGGGCACTGTTCTTATGATAATGAGGTTGGGGCTGGTAGCCACACTGCTCAGTCCCTGATCCTCCAGGGGACAATCCCAGGGGGATTAAAATAAAGCTGAAGTGGCAGTGGATGTAGCTGGACGTTGGAAACATGGGATAGTGGTTTGTACTCCAGCCCTGACTCTCGTTTCCTTGCCTTTCCTTCCTGTCCTTCAGGACGACCATCGACAGCGCAAGCACCGAGACCCTGTGTAGGAAGGACTCTAACATCAGGGCTAGTAGTGAATCTGAATCAACAGAATCAAATTGACTTGAAGGAAAAACATAACTAAATAAAGCACTTAATGAACCCAAATAAAGCCTTTGCAATGGCGAATCTATAGATGCTCTTAAAAGGATAGGAAACAATTTTGTTTTTAAATTATTATTATTAGTATTATTATTAGTAGTAGTAGTAGTCCTGGCTGCCCTGGAACTTTCTATGTACACAAGTCTGGCCTTGACCTTGAAGAGATCTTCCTGCCTGTGTCCCCTGGGATTAAGGTGGTGTCACCATACCCAGCATAGGAAGCAGTTTTATTTAAAAAGACAATTACTAAAGCGAACAAAGATGATCCTAGGAGGAATAAAAAAAAAATATGAAGTCAAAACGTAAAAATTAGTGGCAAAATTTAGTAATTGTACAGAACAGAAGTTTATGGTCTGTGATGGTTTGAATGAGAATGGCCCCCATAAGAAGTGTGTCACTGGCTTTAGGGTTTCAGTTCTCCCCCCCCCCCCCCATCTATCTGCTGCCTTCAAATCAGGATTTGAGCTCTCAGCTACTGCTCCAGCTCTATGAATGCCTGTCTGCATCTATGCTCCCTGCCTTGATGATTACAGACAAACCCTCTGGACTATAAGTTTTCAACCCCAAGTTGAAAGTGTCCTTTTATAAGTTCCCTTTGTCATAGTGCTTCATCATAGCAAAAATACCACAACTAAGACATGGCCTCTGAACCCATTTCTTATTCGCCAGGAAGTCCAATAGTCCACAGGACAGCCAGGAACTGAAAACCTGAATACCTGTGTTCTCCTCAGGAAGGAGCCGGGAAGGGCTCACTTCATGTCTATACTGGCTAGAATTCACAGAAAAACTGGAGAATGAAGAATATTTTTAAAAATAATCCTAGAGAACGGTCTTTCACAAACATCTAAAAGGAAGAAGAAAATAAGTCAATTGGAAAATATAATATTCCAAATATGGTATTATTGTCCTTAAAACATAAAGTTGTCACTGATTTTTAGAAAACCAGAAGGCAACTGCATTAATGAAAGCACTAATGAACAAAATGTACTCAAATATCAAAATATGGCCTCATCTTCAGATGCTCAAAGACAATCCACTTAGTTGAACGGTGCTTAGAGAGTCCTTTGGGCAAGTTTGTCTAGAAAAAAGCTGCAGATTATAATGTGTGATAGTTCCCACTTAAAATTTAAAATGTTTTTATCAAAAGTGTGTTAAACATCTTTCTGCGTTTTCTTCTCTATATATTATCGAAGAAGAAGAAGAAGAAGAAGATATTTTTAACATGTATGTGATGTACATAAACTCTCATAGGCACATACATCTAATCATTAAAATAAATCTTTTTAAAATGACAAAAAAGGATACTTTTAGCAGGGTGAGTTGTCATCTAACCTTGTTTTAGGATCTCGCAAATGGTGCTTTGGTTTACGCTAATGGCATTCTTCTGCCTTGACATACACTGACAGAGTATGACCCACACAGTCTGAGAGCCTATAATTTTTTCTATATTTAACCTTGGTCAGGCCCTCATTAGCGCTGAGCTGAGCTTTGGTTTCTGAATTTCTAGAGAGCTAAAGAGGAGTTGGAAAAGAGCCAATGGGAAGTGACAAAAACCATCCAGAGGGTGGAGGCTGAAACCCGGGGAAAGATGAACAGAGCTGAGCCGAGCTCACCTTGGAAGATGCAGGCTGAGGACTGACACTGATTTAATAACTTTCCTCAAGAATTTCGGTTTGGAGGAAGATGCTAGCTGACTTTTCTCCATCTCTGTAGAGACAGAAAAAAAAATTAGATTAGGGCATAACGAGAGAGTCCTCTTTGACCCAAGGCAGAACTCAGCCACATAGGTGATTAAATTCTGCCATTACCATCACTGGGGAGCTTTGACAATATGCTCAACGACCATTAGGCTGGAATAGTTTGAGCAATTCACTGGAGGAGGAGATCCCTTTCAACTCTATGTCTTCATAAATTCTCAAAAGCCACAAAAAAGACAGAGATAGCTCATCAGTTAGGAGTGTACACTGCTCTTCTAGAGGATCCGAGCTCAGTTCCCAGCATCCCTGTCAGGCAGTTCACAGCTGCTTGTAACTCCACCTACTGAGGTGTGTTATGTCTATTGAATACCTGCTATGGTTCAAAGAGTATGTTAGTCCTGGGGTTCCCAATGCAAGTAGAACAACATCTTAGCCTCCAGCTAGGCAGGTAAGCATGTGGAATTGCTTATCAATCTGGGACTCCTCTTGGCTTGGGCTATGTGCATACAATGCACTCTCATCTGTGTATACTTTGTACACATGACTCTTCTAACAGTGTATTTAACAATCTAGAAAACCCCATACTTGTACTGTGTGTATACCCCGCTCTGAACAACAGATTAAGTTTATCTTTCCTTGTGATCTAACAAGAACTTCCTTTTTTGTGGATTGTTTCTATTCTAGAGCATACATAGATATGGAAGATAAGGCTCTAATCCAGCCTAGAGTGGTTTATGATACATGCACAGAAGAAAATGTGTTCTTTGAGAGAACATCTAGAAAAAAACCCCTATTTACCATCTCATACCTACCCATAATTGGTCTGTATATGATTAAAATCAGATGCGGTATAAGAAAGTACATGTAATAGAAAATAGCTTATATTACTTAAATATATCCATCAAAATAGAAAACCACCCAAATAGCAGCTAACCCCTCTGTTGCAGGATATTTAAACCTGTTTCTAGTTATGGTATGGCTCAGCCCTTAGCACACACCTTTGATTCCTCTGGATGGAATACAGACACACCCTTAGTACACTCCTTTAATGCCAAACAATGAAGGTAAAGTTAGTTTGCCATGTTTGAAAGTGATGTCTAACTGAGTGGCAGAAAAAGTGATGAATCAGAGAAAGATTTGACAGAATAGGATCTGCTCAAATCTCATGAGAAGAAAGAGGAAAGGGAAGCTACTTAAGGGAGAGTCAGGCAGCACAGGAAGAAGAGAGTGCAGTCCAGGATGCAGGAGAGTTCCTGGAGAGCAGTGCAGTAGAGTTGAGAGGGAGAGTAGAGCAGCACAGAGAGGGAGAAGGAGGCCGCTTTCCCCAGGTGAGTTTTATAGAGACAGACTGAAGAGAGAACAAGGGGACCCAGGTGAAGACAGAATGAGCAAGAGAATGAGGAGGAGCCGGAAGAGTAGAAAACATGGCTATGAGGTCAAGCAGAGCAATTCAGAGGCCGGGAAGAAGAAAAAGCTAGATAGAATAAGTCAGCCATGAGAGGAGTTTGAGCCAGAATAGCTGAGTGGAACCAGCCAGCCAGAGTTCAGAAACAAGAGAGGGTGAGCTTATTCAGTATCAAGTCTCAGAGGCTGAAAACATTCTAGGCCTAGATAAGATTGGAGCCTAGAAGCTTCCAGGACTAGGCTTAGGTTAGCAGACAGAGACAGTAGGCCTTGGAGATAACAATTATTCAGGCAAATAAAACATACTTTTACACCCTTCCCCTTGATACCATAAAAAGAAACTTCAAACAATAACCCAGAGTCCCCTTGAGTACTCTATCATTCAGGTGACCTGTAGGCCATGTGACCACTGAGTTCCTAAATGGAGTGTGTTGTTTCCAATTCTCTGAATATGACACTAAGATTCTGGAAGCGCATGGTCCAGACAGCAGCCACAAGTAACACTAAGAGTGACAATCTGGTAGGTTCTAGAGATATGCTGCTGGATAGCACTGGATCAGTGTGTCAGGGACAGTACAATGGGGCCCCTAGAGTGGGACAGGTATTCAGGGAACATCTCCCAAAATAGGACTCTAGGAAGGAGCTCTGGAGACAGATCCCCTGTAAATTTACACAGGAGGTATCTCTCGGAGAGAATAAGGCTTTCTGATGGGTGATGGTGGCGGCAGCAGCTCACACCTTTAATCCTAGCACTGGGGGGTTGAGGGGGGGCAGAGGCAGGTGGATCTCTGAGTTGGAGGCCAGCCTGGTCTATGGAGTCAGTTCCAGGACAGCCAGGGCTACATAGAGAAACCGTGTCTCAATCCCCTCCCTGAAGAAAAGACTTCCCGGTGCTGACTTTATCCAGGTGATGTACTGTTATCAAGAACTTAATTCTCGGGCTGGAGAGATGGCTCAGTGGTTAAGAGCACTGACTGCTCTTCTAAAGGTCCTGAGTTCAAATCCCAGCAAGCACATGGAGCTCACAACCATCCATAATGAGATATGATGCCCTCTTCTGGTGTGTCTGAAGACAACTACAGTGTACTTACATATAATAATAAATAAAATTTAAAAAAGAACTTAATTCTCGTGAACCCTTTCCATTGCCATGACACACATCTCCTTTATTCTTCTGCCATACATGTGACTCTATGTTCCAGAAATAATGTACATCATAGTGAGCCAAGCAGAGAGTCTCTCTCTCTCTCTCTCTCTCTCTCTCTCTCTCTCTCTCTCATCCTAGTGCAATACAGAAAACTGTACAATAATTATGGAACCACTCTGGATACTGTACCAGGGATTTTAAATGACTTGCTGAAATTAGGACATATTTATATAAGACAAAAAGTATTCCCAAACTCTATATTTCTAATTAGACGTGCAAAACAGTTAATGCACTTAAGAGAACACTCACGATTCAGCTTTTAAACTTAGTAATGCACAAACCCAGTGTCCTGGTCAAAGCTTAGAAATGGGATGACAGAACCCAGTGAACCACATTCTGTGGAATTGTTTTGCTGTGTTCAATCTAATCCAGGACTAAAATGTCCTAATGCTAGACTAGATGACATTGTTCTTTTTCTTTGTCTTGTCAAAGATCTACAGAATGGCCACTGCTTCACTCTTTAGGTATCAGGGGGATTGATTTGTTTGCTTCTGTGTTGGGAAAGATTGCTCCAGAATGGCCTCAAATTTGCTACATAGTTAAGGATAACCTTGAACTCCTCTTGCCTCTGCCTCCCGTGTGCTTAGATTGTAGTAATGTACCACCCTGTTTTTACACAGTGCTGGGGATCAAACCCAGGACATGTTAGACACTCAACCAACTGAGCTACGCCCCTGGCCATCATTTGTTTTAAAAAATGCCTCATCTGACCAAAGCTCTTCTTTCATTAGTATAGCTTTACATGGTCCCAAAATGCAGGAGGATTCCCGAAAAGCCCGTTACACTTGATTATAATAAGCATGTTTTTACATACTGACAGGGTAATTTTTAAACAGCACATCGAAATATTCTGCTTTGGTGATATTGTGTGAAATTTATACAAAAATTTGTTTCCGTGTTTACAGTCTCTGTCTGAGCAGTCTCATTTGTCAGATCTGGTTAGAGGCATCTTGAAAGAGAACCAACTCTACTGTTAAGTGGAGTCGTCCATGTTTTTCTGTTATCAGGGCAAAGCAGCCCATATGTGGCCCAGGGAAGAGGAAGAAGGCCTTTCCAAGAAAAACAGGACTCCAAACACACACTCACATAGTTTTATGAACACACAACTTAAACATATATATTTAATACATATATTTTATTACATATATACTTATTTAAAATAACTTAATTTATAATTTGTTAATATATTAGTCTGAGATAAAACTACTGAATTATGCTTGGAAGTAGCATGTCTGTAATGACAGCAGAACGATCCCATGTCTACACACATGCTAATGCAATTATTCATATACATATATTAAACACATATACATGTCAACTAGACTTAAATGCAAATGTTGAAAGTATAAGGAACAGGATTATAATAATGACTGTTTGGGACTTGATCAAGGAAACTTAGTTTTATGGGGATGTGAGATCAGGGTATGGACAGGGCTGGTTTTCGTGTCATCTATTGGTTCTCCCTGTCTGTGTTTCTCACAGTTCTCTGTGTGTGTGTGTGTGTGTGTGTGTGTGTGTGCTTTTGACTTCTCTTTTTACAGAGACAAGGATCATATTCAGTTAGGGTACAGCCGTGGGACCCTCATTAATTATCTGATTAAAGGTCCCATTTCTAAATAATGCCTAACATTTACTGAGCAACTATAGACAGAAAGTGCTTTGATATGTGCAGTTATTAAGAGCACTGGCTTATCTTCCAGAGGTCTAGAGTTCAATTTCTAGCCCCCACATGGTAGCTCATAACCGTCATAGTCCCATGGGATCCAATGCCCTCTTCTGGTGTGTAGATGTACACACGGACAAAATAACCAAATACATACAATACGTAAGTAAATAAATAAATAAATAAATCATTCTTTTAAAAATGTATGCATATGTTAATTAGATTGTCCTCCACCAATCACAGAAGACAGGCTGTATTCTTATCACCATCTTGTAAGGGTTGGGAGGAAGAGATAAAAGATACACTGTTTCAGGAGGTCAGCACAAAGGTTATTGTGGCTGTTGCCGCTGGGTTCTCTCCCTCTTTGCTACCGGAGGCGAGGCGATTTCTGGTTTTGCTCTCTCTTCTTCCTGCATTCTGGTTCAAAACCAGGTGGGGGAACGGCTGAACAATGTTGCGAATGGAAATGGAGGGATCTAAGATGCAACTGGAGAGGTTGTGGGTAGAGGTTGAAGCACTTGGGAAGCAAAAGGCACCAGAACGGGGAGAACGAAAGGTTCAGACCTGGTGACTGAGAGCAGGAGCTTCCCACAGGAGGAAAGAGCGAAGCAGACTGGACTGGAAGGTAGATCACTGCAAGTCCCACAACCCCTGGGCAGGACAGAGAGCCAGAAGAAGGAGGCCGGGCAGGGTCATGGGGTTAGAGAAAAACAACCTGGAGGGGCAGTCAGGGGTTATGATGTTACCATTAGCTTCCCAGTAGTAGCACAAGGTCTTCAATATCAAAATGCCTGGTGTGGTAATTCAGTCATTTGAAACGAAGTTGTGACCAAGCGGCTAGAAGTTTCAGAACTCAGAACCTCCAGTGTATTAACTCTGAGGAATGCGGTACTTTCCTCTGTACAGGCTAATAAGCCATGTTTGGCAGCAATGGGTTCTCAGTAAAAATGCCTAGAGTCGGAGAGATGGAGAGATGGCTCAGTCGTTAGGAGCACTGACTGCTCTTCCAAAGGTCCTGAGTTCAAATCCCAGCAACCACATGGTGGCTCACAACCATCCGTAATGAGATCTGACTCTTCTGGAGTATCCAAAGACAGCTACAGTGTACTCACATATAATAAATAAATAAATCTTTTAAAAAAAGAAGAATGCCTAGAGTCTTCCCAGGGTTTGCAGACATTGTGGTAAAGGGCAAATGAGGGACATACAAGTAACCCTAGCTCCAGGTACAAGCCATTTCAGACAGGAACAGCTGAGAGTCACAAGGTTATAAAAAACAACCCACTGACCTGAAAAGCTTTGGCTCACTGACTAAGAAAGTAACAAGTCTCAAATACTTTATATTTGTGAGTATTATTGTACATTGATAGAAATTTAAGGTTATTTTGTTCAACTTTTGCTTAATGCAAAACATATGCAACTTAAAAAAAATGTAATGCAAAATTCTACTCTTATGAAAGCCACTATTACAAACTGTTTAGGATAATTGGTCATCTATAAATGATCTTACTTGTAGTCTCGTTAGGTACTAGTTTAGTTAATTACAGAAATAAGCTTTATTTAGCCCTTAGCATATGTTTTCAAAGTTAAGCCGAGAGTAAATAGTTAGAATCAAGCAGCGTTTGTCCGTTTAGATATACTGGGATAGATGCATGATCTTCAAACACTTCAGAGAGCTACAGACACTTTAACAATGAAAGGCTTTTCTGGCAGAGAAACAGCTCTGCTCCTGGCAGCACCAGCAATCTACTTCAAAGAGGAGGATGGGCACAGAAGAACCTCCACCTGGAGCGCGCTTCATTTGTGGCAAAGACGGCCACTGGGCAAGAAACTGCCCTTACCTCAACTGCTGACAGCAGGCTGTACATAAGCAGGACCCTGGAGAGTTGGCGGCCTGGCTTGCAGAGACAAGGCAGGCCAGCCCTTCAAAATTCCTGCTTCACAGATAGGTCTGTCAGATATTCTGGGCCAGTAGGCTGATGATTGGATTCCCCAATGACACAGAAGATCTCTGGGTGACTGCCCAGGCAGCCAGCAGTCTGTCATTTCTACAGTTTTGGAAACGGCTTGCTCCTCGCTTCCTGTTTACTCAGGCAATATTTATCTTTCTCAGGTCTCTGGTGAGATTGAAGATCAGATAGTTATAGTCTTACAGTTTTCTTTATTAAAGATTAAAGACATAAAAGCTTAAGATGTTTAGGACCTAGGAAAGGCTTTAGGGTTTAAAATGATGTTTTAACAGTGGTAAATGCAAGTTATGATAAGAAAGTGATTTAAGTACAAAACTTTGGACTCACAAGGATAGGATAGATAATGGAATACTTTCTCCAAGCACTCCATTAACATGGTGTAAGGAAGCCAAATACGTGGACTGGACACTGCAATATTAAGTATTAATCAATAGTTCTCACAATTGTTCTTATTATATAGTTTACTGATATTAGAGGGAAAAGCCATTTTTGGACTAAAAGGGGGGAATGTAGTGAGAATTTTGGTTTCTTTAAAAACCCAGTTATGTTACATGAATATGTTTTTGTTTTATTCCCAGGTGTGGGATAAGAGGCTGCTTCACAGTGGGTGATTATGATTTGCCTCATGCACTAGGAAGGGTGAGATCTTTGCCAGCTTCAGGTAGTTTAATTCTTGGGACTGTGGAGAGAGTGTAAATGGGAGAGCCACGAAAGGGTCTGTTGGGGCTGCTGCTCCCCCTGCTACTGTCCCAGATACTGCTGATTCCTGTTTCTGCAGTTTGTCAAGTGATTGTGATCATAGTAACTAGAAAAACAAGTCGCTGGGCAGTGGTGGCAAACACCTTTAATCCCAGTACTTGGGAGGCAGAGGCAGGCGGATTTCTGAGTTCGAGGCCAGCCTGGTCTACAAAAGTGAGTTCAGGATAGCCAGGGCTACACAGAGAAACCCTGTCTCGAAAAACCAAAAAGAAAAAGAAAAAAAGAAAAAGAAGTTGGAGATATCCTGACAATGAAGACTGTACTTGCCCCAAGGAACTCAATACTCCTAATCATCAGGAAGTAGTCAAAATTGATCTATGTCCCCTTTCCCCTTCTAGCCCTCTTACACACACACACACACACACACACACACACACACGCAGCACCAACAGTCTTGTATCACAGATCTGCCCTGTCACGTATCTGTCCCTGCACAAATCTCTCTCATAGTCTTACCTTTCTTAGTCTCATCCTATAGTCCAGGCCGGTCTTAAGCCCTGGCTCCTCCTGCATCCATCTCCTTTTGGATTACAGGCATGTGCCCGCCACGACTGGCTTTCACCCTTCTCATTTATGGAAGCTTCCCTAGTCCCATTGTTCACATTAAAGACCTCAAAGTCTTCCTTAATCCCACCCCCTTTCCCCTTTCTCGAGCATAGCTGGAATGGTGGCACAGACTATACACCACCCAAGGCAAAGGAAGTGAGTTGTGGTTTCCACTTTCAGACAGGTTTGTTTACTAAGTACCATCATTGTGTAGCGGCTGGCAGTTCCAAAAAGCAAGCACCCGATGACAATCTTCTAAGAGATGGAAGGGAAAATGTCTTGATTACAGGCATAAGCATGCATTTACTTCCTACAACAAATTGTTCCAAGCTCTCCTGGCCTCCTTCACGTCCAGCCACTCAGCACTGCTGCAGCCAGTATTACTTTGTACTGCAAGTTCCCATCATACCTCTGCTCTGAAGCCTCCAGAGAACTTTCAGAGAAGAAAGCCAGTCCCCAACACAGCTTCTGGGCTCCAGTCCTGGTGGTGTTCTGGCCTCACCCTCTGCCCACTGAATTCCCTTCCTAGGGTTCTAAGCCGCCCTTGGCTCTGTCCCCCTCTCTCCTTGTTTCCACTCTTGCTTCCTTTCTGCTTTCAAGTTCTCCCTCAAATGCTCTCTGCTGGATGGAGCCTTTCCTGGGAACCCTGCTGAAAATCACAGCTCTGACCTATCATTTCCTTTGTGACTTTTGGGTCACAGCACATCCTGCCACTGAATTGTATGTGTGTGAGTAGAGTGCGAGTATCCATGTGGGTATGCAGGTACACATGTGAGTGTGCAGGTGCACATGTGTGTATGCAGGTGCACATGTGTGTGTGCAGGTGCACATGTCCTGCAGCGGGGCACAGAAGTTGCTCTCAGCTGTCATTTCTTGGAGCCGTCACATTCTGTTATTTTAGACAGGGTTTCTCACTGAATAGGATAGGCTGCTGGTCAGCAAGTCAATGCTCTGCCTGTTTCTGCCCTCCCATCCCATCACCATGGCTGGCCTTGCACATGGAAACAGCTCTCACTCATTACCTCATGCGTGTGCAGCAACACTTTGCCCACTGAGCCTTCTCGGCCCACAGCAAAGCAGATTGTTGATTGTCACATGGTGACTAGGATGTCCCCACAAGGATAGTGTTTAGTCAGCTTGATTTAGTGTGGACCTTAGCATTAGATCAAATGCTCAATAAATGAGGAAATGCTCAATAAATGCTTGTTAGCTGCTTATACGGATTAGGAAACAGAGACCAAGAAGGTTTTTGGTTTTTGGGGTTTTGTTTGTTCGGTTGTTTTTTTTTTTGCTTTGTTATTTGTTATTTTGAGACAGGGTTTCTCTGTGTAGTACTAGCTGTCCTGGAACTTGCCCTATATCCCAGGCTGGGCTCAAACTCAAAAGATCCTCCTGCCTCTGCCTCCCAAGTGCTACCAACACCCTGCCCAAGAATGTGTTAAAGCACTTTCAAGAAGTCGGTTGCCAAATAGGATGCAGGCCCAAAGAATTAAATTCAAATTCTGTGTTCTTGGCCTCCAGAATGGAGGGCCGTAAGTGCCACTGACCCTGCATCTTTCTCACGGCACCTCTAGCGAGCACAGCTGAAGCAACTCATCGAGTTCAGATTAGAAACCCTCACATTTTGGCACCCCAACCCTCACACCTTCAAAGTATGACTAAAGACCAGAAATGCCTTTTCATAGCCCAGAAAGCAACACAGACCTCACTTCTCTGCGGAAAGGCAGATAGATGCCTTAGTTAGGTTTCTATTACAGTGATAAAGATCATCAAAAGCAGTTGAGAACCCTGCCGGCTGGTGCCACTGCCTACAGAGAGCTGGGCCCTCCCACATCTATCAAGAAAATGCCCCCCACGGACTTGCCTACAGGTCAGTGTAATGGGGGTATTTTCATACTTGAAGTTCCTTCTTCCCAAATGACCCTGACTTGTGTCATGTTGACAAGAAACTCAGCAACAGAGGTACAGAGAACTAAGCAATTACGCATTTCACATGAGCGAATTGAGAAGTGTGCATCTTTGAAAAAGACCTAGCCGTACTATCCTGGAGTTCTTGATTTCTTTCACCCAATTTATTGTTCACTTGTTCATTCATGCATTTGTTCTTTCAGGTCACATCTGTGGGATGATCGCTTCGTGTTAGCCTACCCTGAGTTTAATGGCTATAAAGATGAAGATGTATCCTGCACTGAGGTGTTGAGAGGCACGTAAGAACCAGAGAGAGAGACAAATGGGAGAATAATTCCACTCAGTGAGTGTGAGGTTAAAGGACCAGAACTCTGCCCTTCAGAACAGGAAATCCCTAACCAACTCCTTCTCTGCACTCGGGAGACCTTCCGGGAGGTAACTAGCCAAGGTGAGAGCTTCGGCCCACAGATTGGAGGAAGGAGACTTCTGAGCAAAGGAAAGGGTTTTCACTGGTGGGCAGGCTGTGTGAGAGCTGTCATCCTGCTATGACTGGAGCTGGGAGTCTGGGAGGGGAAGAGCCAAGAGGACTTCAAATGAGGTCCTTAGATCAGACCTGCATCTCACAGAAATCTCCCAGGAGGCCGGATGGAGACCGAAGGGCGGAGGGGGCGGGGCGCAGAAGGATGGAGGCTGCTGAAGCCTTGCTTTGCAAGCTGCTGCTTTGATGCAGGTGTTCTGAATGGGGTATTTTGAGATGACCTAAAGGTGATTAAAATTTCAGCTTTCCCAATTTACCAAGTAATTATGCAAAACAGCTGTCTCACCTCAGCTCAGATTTATATTCCTTGCCATCCTCCTGCATCCAGGATAAAGCTCAGGGGAGGGGTGGAGCTTGGGGCCAAAGCCGGGGCCATGAGGAAGGTGAGAATTAGACATCTGACTAAGGAAACCACGCATCCCCCAAAGACTGTTCGCAGCAGACTCCATCCCCATTAATATGCAGCAAGTGCACAGGTTCTTTGAGGTCCCCTGTATCCTGTATGGATTTCACTTCAGGATCTCTGGTTCCGCCCTTGCTGTAAGAGTAGCGGTGCTGGCTTATTGTTGGTGGACAAATGCTGTGTTTATCGCTTCCATTAAAACCATTTAGAGAATGAATATCTCTGCTTTTATGGCTTCTGTATAATATTCAATTTATCTCCTGCTGGGAGGGAAGCTGAAGGGAAGGAGGGTCTATGGGGAGCTAGGATGATTTAAATTCTAAGGAATATAAAAGTCACTGGTTGGAAGCAGTTCCGGAGTGCCTTTCTAAAACATACCACTGTGCCCTGCTGGCAACCTTGAACTATGGGAACTTAGGAAACAGCGGGTACAGGTTGGTTGTTGTTGTTTGGGGTTTGGAGGTTTTGTTTGTTTTGTTTTGTTTCTGAATTGCATTCTGCAAAGGTAACCACAATTGTCAGGAATTGTAGCAAGCAGAGTATAGCAAGTAGGGTCACAGGAGAGGAACCAGCAGATGACACGGCCCAGGCAGATTGTGTCGCAGGCTGTCATCTGTTCTCTGAGCCCATCCATCTTCCTTAAGGTCATTCTGTTTCCTCTGAAGTACCATTGCTTCTTCTCCCCTCTCATGTATGAGAAGGGTGAGTGAGTGAACTGCCAAGTCTCTCTAGGATTCTGAGTGTGCTTCTCCTTCCGTGTGATATCCTCATGCATGTAATAAGTGTGTGTATTTCACTTGTTACTCGGTTATGCATTACTCTAACAAAATACCTGAATTAATCAACTAAAGTGGCAGCAAAGGTTCAGAGACTGGAGAGGTGACTCCGCAGTTAAAAGTGATGGCTGCTCTTCCAGAAGACTGAAATTTGGTTCCTAGTACTTACATTAGGCACTTACACTGAATGGTACAGCTTGAGAAGATCCAACTCCTTCTTCTGGTCTCTGCAGGCATCTACAGGTATGTGCTATACACTCACACATACACATACACACACACACACAGAGAGAGAGAGAGAGAGAGAGAGAGAGAAATTAATGATAATAGCAACAACAACAACAAAAACTAGACTAGAAAACAGGTGCTAGGCAACCACACAACCACAGACCACATGTGCCCTATTCTACGTCCACTCCTAACCCAAGTTGCACATCCTCTTCTCTGGTCCAGATCAGTTATTTTGCCTAACTTTAGCTTGCCTTCAGCTTCACTGATCACAGACCTTACCTTAGTCTCATATTCCATGTACCTACTCAGTATGGTGAGTTCCACTTGGACCATTCCCAGTCTCCGGGTTTGACTCTGGTCTCACACCCTGTGGACCAGCCCAGTCTGGTGGGTCTGTTAGACCCTAGTCCACTCATGGCATACCCAACCTCCAGGACAAGCCCAGGTCACACATCCTGTGTGCTGCTGATCAAGTCTAGTGATTTTCCTAGACTCTACCCTACCTATACCATATTCAACCCTGAGGCCCATTTTGGGATGCACATTTGTGTGTCAGTGTAGCCTGAAGAGGCCCTTGCTGGCCCATGCTGGTCTCAAACCTCAGGCCCAGCCTCAGTTGCACACCATCCTAAGTGTGAGTGCCTAAGACCCAGCCCACTCACACCATCCCACACTCCCAGGCGTAGCTCAGGCCGACAGCCTGCACACCAGCCTGAGCAGATGGAGCTGTTTGTCCCAATTGGCATTTGTTCCTATTTAGATCTGAATCTTAATAACCCCTCTTCCTCCAATCCCAAATGATAAGGAAGTGTCTGAAGGATTAACCTACCAAACTCCTTGTACCTGATCTGACTCAGCCAAGCATGGCAACCAAAACCAGACTTCTACTCACCAGGGATAACCTAGAATCTCACATTAGATGTGCACCAATGAATAAAGTCAGCATACCAAGGTCTCATCACAAAAACACAAACAAGATGAGAAGCCAAGGCAATATCTTATAAGCTAATCCACCAATCTGATAAAAATGTTCTCCTGTTCTCCAATGAGAATTACTTAGATGAACCCCCAGGATAGAGAACTTAGAAGATTAATACAAATGTCATCAAAGAATTTAGAGAGTTTAAAAAGACATAAACAAATAGCTCAATGAATTTAAAGAGAATAGCAAGAAAAGCCTGCATGATTGAAAAAAAGAAGAAGGAAAGGGAGAGAGAGAGAAAGAAAGAAAGAAAGGAAAAGAAAACTCAGCATACAGCTGAAGGGCACAATGGTGACAACTGAGAATTTAAAAACTGAATTCAATAAAGAGGTAGAAATATTGCAGGCAACTCAAGCTGCAATAGAGATACAATTGAAAAAAAAAACCTCAATAACCTACATACAAAACTCAAGGAACTGCACCGCCGAGAGAGTGCAGAGTGCACTCCGCCATCTTTGCTCCAGTGGCTGGGAAGTTGGGACCGCCAGGCTTAGAGACAGACAGGCATAATATCGCTTGGGTCTCAGACAGCTTGTGTGTAACCTGCTCCAAGAGCTGGGCAGGTCTGCAGAAACCAGCACGCCAGCTCTGCTGTGGGACTTCTGCCTTGCAGAGGGACGCCCCCTCCCGCCCCTCTGGGAGAGATCACACACCCCTGAACAGAGCAGGAGCCTACCAGCCTCCCTTTGGCGACCTCTGCTCTGGGAATCCACTACGCTGAGCCTTTGGATGTGCAAGGACTCCCCAATATAACAGCACTTGGGGCAAGGCACATCAGGGCTCCAAAGTCACTCAGGAGAAGGGCAGGCCCCAGAAATCTGTGCCAGGGGAATCCTGGTAATCCAGGGGGGCCAGAAATAGCTTTGCAGGCACACAGGAGGTCTAACCAACAGCCAGTGGCAGCAGGACCAACTAACATCAGAGGTAACCAGATGGCAAAAGGCAAACGTAGGAATGTTACTAACAGAAATCAAAGTAATATGGGACCATCCGAACCCAACTCTCCAACAGCAGCTAGTCCTGGATACCCCACCACACCCAAAAGACAAGATCTGGATTTAAAATCACTTCTCATGATGCTATTAGAGGATCACAAGAAGGACACAAATAAATCTAATAAAGAATTACAGGAGACCATGAATCAACAGTTAGAAGCCCTTACAAAGGAAACACAAAAATTGCTTAGAGAAATGCAGGAGAACATGGATCAACAGATGGAGGCCCACAAGGAGACAACACAAAAGTCGCTTAAAGAAATGAATCAATGGGTAGATGCACTTTCAAAGGAATCACAAAAATTGCATAAAGAAATGCAGAAGAATATGGGTCAACAGATGGATGCCCATAGGGAGGCAACACAAAAATTGCTTAAAGAAATGAATCAATGGATAGATGCCCTTACAAAGGAAACACGAGAACTGCTTAAAGAAATGCAGGAGACAATGGATCAACAGAATGGAATCCCATGAGGAGGAAGCACAAAAATTGCTTAGAGAAATACAGGAGAACTTGGGTCAACAGGCAGAAATCCTGAAAGAGGTAATGCAAAAATACCTTAAAGAAATATAGGAAAATACAAACAAACAAGTGAAGGATCTCAGCAAATCCATCCAGGATCTAAAAAAGGAAGTAGAAACAACTAAGAAATCACAAAGGGAGACAACCTTGGAGATAGAAAACCTTGGGAAGAAATCAGGAGTCATAGATGCAAACATCAACAATAGAATACAAGAGATGGAAGAAAGAATCTCAGGTGCTGAAGATACCATAGAAAGCATCTACTCAACAGTCAAAGAAAATGCAAAATGCAAAAAACGTGTAACCCAAAACATCCAGGAAATCCAGGACACAATGAGAAGACCAAATCTAAGGATTATAGGTATAGATGAGAGTGAAGATTTGCAACTTAAAGGGCCAGTAAACATCTTCAACAAAATTATGAAGGAAAACTTCCCTAACCTAAAGAGAGAGATGCTGATGAACGTACAAGAAGCCTACAGAACTCCAAACAGACTGGACCAGAACAGAAATACCTCCCGTCACATAATAATCAAAACACCAAATGTACTAAACAAAGAAAGAATATTAAAAGCAGTAAGAGAAAAGGGCCAAGTAACATACAAATTAAGACCTATCTGAATCACATCAGACTTCTCACCAGAGACTATGAAAACCAGAAGATCCTGGGCAGATCTCATGCAGACACTAAGAGAGCACAAATGCCAGCCTAGACTACTATACCCAGCAAAACTCTCAATCACCATAGATGGAGAGACCAAGATATTCCATGATAAAACCAAATTTTCACAATATCTTTCCACAAACCCAGCCCTACAAAGGATAATAGGTGGAAACCGCCAATACAGGGAGAGAAACAACACCCTGGAAAAAATGAGATAGTAACCTTCTTGCTTCAAACCCAAAAGTAGATAATCACTCAAACATAAAGATAGCATCAAGAATGGCAGGTGGCAATAATCACTATGCCTTAATCTCTCTTAATATCAATGGTCTCAATTCCCCAATAAAAAGACATAGACTAGCAGACTGGATATGTAAACAGGACCCAGCATATTGCTGCATGCAGGAAACGCACCTCAGTGTCAAAGACAAACACTACCTCAGAGTAAAAGGCTGAAAAATAATTTTACAAGCAAATGACCCCAAGAAATGAGCCGGAGTAGCCATCCTAATATCAGATAAAATTGATTTTCAACCTAAAGTCATCAAAAAAGACACAGAAGGACACTACATACTGATCAAGGGAAAAATCGACCAAGAAGAACCCTCAATTCTGAATATCTATGCTCCAAATGCAAGGGCACCCTCATTCGTAAAAGAAACTTTAGTAAAGCTCAAAGCACGCATCGCACCTCACACAGTAATAGTGGGTGACTTCAACACCCCGCTCTCTGAAATGGATCGTTCAGGAAAGCAGAAACTAGACAGGGACACAGAGAATCTAATTGAAGCCTTGGACCAAATGGAACTAACATATATGTATATATATGTTATATATATATGTATATATGTATATATATACATATATGTAACATATATATATAAAACATTTCATCCTAGAGCTAAAGAATATACCTTCTTCTCAGCACCTCATGGTACCTTTTCCAACATTGACCATATAATTGGTCACAAATCAGACCTCAACAGATATAAGAAGATAGAACTATTCCATGCCTCCTATCAGATCACTATGGAATAAGGGTGGTCTTCAATGGCAACAAAAACAACAGAAAACCCACATACACATGGAGGCTGAACAATGCTCTACTCAATGATAACTTGGTCAAGGTGGAAATAAAGAAAGAAATCAAAGACTTTGAAATTTAATGAAAATGAAGGCACAACATACCCTAATTTATAGGACACAATGAAAGCAGTGCTAAGAGGAAAATTCATAGCCCTGAGTGCCGCCAAAAAGAAACGGGAGACAGCATACACTAGCAGCTTAATGGCACACCTGAAAGCCCTGGAACAAAAGGAAGCAAATACACCCAAGAGGAGTAGAAGGCAGGAAATCAAACTCAGGGCTGAAATCAATCAAGTAGAAACAAATAAAACCATACAAAGAATCAACAAAACTAGGAGTTGGTTCTTTGAGATAATCAACAAGATAGATAAGCCCTTAGCCAGACTAACCAGAGGGCACAGAGACAGTATCCAAATTAATAAAATCAGAAATGAAAAGGGAGAGATAACAACAGAAACTGAGGAAATTCAAAAAATCATCAGATCCTACTACAAAAGCCTGTATTCAACACAACTAGAAAATCTCGAGGAGATGGACAATTTCCTTGACAGATACCAAATACCAAAATTAAATCAGGATCAAATAGACCATCTAAACTGTCCTATAACCCCTGAAGAAATAGAAGTTGTCATTGGAAGTCTTCCAACCAAAAAAAGCACAGATCCAGATGGTTTTAGTGCAGAATTCTATCAGACCTTCAAAGAAGACCTAACACAATACTCTTCAAACTGTTCCACAAAATAGAAACAGAAGGAACACTACCCAACTCGTTCTATGAAGCCACAATTACGCTAATACCAAAAGCACACAAAGATCCGACAAAGATAGAGAATCTCAGGCCAATCTCTCTTATGAATATCGATGCAAAAATACTCAATAAAATTCTCGCCAACCGAATCCAAGAACACATCAAAATGATCATTCACTATGATCAAGTAGGCTTCATCCCAGGGATGCAGGGATGGTTCAATATAAGGAAATCCATCAATGTAATCCACTATATAAACAATCTCAAAGAAAAAAACCACATGGTCATCTCATTAGATGCTGAGAAAGCATTTGACAAAATTCAGCATCCTTTCATGCTAAAGGTCTTGGAAAGATCAGGAATTCGAGGCCCATATCTAAACATAGTAAAAGCAATTTACAGCAAACCGGTAGCCAGCATCAATCTAAATGGAGAGAAACTTGAAGCAATCCCACTAAAATGAGGGACTAGACAAGGCTGCCCTCTCTCTCCATATTTTTTCAATATAGTACTTGAAGTTCTAGCTAGAGCAATTAGACAACAAAAAGAGGTCAAAGGGATACAAATTGGAAAGGAAGAAGTCAAACTATCACTATTTGCAGACGATATGATAGTATACTTAAGCGACCCAAAGAACTCCACCAGAGAACTCCTACACCTAATAAACAACTTCAGCCAAGTGGCCGGATATAAAATCAACTCAAGCAAGTCAGTAGCCTTCCTATACTCTAAGGATAAGCAGACTGAGAAAGAAGTAAGAGAAATGATACCCTTCACGATAGCCACAAACCATATAAAGTATCTTGGCGTGACTAACCAAACAAGTGAAAGATCTGTATGACAAGAACTTCAAGTCTCTGAAGAAAGAAATTGAAGAAGACCTCAGAAGATGGAAAAATCTGCCATGCTCATGGATTGGCAGGTTTAATATAGTAAAAATGACCATCTTGCCAAAAGCAATATACAGATTCAATGCAATCCCCATCAAAATCCCAACTCAATTCTTCATAGAGTTAGAAAGAGCAATTCAAAAATTCATCTGGAATAACAGAAAACCCAGGATAGCTAAAACTATTCTCAAGAGTAAAGGAACCTCTGGGGGAATCAGTATCCCAGACCTCAAGCTGTACTACAGAGCAATAGGGTTAAAAACCGCATGGTATTGGTACAGTGACAGGCATGTAGATCAATGGAACAGAATTGAAGACCCAGAAATGAATCCACACTCTTATGGTCACTTGATCTTTGACAAAGGAGCTAAAACCATCCAGTGGAAAAAAGATAGCCTTTTCAACAAATGGTGCTGGCTCAACTGGAGGTCAACATGCAGAGGAATGCAAATTGACCCATTCTTATCTCCTTGTACTAAGCTCAATTCCAAGTGGATCAAGGACCTCCACATAAAACCAGACACACTGAAACTAATAGAAAGGAAACTAGGGAAGAACCTTGAACATATGGGTACAGGGGAGAATTTCCTGAATAGAACTCCAATAGCTTATGCTCTAAGATCAAGAATAGACAAATGGGACCTCATTAAATTACAAAGTTTTTGCAAGGCAAAAGACACTGTCAAAAAGACAAAGCGGCAACCAACTAACTGGGAAATGATCTTTTCCAACCCTACATCCGACAGAGGGCTAATATCCAATATATACAAAGAACTCAAGAAGTTAAACTCCAGAGAGGCAAGTAACCCTGTTAGAAAATGGGGTACAGAGCTAAACAAAGAGTTCTCACCTGAAGAATATCTAATGACTGAGAAGCACCTAAAGAGATGTTCATCATCCTTAGTCATTAGGGAAATGCAAATCAAAACAACCCTGAGATTCCATCTCACACCAGTCAGAATGGCTAAGATCAAAAACACAGGAGACAGCAGTTGTTGGCGAGGATGTGGAGAAAGAGGAACACTCCTCCACTGCTGGTGGAATTGCAAGCTGGTACAACCACTCTGGAAAGCAGTCTGGCGGTTCCTCAGAAAACTGGGCATGACATTCCCGGAGGATCTGGCTATACCACTCCTCGGCATATACCCAGAGGCTTTACCTGCATGCAATAAGGACACATGCTCCACTATGTTCGTAGCAGCCTTATTTATAATAGCCAGAAGCTGGAAAGAACCCAGATGTCCCTCAACGGAGGAATGGATTCAGAAGATGTGGTATATTTACACAATGGAATACTACTCTGCAATTAAAAACAATGAATTCACGAAATTCCTAGGCAAATGGTCAGAACTTAAAAATATCATCCTTAGTGAGGTAACCCAATCACAAAAGAACACACATGGTATGCAGTCACTGATAAGGGGATATTAACCCAGAATCCGGAATACCCTAGACACAATTCACATATCAATAGATTTCTAAGAAGATGGAAGGAGAGACCCCTGGTCCTGGAAAGACTGGATGTAGGGGAATGCCAGGACAGAGAAGAGAGAGGGGGTTGAATGGGGAAAAGAGGGGGAGGAAGGGGGCTTATGGGACTTTCAGGGAGGGTGGAAACGGGAAAGGGGAAATGATTTTGAATGTAAATAAAAAAATCTTAGAAAAGAAAATAAAATTTAAAAAAAAAACCCAAGGGAATGCCTTCTAAAAAGACTAGACCAAGTAGAGACTTGAAGATAAAGTAGAGGAATTAGACCACACAAGTAAGGAATTGGAACAGTCAGGTATCATGAAACGACCAAATCTTCAAATTATAGATATCTCAGGCCAGTGGCATAGACCATATTTTCAATAAAATAAAAGAAGTAAGCTTTCCAAATTTGAGTAAGGACATAAACAAACAGATGCATACAGAACTCCAAATAGACAAGAAAAGAAATTTCGGCTACCATATTGTAGTTAAAACACTAACCATTCAGAACAAAGAGAGTGCTAAAAACTTCAAAAGAAAATACAAGCCACCTGCAAAGAAAATCACACTAATCACTAATTTCTCAATGGAAACTTCAAAAGCACAAAGATCTTGGAGCAATGAGCTTCAGGTTCTTGGAAACTATGGATCCCAGCCTATACCACTTACTATACACAGCAAAACTATCTGATGGAGTTGAAGGAGAAAGAACCTTTTCCCATAGTATAAGCAGACTGAAATAGTTCATCATTACCACAGAGAATACTGGAAGCAAAACTCTTGACTCAGTAGAGTAAGGATGGCTAAGAGACCGATAGAAAGAAATCAAATGAATCTGCACTTTGTGAAACACTAAATAAGACCAAGAACACAAAGAATTTAAAAAGCAAAATTATGGCAATCAATACAACTTTTCAATAAATAACTGTAAATATTAATGTCCTCAAGTCCCCAGCCAAAAGACAGTTTAGTTGAATGAACTAAGAAATAAAATCCATCTTTCTGTTGTCTAGGAACTACTTTAAAATGAAAGGATGCAGGGGAAATATGCCAAGCAAATGGCACTAGGAAGCAAGCAGGTGTCACTGTCCTAGTATCTGACAAATAGACTTCACACTAAAACAAATCAGACTAGATACAGATGGAAACCTCATTCTAATCAAGGAAACAATTAACCAAGAAGACATTACAATCCTAAACATAAACGTGCCCAACATTGGAGCATTCAATTTTATGAAAGCATTCTATTGGAGAAAAATCACATGAACATCTCAGTAGATGTAGAAAAGGCCTTTGATGGAATTCAGTATGCCTTTATTTTAAAGGCCTCAAAAGAAATAGAAAGATCAAATCTCAACATAATAAAGGCTATAAATGGTTAATTTACTGCCAACATCATCCTAAATAGAAGACAAGCAATCTCATTAAAATCAGGAACAAGATGGTGCTGTGTAGGCTTATATTTTTCAAAACCTACTTTAATTAGTGTACTTAAATGCTTTAACCTCCCTTTTAGCCCACCACCCACCAGAGGTAGTGAAAAGAAAAGGCTAATAGGGCAAAGAAGGGTGTGGACCTGTTTAGAAATAGTTCTTTGTGGCAAATCCAATCAGCATTGTAAGGATCACAGTGGTAGCTCTATCCAGAAGAAGCCGTGTGGCTCTGCCAATTGGTCTGAGCCTGCAGAAGCAGCAAGAAGCTACCTGAACATCACCAGAAGTTCTTGGTGCATTTCTCTCTACAAATTCATGACAAACTCAACAAAGAAAGCAAGGCGAATCAATGCCACAGTGTCATCAGTGAAGACCAGCAACAGCGGAGCCCAACGATGACCAGCAAAGAGTGCCAAGGTGAACCAATGCCACACAGCATCATCCACTGTCTGTGGTATTATATTTGTAATCTTTCCAAACATCACGTGTCCTCTCAAACATCTGCTCTAGCGAAACAGCTCATGCCCTTTTTCTAGGCAGTTTCCAGAAAAACACCTGTCTGTTCTCAGCAAAATATCTTCCCATGTGTCTGCTTCAGCAAAAGCATCTTCTCATAAGAGAGCTTCCAGAAAAACATCACATAACTCACTTTAAGGGTATCCACAATCCCAACTCCTTTTCAGTACAGTTATTGAAGTACTAGCCAAAGCAATAAGACAAGAGAAAAACATTAGGGGGAAAAGAAATCAAATTATTCCTATTTGCAATTGATATATTATTGTATACATAATAAAAGATCTCAAAAGTTACATCAAAAATTTATAGAAATATCAACACTCTGAGCAATGTGCAACATCAAATATCAACTTTAAAAGCCTAGTAGCGGTTCTATATCAATAATAAACACAGAGAAAGAGATCATAAACACACTCTCATTCACAATAGCTTCAAAGGAAATAAAATATCTAGGAATAAACCTAACCAAGGATGTGAAAGACTTTTAAATAAGAACTTTAAATCTCTGAAGACAGAGATTTAAAAAGAAACTGGGGAAGACACAGAAAATAGAAATATCTCTCATGGTCATGAATTGATAGAATTAATATTGTGAAAATAACCGTTCTACAAAAATCAATTTACAAATTCAACATAATTCCAATCAAAAATCTCTAAAGCTTTCTTCACAAAAGTAGGGGGGGAAAGTCCTAAAACTCATATGGAACCACAAAAGGTCCCGACAGCCAAAGCAATCCTAAAGAGGGAAAAGAAAACAGTCCTAGAAGGATTCCCATACCAGATTGTATGTTTGTCTTGGGGTTTTACTGCTGTGAACAGACACCATGACCAAGGCAACTCTTATAAGGACAACATTTAATTGGGGCTGACTTACAGGTTCAGAGGTTCAGTCTATTATCACCAAGGTGGGAGCATGGCAGCATCCGGGCAGGCATGGTGAGGGCAGAGCTGAGAGTTCTACATCTTCATCTGAAGGCTGCTAGCAGAATACTGGCTTCCAGGCAGCTAGGACAAGGATATTAAAGCCCACAGTGACACACCTACTCCAACAAGGCCACTCCTCCCAACAGTGCCACTCCCTGGGTCAAGCATACACAAACCATCACAATGCTGTATCACTGAACTACAGTAAGAAAAACAACATGGCATTGCACAAAACAACAGACATGTAGATCATGGTTGGGAGATGGGAGAAGGACTGGAGAAAAGGGGACAGTAGGACAAAGGTGCTATGAAGGAGAAAATGACAGGATTTACAGAAGCGGGTAGTACTAAAGGAAATGGAGGGAGAGAGATAAAGAAAATTAAGGATGATTGAAAAGGTCACAGGCAGACATTATTGTGTTCACTTAATATATTTTGCCAACGGGCAGTGGTGGCGCATGCCTTTAATCCCAGCACTTGGGAGGCAGAAACAGGCAGATCTCTGAGTTCAAGGACAGCCTGGTCTACAAAGTAAGTTCTAGGACAGCCAGGGCTATACAGAGAAACCCTGTCTCGAAAAACCAATATATATATATATCTATATCTATATAGATCTATATAGATATATATCCAAGTTCTGCACATCTTCATGCAATAACCTAACTAGCTGACAAGAGAATGAGGGAAGGATAGAGACATAGAAGCTGGGATGGTGGGCTGTGCTTGCTGTAATGGAGGGCACCAATTACACCCAAGAGCCTCTGCACACTTACCTAATATGTCTGATTCAAGAATGCAAGTTTACTGTATACAGCTGAACAAGGAGGCAACTTTAATGTTTGCATGAGATTTTTGTAGGGAGTAGCCTTGGGCTGCAATCATCCAGGAGGGGGAAGCTATGGTTGATAGTTTCTACATACACTGGCAACATCCACATTTAGAGCAGAGGAAGGTTCTACATCCCTCTGAGCATTACTAAAGGAAGACTCTGCCACTCATGTGGGTCTGAGGCATCAGCATCCTTATATGTCTGTGACCATGTCAACAACATGTCTGCTCTTTGCATTCACCTGAAGCTTCCTCTGCTCCTTACTACACACACACACACACACACACACACACACACACACACACACACGCACACACCCTCACTCACCTCCAGTGTCAGGCATAGGGAATCGCCCTTCAAGCCATGTCAGAGGAGTCCAAGAGACTCCCCAGACAATACAGGCTATTCGTGTTGTTCTTGGTTGCCTAAAATTTTAAGTTAAGTTCCGACTGCTAAACACACCATACACTTTGGACATGAGGGAATTGAGCTGGAGCTAATCTGGAAGCTTCCTCCCTAAGGACCAGCTCTCAGAGCATCCAAAAGTGCCTATGCAAGCTGGCAAAGGAGAAAAGCAATGAGAATTCTTACCTAATTATACAGCCTTTGAACCCACAGCATTCACCACCATCCCATAATAGACCAAGGGCAATAGTGGCACTTACATCTCAGGGATAACCAACCACCAATTAATTGAACTTAAAGCCCTTTCAATAGGTGGGAATCATACCTGATGCTGTAAACCAATTACTTGTGGCTAATGAGGTCATGGACCCTAGAAGAGACACTATTATCATGTTCCTAAACCCGTAAAATTCCCAACTGCATTCTAAATACCTACCCTTATACCCACACATTACAGGAGCTCTCACCTCTGCTTTTGGCAGCAGACAGAGATCAACAAGTGGTCAAAATGCACAGACTATCCGACTGGGGGACACTCATCTCCAGTTGATGCATCTACAGCATAACAGTTACACCTAAGGCTCAGGGACCATCAAGGGGGTAGAGTGGCAGAAAGAGTGTAAGAGCCAGAAGCCTAGGATATTTGTTCGGAGATTGTGTCTTTTCTATGTGACAGGATTTTGTACCTATGAATCTTAACAATATGGTCGCTTAAACAAGACCTGCACAATGACAATACCAGTTGACCAGTCAACATGGATGGGAGAAATCTCACAAGACATTCATCTGCCTATGGAGGGTAGCAGGGTGAGGAGACTGAAAGTGTCTAATCTAAAGAAATAATATAGGACATCAGGGCTGGAGAGATGGCTCAGTGGTTAAGAGCACTGATTGCTCTTCCAGAGGTACTGAATTCAAAGCCCAGCAACCACATGGTGGTGCACAACCATCTTTAATGAGATCTGACGCTCTCTTCTGGTATGTCTGAAGACAGCTACAGTGTACTTACATATAATAATAAACAAATCTTTGGGCTGGAGCGGGCAGGGCCGGACCGAGCAGATGTCCTGTGTTTAATTCCCAGCAACCACATGATGGCTCACAACCATCTGTACAGCTACAGTGTATTCATATACATAAAATAAATAAATTTTTAAAAGAAAAGAAGAATATAGGACATCTATGGGGTGAAGAGATTCTCATGCCTGAGAAAGAGGAGGTTATCGTAAGAAATGTCCATTCTAAATATGGTGACCATGTAATTTGTTGTTCAAACCAAATAATATACATTCATGGATAAAAGGCACAGACCTAGGAAATCTCATCTTCCTACCTACTAGAGGGAGGTTTCTTGGCCAATAAGCAATGCTTTATTTTTACTTCCAGGTACACACACAAAAAAAATCTTAATTTGACACCTCCCCCCCCAACACACACATACATGCACCTTTTATTCTTATATAGCCCAAGTCAGTCTCGGACTCACCATAAAGCCAAGCTTGTCTTGTCTTGGATTCCTGATCCTCCTACTTCTCACTCCTAAGTGCTGGGATTCCAGTGCACATCAGCATAGCCAGCTACCCCAATTAGGTTTCTAATAGCTCTAATAATTGTAATTTTATAATATATATACAGCATATTCAATAACTTGAAACTTGTTCACGCTTTGGTGGTTTTATAGGTGAACCTTCGTTTGTTAGAATTTGGAACACTTTTTTTTCCCCTAATCATAAAGGTCATCTTTAAAAAAGGCCTCATGAAAAATAATACTGTATAATATAGATATGATGAAAGGATAAAATGAAAGCCCATAATGGAAGGAGCAGAGAAAAACACAGTAAGTGCCACCAATAGCTTTCAGTGATGCCAAACAGTGAATTCACATACAACCAAGCTGATATGGGTTTGTTTTGTTTTGTTTTGGTTTGGTTTGGTTTGGTTTGAGACAGATTTTCAGATGCAACCCAGGTTGGCCTTGAACTTACAGTCCTCTGGCCTCAGCCTCTCCAGTGTTGAGATTACAAGTGGGGGTTGGGAGGGGATTGTGCCCCTGACCAGGCCATTTTGTTTGTTTGTTTTTCATTAACTTATTTATTTATTCACTTTGCATCCTACTGGAAGTCCCCCTCTGTGGCACCTTGTTACCACCATGGCCAGACAGCTTACCTGAGCTCAGAGCAAAATGGAGGACTCCCTCTCTTAGTTTCCTCTTCTCCACCTGATCTGGGGAGCCTGATCCCCCAATCTTCTACCTGAATAATGTCACATAGTTCTTGGTGAAATTACAGGTTCAACTTCCTGGTATGCCTGTCCATGGAAATGAGGCGTCCCCAGAACCTTAAGCCTCAGCCAATGAAACTTCACCCTAAGAACCCCTTCCTACTTTCCAAGGTTCATATATATAGATAGCACTTGACTCACCCCGAATAAAGTGTATGCGCACAAGCTATTTCATTGAATATCATATAGGAGAGCTGTAATACTAAAATCGTTGGAGAAGCGCCCTCCGCCCCCTGCTCCTTCTCACACACACACACACACACACCCCAACCCCTGCAGGCATTTACTGCTGGACCGGGATCCTGATGACCAACCTGTCCTGGTCTTCACTCTGTCCTTCCCTGCCTGATACACAGCAGTGCCTGGACACCCTAAAAAGTGGAACCACACCCCCTCCCTCCCATCATTCCATTCCCACCATGCCACTCCCTTCCCCTCTTCTCTTCAGACAAGGGGAGGCTAACCTCTGGGTACCAACCTACCCTGGCACATCAAGTCTCATCAGGACTAAGTGCATCCTCTCCCACTAAGGCTAGACAAGGCAACCCAGCTAGGAGAAAGAGAACCAAAGGCAGGCAACAGAGTCTGAGTCAGAGACAGGTCCTGCTCTAATTGTTAGGGGACCCACATGAAGACCAAGCTGCACATCCGCTACAAATGTGTAGGGGGCTTAGGTCCAGTCCATGCATGCTCTCTGGTTCAATCTCTGTGAGTCCCCACAGGCCCAACTTAGTTGACTCTGAAGGTCTTCTCATGGTGTCCTTGACCTCTCCAGCTCCCTCAATCCTTCCCCTCTTCCACAAGGTTCCCTGAGCTCCGCCTAATTTGGCTGTGGGTCTCTACATCTGTTTCCATCAGCTGCTGGATGAAACCTGACCCGCCCATTTTTATTAGAAGACTTAGAAAACTCTTAGGGAGTTAGTGCGAGAGTCCAAAGGTCACGGAGAAGCAGCTTGGTGTTGGGATGCAGTACGCTGCATCCCGAGGTTTACCTAAGAGCTAGAACCAGGGTTTGCTGATGGTACCTGAAGGGCAAGGCGGCATTGAGCTTCCAGGTTTGGGGGCTAATAAGCAGTACAAACTATAGGAGGAAAGGGGTAACTGGAAGGTATGACAGGAGTGTGGCCTGGTCTCATCTGGGTCTGATTTAATTTATACCCTCATTCTCAGAAGAAGAAAAAAAGGCAGCACCGGTGTGCTGGACTGCTTTATGTCAATTTGAGACCATGTGCTGGACTGTTTTACGTCAACTTGATACAACTTGATAAAGTCAGCTGAGAGGTGTGAACCTCAGTTGAGAAAAATGCCTCCAAGAGATCCAGCTGTGGGGCATTTTCTTAATTAGTGATTGATGGGGGAGGGCACAGCCCATTGTGGGTGTGGCCATCTCTGGGATGGTCCTGGGTTCTATAAGAAAGCAGGTTGGGCAAGCTATAGGAGAAAGCCAGTAAGCAGCACTCCGACGCCGTGGCCTCTGCATCAGCTTCTGCCTCCAGCTTCCTGCCCTGCTTGAGTTCTCGTCCTGCCTTTCTTCAGTGATGGACTACGATGTGGAAACATAAGCCAAATAAAGCCTTTCCTCCCCAACTTTCTTTTGGTCATGGTGTTTCATCACAGCAATAGAAACCCTAACTAAGACATCTGGTGAAATACACCAGCAATTTAAAAAATAAAATAAAATAAATTTTAATGGAGTCAAGACAGTCCTGGAAACATTTTATCTTTCTCTTCCCACCTATTTACTGTCAGCCAAGAGTCTGGAGACAGCTAATTAAGCCTGCTTATCCTTTCCTCCTGCCTAGCAATGATGACAACATTCTAGTTCTACCGAATGTCTTACCAAGAGACAGATTTTCCAATGACTCCAGTAGGGTTTCTCTTGTGTAGCCAAATTAAGACAACCATTTGACACAGACTTGCTTATAAACTGAGAACTGGACAAGAGGGTGTGTCCACAAAGACGGGTGGACTGATTGGAATTTAGTGGTGTGGAGAAGTTAGAATGTTGCAAATCCAGAGGCTGATGACATCTTCTTGACCGAACTTCAGCCTCCTAAATAGCTGTCCCTTGCCCATCTCTATCAGGACTAACATCCTGTGACTAGTATATAAAAACCTTTTAGAAGCTACGAACTAAGCTGACCACTAGCTTCCACCAACTCAAAAGCTAAGAATGTTATCAGGCAACATCTTAGGCCTATAGAAAACTTCCCCCACTGTACTGGCTGGTTTTGTGTCAACTTGACACAAGATAGAGTCATCAAAGAGGAAGGAGCCTCAGTTAAGAAAATGTTTCCAAACAAAGATAGAAAGAAAGAAAGAAACAAAGAATCTACCCAGTGGTAATGCATACCTTTAATCCCAGCACTTGGGAGGCAGAGGCAGGCGGATTTCTGAGTTTGAGGCCAGCCTGGTCTACAGAGTGAGTTCCAGGACAGCCAGGGCTACACAGAGAAAAACCAAAACAAAAAACAAACAAAAAAAAAACCCAAAACAAAACAAAATCCAGCTGTAAAGCATTTTCTTAATTAGTGCCTGACGGGGGAGGGCCCAGTCTATTGTGGGTGGCGCCATCCCTGGGCTGGTGTCCTGGGTTCTATAAGAAAGCAGGCTGAGCAAGCCATGTGAGCAAGTCAGTAAGCAGCATCCCTCCACGGCCTCTGCATCAGCTCCTGCCTCCAGGTTCCTGCCTCCTGCATGACTTCCTTTTGGTGATGAACAACAATGAGGAAGTGTGAGCTTAATAAACCCTTTCCTTCCCCATTTGCTTTTGGCCAGGGCATTTTAACAGAGCAATAGAAACCCTAACGGAGACACCCATCCTGCAGAACCTACCTGCTTGTCTGATGCACACATTCGAGGATTTTAAACTTGCCTTGATTTATGCCTTTCTTTTTTTTTTTTTTTTTTTTTTTTTTTTTTTGGTTTTTCGAGACAGGGTTTCTGAATAGCCCTGGCTGTCCTGGGACTCACTCTGTAGACCAGGCTGGCCTCGAACTCAGAAATCCGCCTGCCTCTGCCTCCCAAGTGCTAGGATTAAAGGCGTGCGCCACCACCGCCCGGCTGATTTATGCCTTTCTTTGTTCAACAAAACTGTAATATGAAACTGCTTCCATTTTGGAACACAAAATTTGGGGTGACATAAACCTGTGTTCCTGGGCCTTAGTCACTCAAAATGGCTCCTGTGTAAACTAATTTTTATAACCTTTAAAATGAGAGTTGTGTTTTTCTAGTCAACAGGGTTCATTTATAGATATTTAAGTTCTAATCCTATGCAAATAAGAGTCTAAAATAATTATTAAACATATTCACAGCAAGTTTGAAAAAAAAACCCATAAAAGAATATACAGGGGTTTTCTTTTTATACCTTTGAGGACTGAAGAAAAAGCCACACCCATAGTAAAACTCCTACAAGACTGATCAGTTGATCAGACCTTCACATCTGCAGAGAGTTGGAATGTTGAAGATCCAGAGCCAAACCAGCTTGAGCTATTGTTAGTCCCCTCTGTTAGTCCTCTCTAGCTGCCCAAATATCTTTGCAACCAATAGGCAAAGCATTTGGGAGGTATCGGCAGAATCCTAGCTTCCACCAACCCAAGAGCTCAGCATATCATCAGATGACATCTAAAACCCATAGCCAACATAGCCTCCCTCCTGTCTATAACCAGTCTGTCTGATGTTCCCATGGAGCATTTGGAAAAGTCCTTGATGTATGGGTTTGTTTTGTTGTGATTAGAAAAACTGTAACTGCCTTTACACTGTATCATGTTATATGCTGTAATCAGGTTACACCCATATTCCGTACCATGGTCACGTTTGGCTCAGAGTAAAGTTTCTCTTATTCCCTTTGAAGTGAGAACTGCACGTTACACGAGCCCCATCTTTGAGCATTAGTTTTTTTTTTTTTCACCACAGCTTGTATTTACTTTCTGTGAATTTTGTTTCCAAAGTGTTAACACAAAGCTCTTGACCAGTTTTCTGTAGAGAGTTGCTTTTTCTAAGTTCTGTGGTTAAAACAATGTCTAATGTAAATATTTTAAGCCCCAGTCAGCTGATTTTTTTTTTCCTAGGAAGAGAGCGTGTCTTGTGGCTAGCCTCTCAGCTTCAAGCTAAGATCTTCAGCAGTTCCTCTGCTGTCTCCTGCAAATTCTACCCAAGGCTAATTGTTGCCGCTGGCGGCATTGAAGGGCAGGCCTGCCTGTTCCCTCTCCTAAAGGCTCAGCTGCACTTGTTTTGTAGGAAGAGGTCTAATGCACACATTGCTAATGGTGTGTTTACCCTGCCTTAACCATCAATCTGGATGTCCGTCCAGACAATTGGCTCAGTGGGAATGCTAGACTCGGTGGCCTTGGTATTTGTGACTCCTCCCCCTGCTCCAAGGGAGGAGACTGATAAGAATAGCATCACCATGCCTCAAATCTCAGCGACAAGACTGGTCACCTGATCACCGGGACAAGACTGATGATTGATCACCTGCCTTTGTTCCCCCACTTCATAATCTGCTGGCTAACAATGAGATGAAGACAGATCTATGCTAAGCTACTGTCTTCTCAGATTGCTGGATCTCTGAACGAAACAGCTTTAAGATCCAGGTGTGAATCTTTATATGTGTTGGGCAGCAGAGCCACGTACACTCCCCCAGCTTACAAGGAGTCAGCACTGTCCCTTTAGCCTCCGGAGAAAAGCCAGGGCTGTGGTCTGCTGTGGTCCCCAGGGGCAGCAGTGGTGACCCACTGTGGGGAACAGATGCTTGATGGACAGTCATATGGGAAGTCATTGGGATGATTGTTGGGAGTCAATGAGTTCATTATACATGTTATGTCATTTAAATCTTAGTTGTAATTCTATGAGGTGACTATAAATATTGTCTCTTCTTCCCCAATGAGAAAACTGAGCCTATAAAGAAAGGTTTAAAGAACTCACTCAGGATCCCACCGTTAGAGCTAAGTTACAGTGCCCTGTGTCTCAGTGTATCCAAATTGAAGCTTTCAGCCCTGGTTCTCCAGAACATTCCATCCCGAAAGGAGATTTTACTATTAAGGCGCAGATCTTAACCCTCTGAAAAGTTCACTCTCACTGCATGTCATCACAACATTTAGGTCTCCATGTTTTCCTGAAGCAGTTCATGGAAATGAAGGCACTGGATTTCATAATTAGAGACAGCCCAGGTCACCCATCTCCTATCCTCCAGGCTCCTAAATCATGATATCAGGCAAAGAGTTCAGGAGATTGGTCCAACAGAGACCCCACAGGTGGGAAAATGAGTTAATGATGCAGACTTAGGAACATCACGACGCCACTCCCGGGAACACAGAATTGAAGCCCGTTCCAAGGATTCCAGGCTCAAGCTGCCAAGCCTTCGCAGCATCTCCCATTAAAATCTCAGTCTTAGGTTACAACCAGCGTTTGGTTCACAGGAGCTAATGGAGAACATTTTCTGGGCTAGCTCCATTTTCTCACTGCTGGTGTGTAACGTGCCCTTTGCTGTGGGTTAGATCAGAGTTCCCTAATGGATTCAGGCCAATTTAGATTGAATTCAATTCACATCTGCAAGTGAACAGTGACCTTCAAACGTCGCAGGGGAAGAAGTTGTCCTGTGCGGTGCGCCCCCTCCCCTTCCCTGCTTATCCCCAGTCTGTTGCTGTGCTCGAGCAGAGGTTTCCACTCAGGGTAGGTGCCCACTGCTTTGCTTTGAGATGTCGTGATCTTTGCTCCTCTCACAGAGTACTACAAGGGACAGACTAGATCTTCAAGTATAGTCAAAAAAAAAAAAAAAACAAACTTTAGAAACTTGAGCCCTTGACAATCGGCACACTTCAGAAATCTCTTTTAATTCTGTCCATTGCTGAATGGTCAGGGAAAGCACGCACGCTCTTGTGGCAAGAGCTTGATCCCACAAATCAGAACACGAGTGACTTTTTCCTGTGTAGTGAAGGGCAAGGTACTCCCAGGTCTGAGCCCCAGGTTCCTCACCACAGATGTGTCTTCCCTCTAGGGCAAGTGTGAAAGACAAGTGCTGTATTTGCAAGCACACCACGGAACTGGAAACACCGTGAGTATTTAGTCATAATAATTTCAGTTTTACAAGCTGAGGAGGCTCAAAATTCAGACAGATTGAAGCCATATGTCCGGTAACATACAAAGCAAGGGGGCTGGGTAGAGTGAAGGCTGGCTCAGGAATTGAGATCCGTTTCCAGCACGCCTGTGGAATAGCTCACCGCAGCCTGGAACTCTAGCTCCGGGGGGATCCAACACCTTCTTCTAGCCTCAAGGGTAGGAGCACATCTGCAAACATGTTTATATACCCACACACAGACATACACACATACACACAAATAAAAATAAGTTACGCGTGTGTATTTAAATTAGGCCTAACTTCAGAATTTCCTTTTTACATATTAGGTTCAGATTTACCGTAAATACAATACTATTGTCATAATGTGTACTAGAAGTTTTAACCCTATTGCAAAAGTCCCTCAAACTATCTCAAATGACTTCAGCACAGTACCTAACAAGAAAGAGCTAAGACTTGCACCTCACAGCACTAAGAACCAGGAACAAGAATATTTAAATGACAGTCCCTATGGTATCAACTGTTATTATTCAGTGGCTATTTTTTTTTTTACATCAAACAGCTCAGAGCGCAGAAAACTTCCTATGTGCATTCTTTGTGTTTTGAATCCCTGTGCCCTGTGAATCATGGTGATGTAACACTAAATTACTGCAAGTGGCTTTCCATGGTGTTTTTGCCAATAGACACACTAGAAAGCAGAAATCTGCTGCCCCTCAACCAAGGACAGGATGCTGGTGGACTGGTGGACAAAGTTGCTAATTAAAAAATAATACTTTGTAGAGAAAAAAAGTAAAAGCACTTCAAAAGGAAGAAAAACTGAGCTATTTTTCTGCTTTCTAGTTCCTAATCTGGTCTAAAAGTTAATGTACATTTTGAATTTGGGTCATCAGTTTGTCCACAAGTAACAAAACTTTTTCTGCTGATTTTCAGTTTCTGATTCAGTATCTTTCTCAAACCTGGCTGTATAAACTCTACTCATTAGCCAACTCTAACCACTCTCGAGTTGCTGTGGTGTGGAAGGTTCTGATTAGACTATCTATAAATAACAGACAGGCAGCCATGCTTCCGCAGGTGCAGTCCCTGCCGTGTGAACACCTACAGCAGTGGCTTGTCATGTCTTGGCAGGTGTCTAAAAGTGGTTCCTTTCATTGTCTGGCTATGTGTTAAGACTGTAGCTCTCCATTGGGCCAGATGGTGACTGGGCAAAAGGAGAGCCCACATCTCTTGGAAAGGGATCAAGAGATAAAAACTGAACAAACAAACAAGCAAACAAACAAAACCCCACGAAGCTCAAAGGGGGAAATGAGCCATTACAATTGACGAGTCATTCTTTCCAATGCAGAGAAAAGGCAAAAAGGAGCAGATCTCAGAGACAGTATGATCCGATCTCTGGGTCTGCCGGTGAGAGTGTTTGCAGAAATGATTAACCGAGCAGGGAAGACCAACCCTACATGTGGGTGGAGCCAATCTATGGGCTGGAGATTGAAATTTAAGACAAGGAGGGGGGGAGAGGGAGAAAGTCAGCAAGGTTCAGAAACCCCTGCCCTCTGTGTCTGATCCATGGAAGGGTCCCAGCCAGGCGGCATTCTCACCACCAGAAACCCTGCCATGCCTTCCCAGCTGTGACCCACTGCCCTAGTTAGGCTTTTACTGCTGTGAACAGACACCATGACCAAGGCAACTCTTATAAGGACAACATTTAATTGGGGCTGGCTTACAGGTTCAGAGGTTCAGTTCATATTGTCAAGGCAAGAACATGGCAGCGTCCAGGCAGGCATGGTGCAGGAGGAGCTGAGAGTTCTATATTTTTATCTGAAGGCTGCTAGTGGAAGACTCAGTTCCAGGCAGCTAGGATGAGGGTATTAAAGCCCATGCCCACAACGACATACCTATTCAACAATGCCACACCTACTCCACCAGGGTCACACCTTCTAATAGTACCACTCCCTGGGCTGAGCATATACAAACCATAACACCCATTGAACCCTAGCCAAAACAAATCCTTCTTCCCTTAAGAAATGCAGAGAGAGAGAGAGAGAGAGAGAGAGAGAGAGAGAGAGAGAGCGCACATGTGTACAATGTTTGACCCAGGAGTCCTACTTCTGGGTATATATCCAAGAGAAATGAAATCGGTTTGTCAAGGGGCATCTGCACCCCAGGTTTATTTATTGCACCATTATTTATAGCCACCAAGATATGGGCTCAACCTAAATGTCCATCAGTATATGGATAGGTTAATAAAGTGGATGACCATTCCACCTTTAAAAGGAAATCCCACCATTTACAGCACAGATGATCCCAGAGGACATTGTGTTAAGTGAAATAAGCCAGGCACAGCAATCAATATCTTACGTTCTCACTTCTCTCATGAAAGCAAACTCATGGAAGTGGAAGGAGGTTACCAGGGCTGGAGGCAAAGAGGAAACTAGAGACTTGTTGGCCTAAGGGACAAAGTTTCAGTCAGACACAAGTGAGTTCTAGTGGTATGTTATGCAACATGATACCTACAGCAGCATCATATGATTGACAGTTGCTAAGGGAGGTCTTAAACGTTTTCACCAGATGAAAACATACATAGATTGGACTGGGGGGGGGCAATGTTGTATTTAATAATTTAATAACCAATGTCCTTGATTTAATAATTTCACAGTGGACACACAGACCAGGATAACACACGGAACACTGTAAGAACACGCAGAACTTTCTGTCAGTTAGAACATACAAGTGACTGTGTTTTGAGATTTCAGTCTCCCTTTGTCTTTTCTTTCCTGAGTACCGAATCTTATGCTTCTTGTTTATTTTCGGGTGGGGAGCTCCTCCCCCTCACAAGCTTGGGAAAACCATTTTTATATTTAAATAAGCATTTTTCCACATGTTGCAAATATTTTTCCTAGTATGTCATTTTTCTTTTACTTCATATATTTATATGTCTAATCTACATAAAAATTGTTATAGTATTTTTTGACCTTGTACATGTTAGACCTTGTTCCCCAGCACTGGACTATACTGTCACCAACCAGAATTTAACATTTACCCTCTAAGTTTAATTAACCTTTCCTTCAACACCTCCCCTCTCTAGCAATGTGTGTACAGTGGTCTTTCTCCCTCTAAAGACTGACCACACAACAGTCACTAATCTGTTCTTTTGCCTTTCATATACTTGACAGAGGTGAAATATCTTCTGCTTTATATATTAAAATAAGGCTCTGACTTCATTCCTTTTTCCAAAATAGCCAAGCACTTTCCCCAGGATTCTCTGTTGAAGAATTGTCTTAGTCAGGGTTTCTATTCCCGCACAAACATCATGACCAAGAAGCAAGTTGGGGAGGAAAGGGTTTATTCAGCTTACATTTCCACACTGCTGTTGATTACCAAAGGAAGTCAGGACTGGAACTCAAGCAGGTCAGGAAGCAGGAGCTGATACAGAGGCCATGGAGGGGTGTTTCTTACTGGCTTGCTCCCCCTGGCTTGCTCAGCCTGCTCTCTTATAGAACCCAAGACTGCCAGCCCAGGGATGGCACCACCCACAAGGGGCTCTCCCCCTTTGATCACTAATTGAGAAAATGCCTTACAACTGGATCTCATGGAGGCACTTCCCCAACTGAAGCTCCTTTCTCTGCGATAACTCCAGTTTGTGTCAAGTTGACACACAAAAACAGTCAGTACAAGAATCTAACTATAAATACTTAGAAATGTTCTAATTAGGAATCGGTGAGTCTGTTCCCCATGTTTTTTTGTTTTTTTAATGCAGAGGTAAAGTAAAGCAGGAACCAGGCCTCAGAAACATAGCAAAGCCTGAAGTCATTGTCACACTGACCCTACAGAACATGGTAATGGACTAAAACCTAAAAATGGAAATCCTTTTCAAGTGTGTACAAGATGCTAAGGGATGTTTTCCTCTCAATTTTCCTTTGATGGGGCTGGTTTTAAAATCTGAGCTCAGAGCGCTGATTATACATAAATTATACATACACTTAAGAATTCATTTTCTATACTAGTCGACGATAGTTTTCCTCATGAATAATGTATTAGGAGGAAAGATTTTTCTAGTACAATCATTTGTCCCTAGTCACAAAGGCACAGCAGATTAAATGCTCAGTTTAGACAGAAATAACTAGCACAGGAAATTTTTTCCTCCCTTGAGGTAAAAATAGAGGAAAAATGTTCACTCCTCCTTCAGTAAGGACCAGGGTAGAACTGTTTTAATGACCCTGAGGAAAGATTCGAGATTCTCTCCTCGTAACTTATTCCAAACTGTTAATGATCTCCGTTAAAATAAAAATCTCCCAGGCAGCAAATGAAGTCGTTCCTCCTTTTAAACTGAAACATCTGATTACTTAGTAGTGACTCTCCTCAGGTATTACTTAGTCTTGCCTCCAGACTACACAGTCCCCACCACCCAGCTGAGTGGTTCTTAATCTTCCTAATGCTGTGATGCTTTAATACAGTTCCTCCTGTTATGGTGACCCTCCAGCCATAAAGTTATTTTTGTTGCTACTTCATAACTGTAATTTTGCTACTGTTATGATTAGTAATGTAAATACTTTTGGAGATAGAAGTGTGCCAGGGTTTGACCCACAGCTTGAAAACCACTGCTCTATACAGACGAAATCCTGATTTTAGGCTCCCAAACATCAAAGCAACTGCAGATACCAACTGAGGACCAAAGAAACACACATAAACACATGAAAACCCTCGTTCTTTCGTCCTATAAGTATTTAAGGCTAATCATGTGTTTTCCATTTTAATTCTGAAATCTTGTCTCTCCATTTGCTTCTTGAAAGGTAATGAATCCATTTGTTTTTTATTTCAATAAAAACTCAGAGAAAAGCCCAATATGATCCTCCCTCCGTGGGGACAGGGAAATATAAGACTGGCTACACGGAGGCAGAGGTGTGAGCTTAAACATCAGATATTCCTTGCGCAGACATTGTGTTGGGCACAATGCTTTGAGTCTGAGCTTTGAGCCAAGAGTGTATACTTTCCTAGGGAGGAGCAGGGCTAATAAATGACCTTGTGAAGCCGTTAAAGGGAGGGAGAAGAGAACGCCAGGGGTGGAGCTAGGTCTTTGAACGGTACAAACAACCCGAGACAGAGTTCACAACTTCTGAACTGAATCCATCCTAAAGACCTACAAGAGTGTAGTGGTTTTTCCCAGCCAAGGGATCTCAACCAAATAACTTGTCTTAGCCTATTCAGGCTGCTGTGTTAAAAAGGTCTTTAGACTATTTGTCCTCATTGTTCTATTGCTGTGAAGAGACACCATGACCAAGGTGACTCTTATAAAGGAAAGTATTTAATTAGGCATGGCTTACAGTTTCAGAGGTTTAGTCCATTATCAGCACAGTGGGAGCGTGGTGACAGGCAGGCAGACAGGTGCTGAGAGTTCTGAATCCTGATTGGCAGGCAGCAGGAAGAGCGAGAAAGCCAGTAGGCCTGGCTTGAGCTTCTGAAACCTCAAAGCCCACCTCCAGTGACACGCTTCCTCCAACAAGGCCACGCCTACTCCGACGAGACACTTTCTAATTCCTTCCAATAGTGCTACTCTCTGGTGACCAACTATTCAAATCTATGAGCCTTTGGGGGACATTTTCTTTCAAGCCACCACGACTATGAATTCATAATTAAAATTTATTGCTCATCCTTCTGAGGTCTGGAAGGTGGCCCTAGATTCTGTGACAAAACACGTTCACACAGTGGGAGAGACAGAAAAATGTAAGTCGAACTCTTCTTAAAGAAAGGCAACTCCTTCTACGCATGTGGGGTTTGCCTTTGCGATCCATTTCCAAAGTCCCCGTGCCCAGCACTGACGCTTTGTCAACTAAATTTCAACATAGAAATGTGGGCCCGCGGCCAAATGTATGGATTATAGGAGAAACAAGGAGGCCAAAGAAATGCTAGCTTTCTATAGATGCCAGTTTTCCCCACAGCCCCCTTCCGTCTAAGCCACCATCAATATCCCTCATTCTTGCTGGTAGAAACCTCGGAGGCGAGGCCCAGGGATACAATATAGAGCCACCTTGCAAGAGGTGGCTTCTTCATCGAAACAAGATGGTGTGGGTCTAACGGGACTAAAAAGCGCAGTTCCTGTTTCCATGAGACTTGGCTAAATTCCTGCTTTCTCTTTTTAATCCCTAACGCAGGCACGCAGCATTTTACCATCTTGCACACGGCACGTTCACCATCGTCTTCCGCAGCTGTCACCCACTCTCACAGGTGACTGTAGAACCGGGTCACATTGAAATCACCTAGATTAAACACTCCAGGGCAAAGTGCCGAATGATGCATGGATAAAATCTCCTAAACCCAGCAGTTAGGAGACTGGGGCAGAAGGATCGAGATGAGTTCAAGGCCAGCCTGGGCTTTAAGTGGTAAGGCTTTATCTCAAAACAAAACAGCAAACGCCATCTTTAGATGAGCAATGCCCTTTCTACAGTCTTAGCCAGTTGAATCTGCACAACGGCAAACTGGGGGCTCAGGGTGAGGGAACGCCGCCGCAAGCTAGCTCCTTGGTGTCTTCAGACGAGTACTAAAAAATGCTCTCAAATTCAGCTCCCTGTCTGAAGGACACATCAGCTCTGCTGATGTATGGGAAGCAGGAGAACATGGGCTATGGGGAACAGAGGGCGGAGGGAAGACCGGAGAGGCTGGAGGATGGGGAAGGTGGGGGTGGGAGTAAGGGGAAGGTGGGAATGGAGGGATGAGGGAAGATGGAGGACGGGGAGGTTGAAGGATGTGGGAAGGCAGGGGATGGGGGAAGGGGTGGGGGATGGGCAAGGTGGGGGATGGGGAAGGTGGGGGATGGGGGAATATGGAACATGCAGAGGGCAGGACTCAGTAACCCTGTTAAGGGACCAATTCTGCACTGAGTTCTCCAAAGAAAACAAAGGTTTGGTAACTGCGCTCATCTACTTTAGACCACAGTGAGCTAACCAAGTCTTTTTATTCAAGGGTGTCTCTTGCAGGTTCTCAGCCCCAGCCCAAGTAGCTGGTACTATTCTCTTGACCCATATACCTTATCCTGTGACCTATATACATCACTTGCCCGGGAGAAGAGTTTAGTAAATGCAATCCTCACCGTCTCACAATAGTTTTGAGGTCTCCATGTGCACCACTACACAAGACACACACACACACACACACACACACACACTAGCACACTGACCTGAGGTTGGTACTCTTGGAAACTGTGCGAGTGGCCTGTGTCTAACCTGGTTGTTCACCCACTATCCTGTCATTTCTAGAGTTAGCCCAGTTAGCTCACTGCAAACAACACAGGACTAAACCAACCCGGCTCCTTACCCAGGCAGAGAGATTCACAGAACACACCATAACAGGTTTGGTTCTCAGATTGTACACACAGGCAGGAAGTGTTTTCCAGCAGGTGGCAGAGCCTCCATGGGATTGTTTTGTTGAGGAAACAACCCCTCACATCAGCACGCTGGAGGCTCCAGAAAGCCTTTATTGTTTTAACTTGGGCGCTTGGTGTTTGACCAGCTGCTCTGACATTTCATGGTGTGAGTGACTCAGTAGAGAAAGAAAAAGGCAGCAAGCCTTGAAGCCAAGCCTGGAGAATTTTCTGGAAAAGATACGCAGCCTCAGGAGAGAACTGAATGGATACATAGACAGCAGGTATTTTCATATCTCCAAGCTCTGAGTCCCCTTGAGAGTGGTGGCAGTGGGTGTCTGCACACCCACGGAGAAGTGGGAGCCTTCCTTTTACTTTAAATTGTTTTTCATGCTGGGTGCGATGGCCCATGCTTTTAATCGCGGCACTCAGGAGGCAGAGGCAGGAGGCTCTCTGAGTTTGAGGCCAGCCTGGTCTTCAGAGAGAGTTCCAGGTCAGGCCAGCACTACACAAAGAAACCCTGTCTAGGAAAAAAAAATTTTCTTCAATCAAAGAAACCCTGTCTAGGAAAAAAAATTTTTTTCAATCCGCTCTTAGAGCAACAACATTTAAGGAAAGGTTTCAGATCTCGGATGGGGCCCATGAACTCTCCCTCCTGAGTGTCTTGCTCAAGCAGGCTCTGCAACAGGCAGGAACCTCATGCTCATTCCTGCTGTGCTCAGTAATTATGAAATAACACATATAGCCAGGAAAGGATCCCACCCGTGAGCGGGGCGCCTCTCCCCTCCTGAGTGCGGATGCCTCTCAGCTCAAAGCAAGATTAGGAGACTCCAGTGTTGGCAACAGATAAAGGGATCAGTAGAAGAAGGAGCAGCGAAGGCCCAGGAAATTTACATAAGCCCGAAGACCCAGTGGTGCAGACTGTCAGAAGGGCAACCCCCCCACCACACACACACACCAGCGCCCGGCCCCACCCCACCCCCAAGAGAAAGCAGACCAGAAGAAAACCTCTGTAATGAGCTGGGAGGCCCGTGGGCTGCAGAGGGTTAGAGCAGCCTCCCCCCTCCACCAGCTTTGAAACAGGGCGGGCGGGCGGGCGGCAAAGCTCTGGAGACAGCAGCTACACGGTGGCTAACTAGCGGGGAGCAAGCTTTCTTAAAGGGACGAAACAAGGCGGACTGGCCCAGCCTAACGGGCCTCCGCCAGAGCTGGAAACCGGCATCCTATTTCACTCCGGCAGCAGAGAGGGCCAAAGACACAGAGATCCTGAGAACACTCCTCTCAGCCACAGTGAATTCCCTAGGACAAATAACCCTTGAGCCTTTGGACGGCTCAGTGAGTAAAGGTGTTCACCGCCCTGCCAGCCATCAGGGGGGGGAAATCATTTCCAAGTTGTCCTCTGATCTCTACATGTAGGCCGTGGCATATGCACCACACACATGTATACATACATACATACATAATTTTAAAATTAAAGAAAAACAGCTTTGCCAGGATGACAACATGCCCACAATTCCAGCACTTCGAGGTGGAGGGAGAAGGACCAGGAGTTCAAGGCTAGCCTCAACTACATAGTGAGACTGAGATAAGCCTGTGCTACATGCAAAAACAAAAACAAAAACAAAACAAAAAAAACAGAAACAAGCAAACAAAAAAAAACTAACAACAAAACAGAAAGAGAGCTTTGCTGATCTATGCTCAGGAATAAGAAATAAGCAATGATTTAAATGTTTAACATATTACCTCTACCAAAGAAGGAGGAGAGGGGGAGGAGGAGGAGGAGGAAGAGGAGGAGGAGAGGAAGGCAAAGAAAATGGAAAGAAAAGCAAAATCTGGTGACTAAGTTGTGGGTGGCAGCAGACCGTCAGAGAGTGGCAGCCGCAGCTGCTCTGAGGCAGACTTGTCGGAAGAGAATGTAGATGCAAAGAGGAAAGGCTCTTTCCTCTACAGCAGGCACTGCGTGCCTGGCGCTGGACTGGAAAGGTTGGAGCAAGAGAGGGCAGAGCCTGTCCCAGCTTTCTTCAGACTTCCAAGCAGCCCAGAAGGGGATGGGGGGGGGGGGGAGTAGGGGGCAGGAAAGGGAGGGGAAGGGAGGGAAAGAGAGAGAGAGAGAGAGAGAGAATGGAAAAGCCCATGCAGCCCACAGAGACCTGAATGTAGGCTCCGCCTCCAACAGGAGCAAGCCTCTGGAGTCTGTGTTCCAGGAACAAGGCTGAAGTCTTGAGAGCAGGAGAGCAGGACTGTGGGCCCATTGTCGTCCCCTCATGAATCCACCAAGAGTTGTTCAAATGTTTCCCATAGGCACCAGAAAGGGGAAGATTAAAAACTCATTGGCTGGCCCCGAGGCCACCCGGGGAACAATACTGAGAGCCAGCCACACAATCGCAGACCAACACTGGTCCGGGACCCCAGGCGAAGTGGAGGAAGCAGTTAAGTAGGAGAAATAAACAAATTAACATGTCAGAGTCACTCAATTAGACAGGTCTAATGAAATAGATCCTTGCATAATAAAGTAGCGTTTATAAGTAGTGGCCATGACCATGCTTGTGATTTTCTTCAGACTCCTGCTCAAAGATGCAGAGGTGTCCACAGGCTAGCACAATACTCACAATGGTATCAAGGATCATGTTGGAATATCCAACACATTACGGCAATCCTAAGTATGAGTTATGTTGTTTTAAACCAGTGGTTCCAGGTACTCAAGTCCCTTTCAGGGTTTTTTTCCCCCTTAATAATATTAAACGCATTTTTGCCCGTTTTAGTTTCATGGTTTTGCATGTAGAGTTCTCCAAAGGCTGCACGTCTCTTAATGCCACCATTGCTCCAAGAGCTGGTGGGAGCTATGCTTGCGTGTGTGTGTGTGTGTGTGTGTGTGTGTGTAAGTATACATATATGTAAGTATACATATATGTATACTTACATGTAAGTAATTACACATGTATATGTAAATATGTATATTTATACATATTTATAATACTTATATGTATTATAAATATGTATAAATATACATATTTACATTTTAATTTAATACAGCATTACTAAATATCTAAGTAATATTTAAGTAAAATATTTAAATTTTAACCCAGAAGTATTTACTAACAGTCAGCCATAAGCAAGGTTTAAAAATATTCCTTACAAGATTATGTAAATATACATATTTACATATACATGTATACATATTTGTATATAATACTTATACTTACATGTAAGTAATTACATATACAGGATTATGTAAATATACATATATGTATATATAATTATACGTATATATGCATGCATACATGTAGATGTAAATAAACATCCCAGTGGGGGCTGGAGAGAGAGCTCAGCAGTTAACAGTGTATGCATCTCTTTCGGAGGACTAAAGTTCAATTTCCAGCACCCAAATCAGGAGGCTCACAACCAGCTGTAACTTTAATTCCAAGGGATCTGTCTCCCTCTTCTGGCCTCTGTAGGCACTGCACTCACATGCACAAACCTATCAGGCATGTGCACAGAATTTTTAAAAACTTAAAAAACATACCAGTATTACTTACAATATGCAAGTATTGAGAGACTTATCCCATGAACAAAGCCTTTGGAGTCCTCAATAATTTAATGTCTTAAAGGAGTCTTAAAACCAAAAATTGTGAGAACTCAGCCCTGGGAAAACCTAAAAGTGAAATTGTGCTACTTACTGTACTCAGTAATAGACTTAGCATTGGAGATGCAGAGGACTTTATTTTTGTGAAAACGCTTAATGTAATTGGGTTAAGTTTACTTGAAAATTTCAAACTCAGTCATATTCAAATCTGATTTTGAAAGTTATCAATCATGTTATAATTTATAAGTATCTAAGAAGAAAACAACTTTTCATTTAAAAAGTTACTCAAGTGTTTTAGATATTTAGTAATGCTGTATTAAATTAAAATATGTGCAACTTATTTAAGTAAAATATTTAAATTTTAACCCAGAAGTATTTACTAACAGTCAGCCATAAGCAAGGTTTAAAAATATTCCTTACAAGATGAGGAATTGCTACCTACAGAAATAAACATAAAATAAAGACAAAAATTGTATGAAATGAAGAGATAATTATTTACTAACTATATTTTTACTTCACTATTCTTTTTTTGCTTTTATTTTGTGTATGAATGCCTTGTCTCCACTTATGTCTATACAACTTGTGTGTTCCCGGTGCCTGAGGAGTCCTGAAGAGGACACTGTAGCTGTCTTCAGACACCCCAGAAGAGGGAGTCAGATCTCGTTATAGATGGTTGTGAGCCACCATGTGGTTGCTGGGATTTGAACTCAAGATCTAGAACTGGAGCCTAGGACTATTGTAAGCCTCCATGTGGTGCTGGGAACTGAACCCAGATCCCCTGCAAGTGCTTAGCTCCATTTTATCACTCCTGTAAAAGCAACTAACCCACCATTAGAATTGCTATAACTGTACAGTAATAAATTCCACAGTTATTTTTTTTAAGTTTTATATACATATAAAACCCACAGCTCAACACCAGGTTTTCAATTTCATCAGATAAAGGTGGACTTTGTATATGATCTACCCGTGAAGAGTAAGAAGACATTCCTACTAACACACATGACGAGGGCTCCGTAGCATGTACTTGCCTGGGCCTTGGAAGATAAGGCGACTCATACACATTCAGAGCCTCACCGAATAATCTTCTGAAACAATTTTCATATTTCTACACTGCAGGTAAGTTAATTGAACCATAGGGAGAATCAGCCTTAACCAGACTAGTCCATCCATCCCCTTAGGCTTGGGCTCTGTCCCAGGCTGGGATAAATCAGAACCTGCGATGCCTGATAGACAAGAAGGAAACAAGAGGGGGACCTGAAATAGCCCAGAGGGATGAGTGCAGAGAAGATCGGGGTTCGTTTTGTCATGGTTTTATCTGAGTATAAACTAAATACATGTTAATATAGAAATTTTATTTTATGTGTAATAAGTGTTTTGCCTATGTGTATGTCGGCGTACCAGGTGCATGCGTGGTGCCCATAGGGACTAGAAGACGTCGTAAGGACGTTGGATCCTCTGGAGCTGGAATTACAGACTGTTATTAAGTCACTACATGAATGCTAGGGCTTGAGTGTGGGCCTTAAGGAAGAGTATCTTATGTTCTTTACCACTGAACCACCGCTCAAGCCCTTGCATATCCATTTAAAAAATAAGGAAACTATAAAGAAATAAAATACATTTTTTTTTAAATAAGACATCTATAGTCCACTATCCAGAATGAGCTACCTTAAGATGCAGGGGGCATGTCTTTCCAGTTTTTGTTTTGTTTGTAAATGCACACACTTCTAAACTGTCTTTCCATCATCCTTTCCATTACTTTGCACTTGAAGTAAAATCAGAGATAATCGTCTGAAAAGAAACATTATTCCAGTTCCACAGGTGTTGCTGCCTACTGCGCGCCTCCTCAGTGATGAACATCAGACAGTTGCTAATACTCACTCGCACAAATCTTCAAAGTCTTGGTTTTCTTATTTGATTATTTTCTTAATGGTAAAATGAGGATATAAACTTTAGAAACCTTCCGATGCATTTGGCAAACTCCCCAGCGGTGGTTGTTACTTCGAGCGGCCCTGGTGACGCCATCTCTCAAGACCTCTGCCTGCACAACACATTTCGGTTCTGTCAGTTTCCCTGACTACTGCGATCGCTCATAATTATTTAATTCGTATTGCTCTGATTACGAATTAAATATATTTTATTATGCCTGCTGGCTACTTTTACTTTTTTAATGAACTGTTTTGTTTTGTTTTGTTTTGTTTAATATAGCCAGGCTCTTCACCTGTTTCCAAATTGAGATGAGTGTCATATTTTTAAAGATGATTTTCAAGAGATTCTTTAGCCTACTTCAAAGCCTTCGAGTTACTTTCAAAAGTACACTTTCTTCCATGCTAAAGAGTATGGATGTGTGGTGTGAGTGTGAGTGTGTGTGTGTGTGTGTGTGTGTTGTGTGTGGGGATGAGGGGTGTGTGTGAGTATAAGTGTGTGGTGTGTGTGTGTGTTGTGTGGGGGGATGAGGGTTGTGTGTGAGTGTACGTGTGTGGTGTGTATGTGTATGTGTGTGGTGTGAGTGTGTGTGAATGATGTATGTGTTGTGTGTGTGTATGTGTGTGAGTATCTGTATGATGGAGGATGGTGTGTGTGATGTGTATATGCATGTGCATGTGTGGTGTGCACATGTGTGTGCATATGTGCCTGTATGTATTCTTGGAGGCCAGAGGAGGGCACCAGTTGACCTTCTCTATCACTGTCCACCTTATTCCTTTGGGGCAGGTCTCTCCCTGATTCTGGCGGTCTCTCTTGTTGACTAGGCTGGCAGCCAGCAAACCCAGAGACTCTCTTGTCCCCACCTCCCCCCAACACTGCTGGGTTTACAGACATATGTGAGACCAGGCCTGGCGAGTTTTGTGGCCTTGGCTCTGAACTCAAGTCTCTATCATTGCACAGCAAGTAATTTAAACTACTGTGCATGTATTTGTAAATAATCAAAATGTGAGAAACACTGTAGAGAAAGAGTAAAATTGCCAATAATTGCACTATATTATCTCCTTAAGATGCACAAAGTAAATTCAAATCTCTTCCCTTCTTGTTTCGACACCATAGCTCTTTCAGCTGGTCAGCTCTTTCAGGCAAAGACTTTCCCATAACAAGATCCACATCGGGAGACATGAAGAAACTATGCAGAAATTTTAATTAAATATTTTCCATTAAACTTTCAAATCCTTTTCTTAGGAGATGAGTAATCACTCAATTCTATATCCTTGTGATAATTATATGCTTTCACTTTTGACAATTAGCCTCTTGATTCTTCTGGAATCTATATCTGGCATACGGTATAAAGCAATGACCTAACTCAGTACTGGCTAAGCGACGATCCATAACATATATCGAATTGTCTAGTCTTTTGAATTGGCTTCAGAGGCTGGAGAGACAGCTCGGTGGATAAGAGGGCAAACTGCTTGCTCCTGCAAAGGACCTGAGTTTGTCTCCCACAACTCGGGTCAGGTGACTCATGACTTACTTCAAATTCCAGCTCCAGGGCGATCCAGCGCCCTCTTGTGGCCTCTGCAGGCACCTGTACTCACCTGTGCCTGCACACGCGAGGACACACACACACACACACAAGCGTACACACACATAAAAATAATAAAAAAAAATTTAAAACTGGCTCAAAAGTGGCAATCATCCCTTGGTCCTTTGTGTTGCCTGCTTTTGTAGTTTTTGTTTCACACGGGATCTTGCAGGACAGTTACAATGTATCAGTCTTAAATTTAGAAGTCTTCTAGCTATTCAGTTTATTCTTCTGGTGAACATTAGAGTTACTTTGTCAAAATATGTCAGAAGTTTGGGTAATTATGCCACACATACATATTTTGTGAGGACAATTGATATTTTCTTTATGTTCTTGTTTATATTTTCAGGCAGAGTCTCTCTTAGGAGCCCAGGCTGATCTGGAATTGGTTATGTAGCCCAGTTTAACCTCAAACTCGAGATCCTTCTGCCTCTGTTTCCCCGGTGCTGGGATGACAGACATGTACCACCATGCCTGAGTGCAAACCGATACTTTCAACAATGACTATTCATCCAGGACCACCATACCCTTTCTCTGGAATCATTAAATTCTTTCATGTTCCTCAGTAGAGCTCATCTGGAATTTTCTTTTTTGATAAATCTCTTTGTATTTTTATTATTGGAGTACTTTTTATCCATCAGGATGTCTGACTTGTCATGACTAGAAAAAGATGAAAAGTTTTTTTTCAAAAAGTATGTTCAGAACTGTTAGTCAAAGTCAGTCAAGTAGGAGCCAAGGACCATCGGGGGAGGAGAGAACACCCAGCCCGCTATTTGGGAAAGGTCTATGGAAGTTCACGGGAAATAGAGTTTCTGTCTCCTCAATAAGGCCTATTAGTTTCCAAAGAAACACTATTTTTTAAATGTCCTCTAGTGTCTAATATAACTCACAAAGAAATCCATTCTTCTTCAGCACCTGTTATTATATTTTCTGGCCATTTCCTTTCCTACTGGTGACAAAGAACCTTCCTTCTTCCAATGATCAGCTTGCCACTGCTTTAGCTCCAGAGATTTTTGTCTATATGTATGATATTCCCGAAGGCCAGTTACCTTATCAGGTCTCGTAAATCTTTAGTTATCATCAAGTGCAATGAAATGAACAAAATTATTTTTTTTAAAAAAAAGGGGGGGAATGTGCCTCATTTGGTGACCTTACCCCGAGCATCAGGCTGATAGATTCTAAGTGAGCGAAGACAGCACCAGTACTTTCCTAAACAAGTCACAGTCGGAATATATTTAAAACTCATGTGATTCAAAACTGGATTACCAGAAGAACACAGATACACAAGTGGACAGGTATAAAAATATTGTTTTCATTCGCCCAGCTACTTCCCAGGAGGAAGACCACGCCTGACAGCCAAGAAAGCCTTGAAAAGACAAAGTCCTTCGGCAACAATGCTCAGACAATGGCTGTCATCCCATACATTACGTTTTCTTTTTTTTCTTTTTTAAAAAGATTTCTTTTATTTTATTTATATGAGTACACTGTAGCTGTCTTCAGACACACCAGGAGGGGGCATCAGATGGTTACATCCCATTATAGATGGTTGTGAGCCACCATGTGGTTGCTGGGATTTGAACTCAGGACCTCTGGAAGAGTAGTCAGTGCTCTTAACCACTGAGCCATCTCTCCAGCCCCATTGCTTTTTTCTTTAAAATGTGTTCTGGCCCCAAATGTTAAAACATTCTGCTATTCTGTCGTGCTAGTGTGAATTAGTTCAATCAGTCCAAAGAGTAATTAGACATTATTAAATAAGGCTATTCTTCCTTCATAATCCAGCAGTTCTATACCTGATTCTATTCCCCCAAAGAATTGTTTGCATACCTCTTGTATTAGTCAGGGTTCTCTAGAGTCACAGAGCTTATGGAATGTCTCTGTATATTGAGGGGATTTATTGTGATGACTTACAGTCTACTGTCCAACTAACCCAACAGTGGGAAGCTGTGAACGGGAAGTCCAAGAATCTAGTGCTCAGTCCCACAAGGCTAGTTGTTTCAGCCGGTCTTCTATAGAAGCAGATTCCAACAGATGTGCTGGCAAGTAAGTGCATGCAGTTGAAGAAAAATGAATCTTCCTTCTTCCAATGTCCTTATATAGGCCTCCAGCAGAAAGTGTAGCCCAGATTAAAGGTGTGTACCACCATGCCTGGATTTGGGACTTGCTTTGTTTTAGGCTGACCTGGAACTCAGAGATCCCCTTGCCTCAGTCTCCTGAGATTAAAGGTGTATACTACTGTTGCCTGGGTCTAAGCTTTTCATGGCCACTACGCCTCAAGATCTCCATGTCAAGATCCAGGTCAAACACTGTGTCTTCCAGCCTCAAGATCTGGATCACAGGTGAGCCCTCCAATTCTAGATTGTAGTTCATTCCAGATATAGTCAAGTTGACAACCAGGACATCACACCTCTCAAGGAAATATATGTTAGGATGTCGTGCAGTATTGTTTATAGTAATGGAAAATTGGAAGCAACTTATTGGAAGTTCATTATTAACTGGACATCCAGAATGTACATCTATTACATTGGATTGGGCTGTGTTGTGTTGCACTGTGCTGTAGTGCATGGTGTTTTGTGTTGTGTTACATTGCATTTTGTTGTATTGGTGAGCTTTCCATCACTGTGACAAAATACCTGATGCTATCTACTTTTCAAAAATGGAGAGGAAGCTGGAGAGAGACGGTGCAGCGCTTAAGCACATTGGCCAGTCTTCCAGGGGATGGAAGTTCGGTTCCCAATACGCACAACCTCTTGGTCTCACTGCTTCTGGTTTATGATGAAACATTAATGTGACGGTGAAAAGAGGAAGAAATTGTCCTTTCAGCAGCTGAGGGGCAAAGACAGAGAAGGAAATGGGCATGAGCTACAGGATCCCCTTCAAGGGCACTAGAAAGAATCTAACGTCCCCTCACTAGGCCCCATCTATTAAAGGTTCCCCAATCTCCCAGTGGTGCTCCGGGCTGGCAGCCAGACCTACAACACATGGGCCTTTGAGAGGATGTTTCAGATATAAACTCAAGAATGTAGGTTCAGATATCCTTTTCTACTGATCCAAAGAAAACTTCAGACTCAGAGTTTTGGGGGCTGCTGTTGACAATGAGTCACCTGAAATGACTGTGTGAGGTGAAATTTTCACTTCCTAAAAACTGGACACTAACAGAAAGTACATGTTATTTTTCCACTGGGCCCAAGGAAGGAAAAAGCCTGTTTTGCCAAAAGATATTAGAATTTTTAGAAGGGAATAAGCATTGCATGATTCACATTCCCTTTATGTCTGTGTTTTCAGAAGGCTGAGGTAGTGTGGTAATTAGAGTCTGCATCATATTTAAGATCCTAATCCTAGACAATCACCGTCTGATGTATCCTATATGTTGTTAAACTTTCACGGATTGTTTACCTGCTCTGCATGTGAATATGTTCACTGTCTTCTTAGGTCCACATGGAATGAAGTGCATGTATGTCAGTGTTATAAGCATGTCATTGTTGGGTAGGTGGGTGGACAGATGGCTTTATGAAGCACAAGACTGCATTATTAATTTCTCCTGAGAAATATAACCACTGAGTAGACTGAGAACATTTTTCATCTGCTCAGTACATTTGCTTGACTTATGAAACCACACTTAGGAAAAAAAAATCCCAGAGAAGAGATGGCTTCATGGTATTTAGAACGTATAGTGCTGTAGCAGATGACCCAAGTGCAATTCCAAACTCCCATGTGGACAACTCACCATCCCTGTAACTCCAGCCTCAGGGCATTTGACGTCCTTTACTGGCCTATAGAGGTACACACACATTTCACACACTCAGACAGAAATGCTCATACACATACATATACAAATTAATAACAATTAGAAATAATATTCTAATGTCATTGTATCACTGCCCCTAGCCCTTTAGAAGTTCCACATTCTCTTTGAACTCATATGGACATTCCTTAACTGGATATCTACTCCAGTGGAGTTAGACTCCAATTGAACACTTAATATGTCCTTTGTGCCCGATGTTAGCTGTTTGTCTCAGCCCAACTGAAAAGCCAATAGTTCTCTGAGTACACTCCACCTTCCCAAATTTGTCATTCAAAAATACTGTTTCTGATTGCTTCCCCCACCGTAGAATGCTATTGATGCAAAACAGTCCATCTCAGAAGCAATTTGATGGCAACAGTAGATATTCATGTTCATTTACTTAACCCCATGTAACTCTACAGATAAGTGTTAGTGGCCCCATTTTACAGAGGATAAAAATGAGTTCAAAGAGGCAAATAACTTCTCCAAAGGCAAACAACTCATGAGAAATGGAGCTGAGATAAAAACCCAGCCAACTTGGCCCCAGCATCCTGCTGTAGCTGGCCAACATCTGTAAAGAATTTCCTGGCTCTCAGCCCCTAGGATGGACTGTGAGCACCTCATTCTCCGCATCCTCAGATAATGATGCCTGTCTCTCTTATCCTGTTGAATATGAGTTGGCGTGTCTCTATCTGCTTATGTCGTAGGTAAGATCTCCACACTGGATGCCAGCCCGGCCACTTATCACACATGTAGCTTTAGATAAGATACTGAACTTCTTAGAGAACCAAGTTCCTCAACCAGAGTGCCTTAGTCAGTGTGCTATTGCTGTGAAAAGCCATCTTGACCATGGCAAATCTTATAAAAGAAAGCATTTATTTGGGGCTGGCTCACAGTTTCAGAAGTTTAGTCCATTATCATCATGGCTGCACGCAGGCAGACATGGTGCTGGAGGAGGAGATGAGAGTTAGATCCACAGGCATCAGGGGGACAAAGAGGGAGGGGAAGGGGTAGGGGTAGGGACACGGGGAGAGGGAGGGAAGGAGGGGGAGGGGAGGGGAGGGATCCACAGGCATCAGGGGGACAAAGAGGGAGGGGAAGGGGGAGGGGAGAGGGAAGGGGCGGGGAGAGGGAGGGGAGGAGGAGAAGGGAAGGGGCGGGGAGAGGGAGGGGAGGAGGAGAGGGAGGAGGGGGAATAGGGAGGGGAAGGGGAGGGGAAAAGGGAAGGGGGAGGGGAGGGGAGAAGGGGGAAGGGAAGGGAGAGGGAGAGGAGGGAGGAGGGGAGAAGGAGAGGAGGGGAAGGGGAAGGGAGGGGGAAGGGGGAGAAAGATAGAGAGACTGAACCTGGCCTGAGCTTCTGAAACATAAAGTTCACTTCCAGTGACACTTTTCATCCACAAGGCCACTAATGACCATGGTGGTTTGAATAGGAATGGCCCCCATGGGCTCATATATTTGAATGCTTGGTCACTAGGGAGTGTCACTCCTTGAGAGGGATGAGGAGGCATGGCCTTGTTTGCAGCAATAGAACACTAAGACACAGAGACTGTGTGAATCTGCAATAAAAGCTAGACAATTGCTTACTGATGGCTTTTTTTAAAAAAAAAACTTTTTTAAACAAGAACTGAACTTTGGTTTATGGTATATAGCAGAAATTATGTTGCCTACCACCAGGCTTGGTCCTTAAACCTTCCCCCAATCTCTTCTGCATGATCTTTCCTTGTACACATTCTTCCTGGGTACAAGAAAATGCGCTATAGCTCTAGAAGGTGGAGGAACCATCAGACAGGAGTGGCAGTGGGAGTATAGGAAAGAACTTGGACACAGAACACTTTAAGAAGAACACAAGTAATATAAATGACAATGAAATAAATTCTTCTGATAATCTACAAAATAAAACAAAACCAGCTGCCCATGTTTCCAGTGTACCTGCTAACATTTAAGTAACTCCATCAATCAATCAATCAATCAATCAATAAGGTTAGCTTGCTATGCTAACTCTTGTATTAACTCTTTCTGGTTTATTTTTACTTTCATAGCATATATATTTATTAATAATATCTTTTTGTATTGCCAGATGTGTTCTTTTTATCAGGATATTTTTATAGCAAATCCGTTTCATTCCTTTGTCTTCCTGCTGCATGTACAGCAGTCAGTCAGTTAAAAAGTATCTCTTCTTCGCCCATTGGGCACTGTGGTGGTTTGTAACATTTAAGTTTCACAAATAATACTGTTCTGGAGATTCTGCCTCCTGGTGCACACACCTTATACTTTCTACAACTTGTACCAGTTCTGGGTGTGTGGTGAGGACAGAGCTGAGAGTGGAGTCACTGTGCCAAATGATATGTCTACAGATGCCAAAAGCCTTAAAATCTGACGAGGTCTTGGCAAGAGAGTGAAGTGACTGTAACTCCTTCACAGTTCTGCTAGGGGTACAAATGGTTCTGGGCACAATGAACCAGGACTGTGGGCAATCTGTTAGAGGCCTGCTTCTCCCTGTGGGAGGTTCATTGAGGCAGTGTTGACGGCCCTCTGGGCCACAGACAGGCCCTGAGGTCAGAAGAGCTTCCTAGCTGAGAAAAATGTACTTCAACAAGTCACCTTGCTCTAACACCTGGGAACAATGTTACTCCTGCACCTTCTTGCTGCGTACCTGTCGGGTCACACCGCAGCTCAGAGCACTGTCCAGACCCAACCCCTCCCCACAAAGCGACCAGTCGCCTCAAGAAGGATGGTGCATTGTGACTTTGGTGTGACTAGACATATCTCCTGTTGCAAATATACCAAGACTGGCTTCTCCTTTCAACTTCCTTGTGGTATTTTCAGTAGACAGAAATCGCTAATTATGGCAATTAGAGAACAAATTTTTTATCAGTATCTTCCTTTGTTATTTGTAACATGGGGACCCATTTAAGGAGCCCTTTATTACCTAAAGAAAAATATACCACGTTTAGATTTCTTCTAATATTTTGTCTATCACATTTTTGAGACAGCCTTCCTGGTATATAATTCATACATGTAAAAACTTACAGTTCTCTCATATTTGGATATATTCTCAAAGTTCTATCACAATTTAGTTATACAATATTTGTTTCATCCGAATATAAACTCTGACTCGTTAGCACTTCCTCCCTCTCCCTCCCGCCTCTTTGTTCACTCTGATGGCTGAGTGATGGTGATCTACATTCCAGCTCTGTGGCTTCGCATGTTCTGAGCGTTGCATGTGAATGGGATCATACAGTGCGGGTCAGTTGTGGCTGGCTTTCCCCAGCTGCATGTGGGGGTGGGGCACACCCAGGTCGCAGCATCTGCTAGGGCTTCACACCCTTTCCTGCCACGTGCCACCCCATTGTGCGGATCGTGGCATTGTGCTCATCCATTCATCGATTATGGACAGAGGCTTTCTACTTTTTCGGGCTATTTAGAATGTTGCTGTTAAAAATGCTCACACACAGGCTTCGTGAGGACTTACATTTCCATTTGTCCTGGATGCACACCCAGGCCAATGGTAACTCCATGTTTAACTTTTCAAGCCCCTGTCAGGTTACTCTCTCTGCAGCTGCACCACGTTCAGTCTCCCTGGCAACGGATGAAGCCTTCAATCCCTGTATGTTTTTATTATAATAATCCTAGTGGGTAATGAGCTGTATCTTACTACAATCTTAATGTGCATTTCTCTAAGGGTCAAACTTTGTTGAATACTTTTTCGTGTGGCATTTGCTTATTGGCTTAATGAGACAGGGCCTTGTGTAACCTACACTGACCTCAATGTATGTGGCTGAAGCTGACCTTGAATTTTGATCCTCCTGCCTCTACCTCCCAAATACTGGGATTACAGGCAGCTCATACCATAAAAATATGTGTATTGAAATTATTTTCCCATTTTTAAAGCAGGTTGTATTTCTATATTGTTTCAAGAGTTCTTTATATGTTATGAATGCACAACCCCAATAGCCTTAGTCCCTAACCATCTACTTTTGAATATATGTGCATAGTCTAGGCAACTTTCAAATACCTTCTAGTTCAGTACGTTTCCCTTCAGCTACATCTTAATATGCTATTTAAGATCCAAAAATATGACCTTGTGTTAACTGATTTAAATGAGGCCGTTTCGTATCAAAGATATAGTAATTACAATTTAAAAATTTATATAAATATCTTACATTTAGATATGCATTTCCCAAAACTACTTGAAGAGTACATGTAAAGTCTGTACCTATGCCGTGTATAAGTGATACCAGCACTTTCCCGAAAAGATTTAAATCCAAGCCTTACCAATTCATAGTTTACATGATGACCTGTTCCTAAAATACTGGAACCAAGAAGATGGAGACCACAGGATCGTGAGATTAAGATCAGCTTGGGCTACATAGTGAGACTCTGTATCAAAATACAAACAAACAATATACAATTCTTTTAAGTCTTGGATTTTTAGTCCTATCCAGAATCTGGTCCAAAGACCTAATTGATGGGGTAAACAGGATGGAGTGAAAAGCAGACATTGCCACAAGTTTAAGTAAAGGGAAAATGATAATTCAATCAACATTCTCTTAGGGGTCCTTAGCTGAATGAAGAAAAATGAATAGGCTTATTTCATAAGACTGATTTTTATGTGTGTCTTTATGAAACCAATGCCATTATTTTGTAGAAGAACTTTGTGATGTTTTCAACTTTACCTGAGCCTTAGTGGTTGGTGGCCCACACGGCTGATTGGTGGGGCTGCCTTTGTTTATGCACGAGACAGAGAGCTTCCAAGCAACAAGGACTAGGAAACACCATTGTTGTTACCAAGGAAACTTAGATGACCTTTTCTTTTTAAATTTTTTTTTAAGTAGAAATACATTTGAGGGCTGAGTTTTCTCTGGGCTAAAGTGATTATTTTAGCACAATGCCCTCAAGAATAAATTTTGGGTTTCGAGTTTTAGGGGGAACATGTGCCTTTTTGGTGATTAGAAATTACTGTGTTGACAACAGACCAAACTTCACTCAAAGTCCTACCCTAAGAATACTGACTGTGAGCGCGTGCTTGGTGTCCTGCTCTCCTCTTCGTCCCTGGCTGCTCCCCAAGGGACAGCAAAGAGATTCTGGTTCAGTAAACATGCTTTACAGGTTTGAAATGTAGTTGTGATTTTTCACACAAATGCTATTACGGTCTTAAAGCCAAATCCACGTTCAAGCTTGTCATGTAAAGATTCTACTTTAAGGACATGGCAGCTGCTGTTTAACGGCATTGCTTGTTTGTATATTCCTCCAATTGATCAAATTGACCAGAATCAAAGTGACCAGTCCTAAAGAAAAATAATTATAAAATATATCATAAATATGACAATTCTGAAAAATTTTTTCTAGGCAGTGATTGAAAACAGAGCAAACAGAGATCAAGAATCTGTCTGTACTGGTTCAAGGTGATATGCAAGTGAGATCACTTCTTTCAGGCGACCCAGAGGAAAATGCAAAACAGGAAGCATACAGGCTGAAAGTATTTATTCCCATTGTTCCGGGAACAATAAAGTGTCTACACAACTATTTATTCTTTGATACCAGGTTGTAGATCTTTTTCCCAGAAGTTATATGAAGTTAACAGAACTTCCTCATAATTTTCAAATAAAGAAACCTAATGAAGGTTTTGGTTTTGGCTTTTGTTGTTGTTTGTTTGTTTGTTTGTTCATTTGCTTGGTTTTTTTGGGGGGGGGGTTGAGACAGAATTTCTTTATGTAGCCTTGGCTGTCCTGGAACTCGCTCTGTAGACCAGACTGTCACAGAGACCTGTCTGCCTCTGCCTCCCAAGTGCTGGGGTTAAAGACCTGTGTCACCATGGCCCAGCTCTCATGAAGATCTTTTTTAAAACAAGTTCTAAGTAATGTGTTTTTGGAGGTAACTATGTAGACATCATTCATAGTTTTATTCTTCATTGCAAAATTAAATATAGACAATACTATAATACTTTTTAAATACTAACATACAGTGCTTGAAAGTAAACCCTGAATTATTAAATATCCTTTTATCAAATGGAGCCATCATATATTCTGTGTTGTATTAACACTGTCACACATTTGTGGTGGATGTTCTTTAGGTTGGATGGACGCCCTGGTATGATGACGAAGAGGCCCCTATGCATGCTGCCTACTCCTGAGGGAGAAGAGCTTGATGGTACTTGTTCCTCTCGATGTTGGAACCCTGTGATGCTTAAGAGGAAGCATTTTGCGTGGTTATTGGTTCTTCTGTGAGAAGTGGAATGGTCCAGGAGGTGCATTTGGGCCACTGCTAACAGATATGGGCAACCAGGAGGGGGGGTGTTATAATAATAGAAGAATTTGCTACTCAATATTGGGCCCTAACACTCCTTCATTCTTAGAGCATCGTCACTTATTGACTCTGCTGGTCTTGGTTTAGGGTTAAGCGGGAATAGCGGAAATTGTTACGTGTGCTCAGATGTGCTAATGATGACACTGTGTTACATGTGTATGTATTAACCGGTATTCTGTTACTTTAACGAGTCTTTGGGGGAAATCAGCTTAAGGGAAGGATTTAGTTTTGCTCATTTCCAGAGGTCACGGTCCACTCTGCACAGGTGTCTACTAGACTGTGGTGAGGCAGAGCACCAAGGGTAGGATGGAGAAGAGGGGCTTGTCAGAGGAAGCTGTTCACCTCATGGTGGGAGAAAAGCAACAAATGAAAGAGACGAGCTATAGGGTCACAGCATCTCCTTCAAGGGCATGTCCCCAATGACGCAACTTTCCATCACCTCCCAATAGCACTACGCCTCCAACATCCAGCAACTGGGCATCAGGATACATTTAAGATCCATGCCACCGCAGCCTGGTGCAGGGGAGGGGAGTGAGCAGTGACTAATATATTCATAGGAAAGATGCCCATATGAAACCACATATAGAAATGTAATTTATTCAAACATATTCACATAAGCTATATAGGGAAGCATGTCTGCTTTATATAACACTGTGGGCGCCAGGAAGGATTGAGGGGATCTTTGAGTGACTGATCAAGGACACTTCTAAGAGAGAGAAGAAGCACTCATAATAATTTTAGAAGTGTAACAGATGAGCTGAGAGTGTTTGGTTATCCTACTAAAGGAGATAGCTATGATTTTAAATGAGTCGTTGAAATATTCTATATGATGCTAACAAGAGAGGGTGGAGCATTCGGCTATCGTTTCCGGGCTGAAATCAATGATTCTAGATACTGAGGATAATCTATTAAGAGTTGTTAGAGAAAAATGGAAGCATGGGGACTTGATGATAGTTTGACTTACTTATTTTCCAGGGTGGAGCAGGGCTGAGGATTGAACCCAGAATCTCGTAACTGCTAGAGAAGTACTCTAGCTACATCCCTAGCCCGAGACTTCTCTATGAGAAAAAGTCATGACACGTAGAGCTTGATTGCTGAGCATTTTTATCTTTTTCTAATCCTAGTCCACCCTAAAGAGCTATAGGTATCATTCCCAAGGTTGCTGTGTACTCTGTGAGATGCACTTGAGATATCCTGTGTTCCCTGTGTGGTAGTACTTGATTAGCTTCCTGCTGACTTTGTCCCATTGTATGACAGGTTTCTGTTGACTCTGTCCAATTTTCCCCCTGAAAACTGTATATAGCACATTATAGTTCTTAAGAAGCTTGCTGACCCTAGCTTTCCTAGCTTGTCTTCTCACACACACACACCCCACCCCCACCCCGGTTGACTCTCTCAGGAACCTGTAACTGAAGAGTGACCTACCAACCCAGGTCAGTATCTCATTGGCTTGAGACTCTCTAAGCAGACATTGCTGGTTGCTAACCGAACACTACCATCTCACACCCATTTTGGCAGGCCCTAGTTTTTGTTGTGCTTTGTTTTGTGAGTGGAGTCAGATCAAGTTTGTTAAACTAAGCTAATCAATGGTCTCATGTCCACACAAAGTGGTAGCTTTATAAATATACGTGACCCAGTTTTAGCAAACGAAATGACATAGAACCCTCTAGTACAGTAGTAGACTTCTAGGGAAATTTCAATAGCTCATTTAAAGAGATGAGCTTCCTTCTTCAGTTTCTATCAGGATAGGATGCCTTTTGATCCTGCATCTTTCTCGGGAATGAGAAAGCCATTTGCCTTTTTCTCTTTTAAAGATTATTCATATTTTACTTAGCATACACAATAACAGATTTTATTATTGCATGTTCATGCACATATATCAACGGTCATACTTCGCTGAAGTTCAGTCCTTTCTCTCGGTGCTTCACCCCCTCCTCCTCCTCCGGCCAGCTTGGGACAGACGTTGGTAGCTTTTGTTACGTCTGCTTGTTTTCCTTGTGGTTTTAATCACTGGGAGTTGTTCTCCTGTTGCAGTGGAGACAGTGGAGGTGGCCCAGGGACAGAAAGGGATGGTCCTCAACACTAACTGCATGGCTGTGAACTCTCCTTCTACCTTTTCCACACAGACTAATAAAGAACCAGTCTGGAACCTGCCCTTAGGGGTAAATGGAGGGAAGAAACTAACAGATATTAATTTACTATTTTCCTGCCTTTGAACATGCCATTGACCAACTGCAGGAATGGCAGATACCCCTGGCTGGTAAAAAGAATCACTGTGAACACCTAGTCTTTGAGCAAGTTGTAGTAAAAAAAAAAATCATCTTAATGCAGGATCAGCCAATTTGCAAGGAGAGAGATGAAAATACCAAAATAGCCAAGCATGATGGTGCACACCTTTAATCTCAGCACTCAGGAGGCAGAGGCAGGCAGATCTCTGAGTTAAAGGCCAGCCTGGTCTACAGAATAAGTTTCAGGATAGCCAGGGATACACAGTGAATGCCAATCTTGAAAAACCAGAAAACAAAAAAAGAAAATATCAAAAATGGGTCACCGAGAGCCTTGTTTCCCTTAATTGGGTGACACTGCTCATTCGCAGCCTCCCATCTGCAAACAAAACTCAAGCTCACAAGGGCTTGAGAAACTTCCTCAGGGCTGGGGGCTGCTGACCAAGACTCAAACTGATGATTGGGTCCAGGGGAAGATACCTCAGAAGACAACCCCTTGCCTCTTACTGCACGGCAGGGACTCCAACAAAGAAAGCTGCTTGTCAATGCTTGATTCCTGACCCATCTTTCTCCACACTGTAGTTTCCTAAACTGAAATGTGTCTTAAAACTAATGCATTACATTTGATTCTGTGTTATTTCATTTTTCATAAGCTGTCCCGAAATCGATGGTGTCACCAGAAATGTGGAGACGCTTAAGAGAATGCTAGTCTTGGATGACAAACCTGCTGGTCAGCCAGCGGCTTCCACAGAGCCTTTGCTTATAAAGAGTCTCTGCCAGATAAATAATATCCATTCAGCTGGGTGGCCCATGAAGTGTGCCTCAGGGTAGACAGGAGAGAGGTCCCCGGTAGCATGAGGGGCATACCATCTGTTCAGTGTGAAACTTCTGAATTTTAATGTCATTCCTCCATGTCTTTAAAGTTCATTTTGTCTTAAGAGTTTTCTAGCTGGCCTGCAGTGGCACACGACTTTAATCCCAGCACTCAGGAAGCAGAGGCAGGCAGACCCCTTGTGAGTTTGAGGCCAGCCTAATCTACATAGCCGTGGCTTTCAACCTGTGGGTCAACACCTTGACCCTTCGGGGATTGAATGGCCCTTTCACAGGGGTTTCCTAAGACCATCAGAAAACACAGATTTTACATTATAATTCATAACAGTAGCAAAATCACTGTTGCAAATAACACTGAAAATAATTGTATAGTTAGTTGACCAAGTCAGCATGAATGATATGGTCCTGACATAGCTGAAGACATTTTGTATGTCACTTCCATGTTGCTCACAAGGTGACATTAAGTTCAACCACTTTTTGGGAGTTATCTTTAACTCACACTAAAAAAATGTTACTAATGAACCAAAATGTTATGGTTGAGTCACTTGTACTCTATTATCTCAATATGCTGGAACTCCCCAGTTCATCGCCTGTATACCTCCCTCTTACTTCACCAAGGACCAATCAGCACAAAGGATAATTGATAATATTTTGTCTAGTTAGCCAAAAATGTGATACCACTTCACTGCTTGCTTTTACACTTTTGAACCTGTTTTTTTCCTATAAAAAAGCCTGAGAACAGACTGGTACAATATTTAGGCTCTTGGGTCCTTTCTATGGTCCTGATCGATCAGTTTGAATAAGTGTTCATTAAATTTTCATCGTATCTGAGATTGATGTCTGAGTGGTCTGTGCGTGGTTAATCCCAGACCCCCAACAATCAGGAACTGTATTAAAGGATCACAGCATTAGAAAGGCTAAGAACCTCTGACATAGTGAGTTCCCAGGCAGGTGGAGCTACATAGAGAGACTCTGTCTCAACAAAACAAAAACCCAAAACAAAACGGGTTTCTGTTGCATGGTTTTATGGTTTTCAAAGTGCACAGCAATAGAACTCTTTATTTTCAGATGAAACCTCATTTCAAGTACCAGCACATAAATGCAGAGGCAGCCTCAGTGGATGGCACTTTGTAGTTTGGGTGTGGTGGTAGTTTGGCTAAACTGCTTTGCTCCTGGCAGGTTGCACTGGCTCACCAAACCCACTCAAGAGTTATCTGGATTTGTGAATGAAAGACACAGACATACACACATGCGCTCTCTCTCTCTCTCTCTCTCTCTCTCACACACACACACACACACACACACACACACACACACACACACACACCAATTAATGTCAAATGCCTTGACTAGCTCAAAGGTTGGGCAGTTCTAATCCTTCCCGCTGCTAGCAAACACTCCCTCCAGTACTTCTGAGTTAACATCTTTTAAAATCTATACTTCATCTCTGCTATCCCAAACACAATTGGGGAAGTGGCCCTCATGGCCTCCTTCCCTGATTCTCACATGTAGGCAGGCCTTTAGGTCTGATCTTTCTTCTTCCCCATCATGGAGATCTCTCCTTCCTCTCTTCCAGATCCTAGCCCACATAAATCCAAAGCCGTTGGTTGTTGGTTTTTTACTGATCGATCAAAAGCCAATTGGGGATAAGGACCTACAGCATTTGGACACCTAGATTCCCAATTTTGGGAGCCGGATTAATTCAAAGCATTAGAACTGATCCCCAACATTTGGGAACTTCTGAACTGTCTCCATAAAGCCACGTTTGAAAATCACTTCTAAAATCAGCAGACCCATGTGTGGAAATGCTAAACCCTGACAGAGAAGCCAGAAGGCCAGATACTTTCAAGTTCACCTGATCTCATGGCCTTTTACAAAGAAGGCAACTGAGAACCAGAGAGGTACAAGGCTCAGCCAGCAGTGCCTGGGCTAGGATTCTAACCTGGTCTGAAACACTGCTTAACAGCTTCTGGGACTGCACAGGCCAGTTGCAGAAGGGTTTGTCAGCAGAACTTCAACCCTGAGTCACACCATCGCTTGTCTTGAACCAATACCCTCTGAGGAAATACCTGCCTGACACATTCCCTGGAGCTTATTATGCCTTTGTCTTCTGACCCTTCTGTCTGTCCCCTCCACAAGTATCTGTTGTCATCTCCCTACAGAAGCAGACCACTTTTCAACACACCTAGGAGAGCCTGCAGTTCTCCCATAAGGCAAAGTTGCACAGCCTAGTGCCAGTAAAGATGGATGCCCAGATTCCCCTTCACCAGGGGCCCTGGAGGCGTCCACCCTGGGATGGCTGGTGAGCTCCTCTCATCATCCTTTATCCTTCATTCCTAAGAGTCACCTCCAAGGCACAGCAGAAACTCAGAACCTAGGTGTACTCTAGCTCCGTGACTTGAGTACATCAAGCAGTGTGACACTGGTGGCTTCAGTTGTAAGGTGGGATGTCAGTGGTGCTGAATATGGTGGTATGGTGGGGACTGAGAGGGACAATACAGGTGGGATGCTTGGCACAATCATAATTTAATTATATTGGTATTATTATTGGGTTTTTTGTGGTGGTTGTTGTTGTTTTGTTTTTTAAATTTTTATTTATTTATCTATCTACATGTACACCATGATGCCAGAAGAGGGCATCAGACCCCATTATAGATGGTTGTAAGCCATCTATACTCAGGACCTCCAGAAGAGCAGTCAGTGATCTTAACCACTGAGCCACCTCTCCAGCCCCAGTACTATCATTGTTAATAAGCCTAGACACTGTCTACTCTAGGAGGTCATGCTGTCTGGTTTTACGTCAGTTGACACAAGCTGGAGTGATCTGAAAGGAGAAAAGAAAATGCCCTATATGATGTAGCTGTAGGACATTTCTTAGTGACAGATCTGTTCTTTTTCTCCACAAGTGCAACAACACTGCCCTGTTGGTATTATTGGAGTGTAGTAAGCTACAATGTAACGATCTGACTGTTTTTGTTTTCCTGGCTTTTCTTAGTTCTTCTTGGTCCTTTTCCTTTAAGGTCTCAGTGCTACAGTTAACCTCTCAACAAAAGGGATAGGTAGCCCTGCAGAGGTTTGACCAGGATTGGATTGATCTAGGCTACTAATTTGGAGACTTTTGACAGCCTAAAGAAAATGAGCATCCCCATTCCAAAGACTATTCCAGTTTTTACAACAGCATTGTGATTGTTTCCAAAGCTATGTTTTTAGTGTATCTGTTGCTAGTGTATAGGAATGCAATCCTCATATACTACAGATTATTTTGGAATTTTTTTTATGTAGAGTGCCATAGAGTAAGTCTTACAAAGCATAAGATATTCTTAATGGCAGTTTTACTTCTCGATAATCCACATGCCTTTCACTTTATTCTTTTCTTGTTTTTATTGTTGTTGTTGTTTTGTTTTGTTTTGCTTTGTTTTGTTTCCTGGTGCTGGAGGTTACACTGAACCAGGGCCTTAAACATCTAGGCACGTACTCTATCACCAAGCTACACTCCCAGCCTTCATCTAGTACTTTTAACTTACTGTATTTTTATGATTTATTCACTTTATATGTATGAGACCTTATAAGTGTCTATGGATGGTTATAAGGCACTATGTAGGTGCAGATAATTGAATCCAGGTCTTCTGAAAAAAAAAACAGCTAGTTCTCTGAGCTGCTGAGCCATTTCTCCAGCCCCCAAACTTAATACTTTTAAATTCGCATTAAATTCTAAAAGTGTCTCTTCTATATTAAATAGATATAGTGATAGTGGATATGTTGTCTCATTTAAAGGACTACTTTCATTTCTTGTGCTCATATATGATGTATTGGGTAGATTTTAATAGAAACTATCAGGTTAAGAAGGTTTCTTCTATTACTATCAGACCAAAGATTTTTATCATGGTATATTGAATTTTATCAAATGCCTTTAAAATTAGGCACTAAGATGACCATGTGTTTCTTCTCATAAAATAATAGTTTGGAAAATTAATCAATTCTTATCAGAACTATATGTGAATAAGCTTTGGGGTGAACCAGTGCATTGAATCATGTTCTGCACAGGGTAGGAGCCAGACACACTACCTCTTCATCCATACTTGGCATTTTCAGCAATTCATTTCATTTTAACCTTTATTGAGTATGAAGAGGCATCGCTCGTCCATAAAATTATGAACTTTGTAGTTCCTGCTGGGAGTAGAACTAAAAAAATTCAACCAATATAGGGTGAGTGTGATGGTTTGTATATGCTGGGCCCAGGAAGTGGCACTATTAGGAGGTGTGGCCTTGTTGGAGTAGGCGTGGCCTTGTTGGAGTAGGTATATCACTGTGGGAGTGGGCTTTAAGACCCTCAGATGGCTCAGCAGTTAAGAGCACTGACTGCTCTGCCAGAGGTCCTGAGTTCAATTCCCAGCCACCACATGGTGCCTCACAACCATCTGTAATGGGGTCAGATGGACCCTTCTATTGTGTGTCTGAAGACAGCTGCAGTGTACTCATATAAATAAAAAATTAAATCTTTAAAAAATAATTTAAAAAGAAAAGACCCTCATCCTAGTTGCCTGGAAGTCAGTATTCTGCTAGCAGCCTTCAGATGAAGATGTAGAACTCTCAGCTCCTCCTGCACCATGCCTGCCTGGATGCTGCCATGCTCCTGCCTTGATGATAATGGACTGAACCTCTGAACCTGTAAGCCAGCCCCAATTAAAAGTTATCCTTTATAAGACTTGCCTTGGGGGCCTGGAGAAATGGCTCAGCATTTAAGAGCACTGATTGCTCTTCCAGAAGTTCTGAGTTCAATTCCCAGCAACCACATGGTGGCTCACAACCATCTATAATGAGATCAGATACCCTCTTCTGGTGTGTCTGAAGATAGCTACAGTGTATTCATAAAATAAATAAATAAATAAATAAATAAATAAATAAAATCTTAAAATAATAAAAAAAAGACTTTCCTTGGTCATGGTGTCTGTTCACAGTAGTAAAACCCTAACTACGACAGTGAGCTTCATCACAATTTCTAGAAAGCTGGATTAACTCGCACGACAATGGTTGGTTCAGAGACTGGCTTCCAAGTCAGTGTGGCCATTCCAAGGACTTTGAGAACCCATTACTCACAAACAACATCAGTAATAATTTTTATTTTGTTGTCTTTTTTTAAGATTTTTTTTTATGTATTTTATATGAGTACACTGTAGCTGTCTTCAGACACATCGAAAGTGAGCATTGGATCCCATTACAGACGGTTGTGAGCCACCATGTGGTTGCTGGGAATTGAACTCAGGACCTCTGGAAGAGCAGCCAGTGCTCTTAACCGCTGAGCCACCTCTCCAGCCCTTTAGTTGTCTTTAATTAATAAAATAGTGACTTCACGTGGTTCTGAACTTCTTTTTAACCTTTTCAAGTTTTTCTAGCGATAGGAAAGAACACAGACCAATGTCTGGGTTTGAATCTTGCTTCTGGCAACTATTACTTGTTTGACTTTGGATAAACTGAAACCTGACATTTTCACATTGTAAAATGGGAACTGCGGTAGGACCACAGAATAGGGTTATTTTGATAATAAAATTAGACAACCCGTACAGAGTTTAAGATGAAAATATGGGCTCATTAAAAGTTTGGTTGTCAGGCTGAGTATAGTGGTGCGCGACCTTAACTCTAGAGTTCAAGAGGCAGAAGCCGGGAGAATTTCTGTGAGTTCAAGGCTATCCTAGTCTATATAGCAAGTCCAGGCCAGTTAGGGCTACAAAATGAGACCCTGTCTCAAGAGGAACATAATAATGACAGTTTGGTTGTTATTATTTCTCAAAAACTTCGGGTACTGGCTGCTTCCATTAGTGGAGGAAAAATAAAGTAATCAAGTAAGTCCCAGCTGGTCTGGGTAAAATTTGGGAAAAAATGAAAACAAAATTTTAGAAACCAGAACACATATTAAAACAAACAGAAATAAGACATAAGTTTAGTCTAAAGAAACTGAGAATGGAGCTGTAGCTTCCACAAGGAAGGCTGTAAGAAAATCAAATAACTGAAACCTGTTAATCTATGGCCTGGAAATAGCCTACAGCAGTGTGTATAGGTAAGGTGTTGAGACATATAGAATAAAGGGAATGGGAAACATTATTAGTGTTTACTCAGAATCCCACAAAAGCCAAAGCTGACGCGGTAGCAGAAGAGTTGGCGAGGAAAGCCTGGGTGGACAGGGATACTTCATCACTATTCATTCATTCATTCATTCATTCTTTCTTTCTTTCTTTCACCTGACTTTTATCAAGTATCTACTATTGATTGCACTGTTAGCCAAAGAAAGACCTTTCTGGAATTCTACCGTTCACCACTCACTAAAGGAAGCATCTACCAACTCCAGAGATTGACTTCAAACCCGGTACCCACCTACCTCCATCTTCTCCACAACACAGTGTCGGACAGAACCTGAGCATTCATCTTGAATCACCATCTATGCTCACATGCTTAACAGAGCAGGCGCATCGACTGATCATAACTCCAGTAACATAGCAGGACCATCCAGAGAGCTTTAAAGACCATACAGCCCATAAGTGGGGGTGCAGTGAGGCCACCAGACTAGACCACTCCATGGGAGGGAAGAAAGGCTTATTGTAATGTGAGACTGCCATGGGACTTTCTCTCAAGGTGGACAGAGAATAGCAAGAGGTACGTGGGGGAGACCAACGCTGCCATCATGGCTGCCTCTCAAGAGGCAGAGTGTAGCCAAAGGTGATGGAAAGTTTTGCCAGTTTTAAAGAGAGCACATAGCTGCAGGGTTGGGAGTTGTGCAAATCAGGAGCAAGTGTTGGAGCTTAGATATGTGTATTGGCATGTGCTACTAGGAAGCTAACTGCCCCATTTGCCAGAGGCATGTATAAGGGATGTAATGACATTTTCTGACAACAGAGACCCTTCTCACAGGTTCCTAGAGAAGGCTGAGTGGAAGCTTTTATCTACCCCAGCAATATTTCTATTTACCCTGTCAGAGTCCAGCCTGAGCTGAGTCCACATTGTCATTTTGGACACTGCAATGTGGCACTGCCATTTTGGGGACTGGGAGTGGACCTGATGGCCCAGACTGCTTTCCAGATTAAAGGAACTAGGTCCCTGAAGGAGTGACCCAGCAGTGACCTAGTTATGATGCTGTCTAGAGACACAGGATCAGGTTTGTTTTCTCTGCCAATTAAAAGTCAAGAAAAAACAAGTGTTACTAGAAATCCTGAGACACCCCAGCAGAGCCATCATATGATACGTGAGAAATCAGGACCCCCTCTTGGGCTTCTTTGTCTGATTCATAAAATGTTTTTTTGGTTAATTTTGGTTGTTTTGAGAGTTTCTCTGAGTAGCTCTGGCTGTCCTAAAACTAGCTTTGTTGACCAGACTGGTCTTGAACTCAAAGATCCACCTGCCTTTGCCTCCTGAGTGCTGGGATTAAAGGCTTACAACTACAACCACCCAGAGAAATTCATAAAATAATTTATGAATGGATTCAAATAGAAGCTCAAGGATAATTTATTAAAATTTAAAAGACCTCCCCCCCCACACACACACAACCAGGGCAGGCAAGTTGTAATCTCATAGCTGTCTGGAAGGGAGGGGGAAGAGGATGAAGGAGAGAATGAACAAAAGCTGTGTTTCTTGGCTTAAGGCACAACAAGGGCAGTCACCTGGGCACAGACAGCCACACGGCTTGATAAAGTCAGGTCTCCGAAAGGCCTGTCCACAAGGTTTGTATGGACAACACTAGGGAATGAGAATTCTGGGAAGGAAAAGTACAAATATAATTATGTTATTATTGTAAGGTGACCCACCTTCGTAAGAGTGTCCCTGACCCGCCCCCACTGGGTTAGGCTTGAAGGGAGGAGGCAAGTGCTTATCTCCACCTAGAGGAAGATTCCACTCTTTTTTTTTTATTTTATTTTATTTACATTTATTTTATTATTTATTTTTTTAATTTACATTCCAAATCACTTCCCCTTTCCCGTTTCCTCCCTCCCCGAAAGTCCCATAAGCCCCCTTCCCTCCCTCTTTTCTCCATTCAACCCCCTCTCGTTACTCTGTCCTGGCATTCCCCTACATCCAGTCTTTCCAGGACCAGGGGTCTCTCCTTCCATCTTTTTAGAAATCTATTGATATGCGGATTGTGTCTAGGGTATTCTGAGATTCTGGGTCAATATCCCCTTATCAGTGACTGCATACCATGTGTGTTCTTTTGTGATTGGGTTACCTCACTAAGGATGATATTTTCAAGATCTGACCATTTGCCTAGGAATTTCGTGAATTCATTGTTTTTAATTGCAGAGTAGTATTCCATTGTGTAGATATACCACATCTTCTGAATCCATTCCTCCGTTGAGGGACATCTGGGTTCTTTCCAGCTTCTGGCTATTATAAATAAGGCTGCTATGAACATAGTGGAGCATGTGTCCTTATTGCATGCAGGTAAAGTCTCTGGGTATATGCCCAGGAGTGGTATAGCCGGATCCTCCGGGAGTGTCATGCCCAGTTTTCTGAGGAACCGCCAGACTGCTTTCCAGAGTGGTTGTACCAGCTTGCAATTCCACCAGCAGTGGAGGAGTGTTCCTCTTTCTCCACATCCTCGCCAACAACTGCTGTCTCCTGTGTTTTTGATCTTAGCCATCCTGACTGGTGTGAGATGGAATCTCAGGGTTGTTTTGATTTGCATTTCCCTAATGACTAAGGATGATGAACATCTCTTTAGGTGCTTCTCAGCCATTAGATATTCTTCAGGTGAGAACTCTTTGTGGAGCTCTGTACCCCATTTTTTAATAGGGTTACTTGCCTCTCTGGAGTTTAACTTCTTGAGTTCTTTGTATATCTTGGATATTAGCCCTCTGTCGGATGTAAGGTTGGTAAAGATCATTTCCCAGTTAGTTGGTTGCCGCTTTGTCTTTTTGACAGTGTCTTTTGCCTTGCAAAAACTTTGTAATTTAATGAGGTCCCATTTGTCTATTCTTGATCTTAGAGCATAAGCTATTGGAGTTCTGTTCAGGAAATTCTCCCCTGTGCCCATATGTTCAAGGTTCTTCCCTAGTTTCCCTTCTATTAGTTTCAGTGTGTCTGGTTTTATGTGGAGATCTTTGATCCACTTAGAATTGAGCTTAGTGCAAGGAGATAAGGATGGGTCAATTTGCATTCTTCTGCATGTTGACCTCCAGCTGAGCCAGCACCATTTGTTGAAAAGGCTATCTTTTTTCCACTGGATGGTTTTAGCTCCTTTGTCAAAGATCAAGTGACCATAGGAGTGTGGATTCATTTCTGGGTCTTCAATTCTGTTCCATTGATCTACATGTCTGTTGTACCAATACCATGCAGTTTTTAACACTATTGCTCTGTAGTACAGCTTGAGGTCCGGTATACTGATTCCCCCAGAGGTTCTTTTACTCTTGAGAATAGTTTTAGCTATTCTGGGTTTTCTGTTATTCCAGACGAATTTTTGAATTGCTCTTTCTAACTCTATGAAGAATTGAGTTGGGATTTTGATGGGGATTGCATTGAATCTGTGTATTACTTTTGGTAAGATGCTCATTTTTACTATATTAATCCTGCCAATCCATGAGCATGGCAGATTTTTCCATCTTCTGAGGTCTTCTTCAATTTCTTTCTTCAGAGACTTGAAGTTCTTGTCATACAGATCTTTCACTTGTTTGGTTAGAGTCACGCCAAGATACTTAATATGGTTTGTGGCTGTTGTGAAGGGTATTATTTCTCTTACTTCTTTCTCAGCCTGCTTATCCTTTGAGTATAGGAAGGCTTCTGACTTGCTTGAGTTGATTTTATATCCAGCCACTTTGCTGAAGTCGTTTATCAGCTGTAGGAGTTCTCTGGTGGAGTTCTTTGGGTCGCTTATGTATACTATCATATCATCTGCAAATAGTGATAGTTTGACTTCTTCCTTTCCAATTTGTATCCCTTTGACCTCTTTTTGTTGTCTAATTGCTCTAGCTAGAACTTCAAGTACTATATTGAAAAGATATGGAGAGAGAGGGCAGCCTTGTCTAGTCCCTGATTTTAGTGGGATTGCTTCAAGTTTCTCTCCATTTAGATTGATGCTGGCTACCGGTTTGCTGTAAATTGCTTTTACTATGTTTAGATATGGGCCTTGAATTCCTGATCTTTCCAAGACCTTTAGCATGAAAGGATGCTGAATTTTGTCAAATGCTTTCTCAGCATCTAATGAGATGACCATGTGGTTTTTTTCTTTGAGATTGTTTATGTAGTGGATTACATTGATGGATTTCCTTATATTGAACCATCCCTGCATCCCTGGGATGAAGCCTACTTGATCATGGTGAATGATCGTTTTGATGTGTTCTTGGATTCGGTTAAGATTCCACTCTTTACAGTGACTGCCTGAACAACACTGGGACGGAGTGTTGAATGTAACTAGACAGGGCAGGCTGGAGGCAGGAACAAGGCCTTTTGGTAAGCATCCGCTGATGTCCACACATTGCCAGGATCCAGCACCCACAAGACAGTGCTATGCACCAACTACGTCTTGACATTTACATACACAGGGTCTTTAAAGAGTTGACTGGGATAGGTGTGGGCTTATGATGTATGAATGGGCCAAATGGGTCAGTAAGCCCACTGAAGACGCAATCGGGACTAGATGCATAGAAAGGAGAAACGCTGTGTGGACACCAGAAAAGACAACCATCTAGAGTGAAGGAGAGAAATCAGAAGCCACTAATCCTGCCATCATCTTAATGTTGGACTTCTGGTCTCTAGAATGGTGGTTCTCAACCTTCCTAATACTGTGACCCTTTAATACAGTTCCTCATGTTGTGGTGACCCCCACCATAAATTCATGACTAGAATTTTGCTAGTGTTATGAATTATAATGTAAATATCAGATATGCAGGATAGTCTTGGGCAACTGTGAAAGGGTCATTTGACCACCGAAGGGGTATCGACCCCGACCCACAGACTCTAGCCTGTGAGAGGCTACATTTCCATGACTTAAGCCCCTAATATATAGTACTCTGTCATGACCTCTGTAACGAATTAATGAATTGTAAGCACCGTGCTGATAATTTGGTTGTCAGAAGTTCTCTCATTACTGTTGTTATTACTAAAACGTTTTTACACAATAGATACTGGTAGGGCCAGATTCAAGTGAGCACTGTAGTTGCCTAGACAAACCAAAGGCAGCCACCATCAACACACAAGCTCCTGGTACAGGGCACTAAATGTTGCGCTTAGCAACAGAGAGGAAAGCGCTAGGGGAGGAGCCTGAAACATCCTCCAAGGTGTGACCTTCTGATTGGTCCCAAGCTTGTGGCGCCATTTTCAGTTCTAAGGGTAAGCCCTTGGGAGTGTATTATCCTTGCTTGCTCCGTCACTCTGCCTCCTGGGGACAGTGATATGACCACAGAGGGAGCTAATAAGACAGGGCACAGTGCCAGCTAACTTCAGGCTGTCTTCTCCTGTCTCCTGCAGAGTCTGGATCCAGAGAGATGCTCTCAGAGTTGGGCTGTAGACCTAGGTCCCTCTGGTCCTACTCGGGGCACTGAGGCAAACAGGTCCTCCACGGGAGGAACACATTAGTTCTAATGCCTGGCTCTCGTGAGATTCCCTTGCTCTTCTCCAGAGAGCCTTCCCTTGGTTCTCTCCCTTCCCGTGGTTACTCTTTCCATGCAGAAAACCATTTGTGAATGATGCATGTATGACTTCAGGTCACAGTGCCCCTGAGGAATGCCCGACCCAGACCACCCACCACAAGGCATTTATGCCTCTAAATTCCTGAACAGCTGCAGCCCTGCTCCTGGCTGTGAGCCCTGTCAGTATCTATGGAGGGGAGCTGGTATGTCCCACATATCCTATGAGTCGACTCTCTCAGCACTAAAGTGGTGCCCACCCAGTAGAGCTTCCAACATGCCTTTCTCCGTGTGGGAGGGAAGCTCTTCTCTCAAAAGGGCTCTGTAACGTCGTTTCCCTTAGGATTTCCAGCATATATATAAAAATCCAAGGTTATCTCGAGCCAAGAATTGGACAACTCCGTCCCCACTGTCTGAACGAGAAAAAAATGAAGAAGAAAGAAAAGAAAACGCTTTGAACAAAGCCACGCAGATGCAGTCATCCGAAGATAAGCGTGGCGTCTGAGCTCTGGGAGGCACTGTTATCTGGAAGGCTTTGCCTTACCCAGGAGAGAAAACCTTATCTGAGTGGCCACTGTAACTATGTTTTATAGTTTCAGATAACAAAATTTCCTAGGGAATCCTACATATCAGCAATGACTCTCCATCCCTGGGAATTGGGGGGGGGGGGACTATGTATTTCTTTGCTTTCTGTGGCTCAGAGGAGGGGTCTGAGTGGTGGTGGAGGGGAGAATTTGAGAAGCACTTACAGGACAGCGTGTGCCCCAGCCCCGCCCTTAGCAGGGTGTATTATAATAAGCTTTGGGTGGGGACTGTTTCCCAGGAGAAGAGGGGCGTATATGAAGAATGTCTTCCCTGATCTTTACCCCTCCCAGGAGGAACTCCTTCCTCTGGTAAACTGCTTCAATTCTTTCAGTAGTTTTCAGTATGGGCTGTGTCTCCAGGGGAGGTAGAGCGGAGATACAGTATTCTACCCGGCTTGTAAGCAGGAAATGCTAGGAAGCACTGAGTCTAGCCTGAGGCTTTGATGACAAGCACTAGAGTTGGGTGGTCTCGACATATCTCCGCAAAGACTGTTCCTTAGTTAATGTATATTTAAGGTGGGTTCCATGTGCACCCCCCAGCCAAGTGTGGGTTCCACTGACAGACTATTGAAGACTGTTGTGCATTCTAAAGGAATGGTACATGTATAAGGAAAGGGGATTCTGTCTTCAAAAGTGTCAAGGTCACTCTGGTGGAGAATATTGATTACAGAGAAAGCATGGTTGGGGGAGGAGTTAGGGCATATTTTTTGAGCCTTCTCAATTTTGTTGTGAATTAGAACTTCTCTATCATTTTTTAAGTCTTCATTAAAATAAGCCGGTATCATAGAAAACATTGAAAGTTGGTGGCAGTGTTTCAGATCGTAGGAGCATGAAAGAGCATGGCAGCAAATGCCACTCAGGCCCTAGGCTGGACCGTCTGTTGAAGGAGGAGGAACTGGAGAGAACATTGTTAGAGGGTGTGGTGGGTTGTATAGGATAGAGTCATGTGTTTGAATGCTTGGCCATAGGGAGTGTCACTATTAGGTGTGGCCTTGTTGGAGATGGTGTATCACTGTGGAGGCAGGCTTTGGGATCTTATATGCTCAAGCTATGGCCAGTGTAATGTACAGTCTCCTGTTGTTGCCTTTGGATTAAGAAGATGTAGAGCTCTCAGCTCCTTCTCCAGCACCATGTCTGCCTGCATGCTGCCATGTTCCCTGCCGTGACGATAATGGACTAAACCTCTGAACTGTAAGTCAGCCCCAATTAAATGTTTTCCTTTATAAGAGTTGCCATGGTCATGGTGTCTCTTCACAGCAGTAAAACCCAAACTAAGGCAGAGTCAGCAAAACCGGAATCAGAATGCTGGAGTAGAAGAAGCATTGTGTCAATGAGATGGGTGTGGTTTATGTCTGTCCTGTGGTTATGTGAAAGAGCAGTCTTAGATAGGGAGCAGATGCTGATGTATTTAAAGGCCAAGTGTAAAGGCAAAAAGCAAAAGGCTTCAGTTCATTCATAAGGAAGTGAGGGGGATTCCTTGGGGTAATCGTGTTCTGGAGAAGGGGAGAAGACAGAGCCATCCATGTGCATGTTAAGGCTGGACTCGCCTAGTTCTCTGTCCTGAAGAAATGGCTAGAATATAGGAGATGAAGCCTGGGAGTCCCCAGTGGATCCACAAGCTGAGACAGTCCCCTGCGGTCACCCTCCTGGCAGGAAGCTCAAATAACACACAGAACTGCAGCTAACCCGCTAATGGGGGTTGGGGGGAGACTACAGCAAAGTGTAGAGAAACTCAGGAGGGTTGTCGCTCCCTGTGGTGAGCTGTGTGGAGCCAGCCCTGTCAGGAAAGAGGGTGTGAAGAGGCAGGAGCAAGAATCCAAGGATCGAACTCAGGACCCTGTGTACTCCAAGCCCAGACACCTGGTAGAAGCCGTAGGCTTCCTGAGAAGGAGGCAATCCTGACCTAGCAAGCAATAGAAAGTGGACCTGGGGACAAATCCTCTTCTGCTGCCTGCACTTTCTGGTTCGCTGTCAAGTTCTCTCTTGGGCTAAATCCATCTGATGACTGAGTTTAGCAGCACAGCTCCCAGGATACAACGCAGGGCGGAAGGACAAGAGACTGGAAGGGTGGATTGCTGCCGCAACTGGAGATTCGTAACTGCAGTGAGCAGTCAAACTCTGTGGAAGCATCAGGAGTGAACATTCACCAGAACTGAGCAAAGGCGTTCCAGGGACAGACGGAAGAGTCCTGAGACTGTGCAGTTACAGACTTCAACAGGAAGCTGGAACGTGGAACACATCTTTCTTCTTTTCTTAAGCTGAGTATCTTTTTTTATAGAAAATAATGTATTTTCAGGCAATATATTCTGATCATGCTTCTCCCAACTCCTCCCAGATTCTCCCCATGTCTCTACCTACCTAATTCCATGCTCTCATTTATGTCTTTTTTAGAAAAAAATAAACAATCAAAAATCAAACAAGCAACAACAACAAAAACCGAGAAACACACACATCCCCACAAAAGACCTATAAGACAAAAAAAAAAAAAAAAAAACCAAAACAAAGCAATATGAGACAAAAAGTCTACACCAACGCCATTAAGGTCCCTTTGTGTTGGCCAAGGGCTGCTGGGCTTGGAACTCACACCAAAGTGCGGTTAATACACCTAGAGAGACTCCATTAGCGAAACCTAATGTTTCCTTCGGCATAGGCCCCCGAGCCCTGAAACGGAAAGTTCGATAAAGACATCCTTTCAGAGCTGAGAAGCATAGCTTTCTTAACCATTGAAATGGTAATTTTATGTATCCATTTTTGAGACATGGTTCCACTCTGTAGCTCTGGCTATCCTAGAATTCACTATGTAGACCAGGCTAGACTTGAACTTACAGGAATCTGCCTGCCTCTGCCTCCCGAGTTCTGGGATTAAAGTCATGCACCAATCATTCGTGGCCCTCCTTAAGTTTTCAAAAATAATTTGCTTTCCATAAGATAAAAGTAAAGTACAGAGGTCCTGGGGGCCCACTTAGTGGTCGGAGGCTTGTGTAGCATTCAAGAGGATCTGGGTTCAATCGCCAGTAACACAAAAGTAACTAGAAATGATAAAAGGAAGGAAGAAAAGGAGCATAAGAAAGTTAGAAAATAAGACAGTAATACATTGGTGTCGTTGAGGAAATTCAATTATCCTTCTGGAAATAAATCAGTTGTCAGATTTAGTCAAAAGGTTATACATTCTCGAACGCGCCTAGAAAACTGCAGCGCATGTCATATGCAGACCCAGGGGGAGCAACACACACCCACGCACGCATGCGCATGCACCCACGCACACACCCACGCTTGCGCATGCTCAATGAAGAACGGGGCGCCGCGTAAGACAATGCATGGTCCGTTATTCCAACCAAGGCTGTTAGAGGCAGGCGTACAAGTATCATGAGCTGTTTGCTCTGGTGTTAGGATGAGTATGTAGACATGAAGGCAGATCCCGTGTCAGGCATTTTAAGACTGAAGCTCTCTCTGCACAGCTCACTGCTGCCGCTATTGTCCAAACACCAACCCGGTCCTGGGTTCGGAAACCACACTCATCACTGATCCTGGGCTGGGCAGCGCCTTTCCCACCACATGGGCTTGTTCCTCCATGCTCTGCCCACAAGGACTTCTCCAGCAAACCACGCCCGTTCACACCCTGAGCCTTTGAGCACAGGTAGACTGCAGGCAGGTCCATAACACAGGGACAAGATTGTCACTATGGTTTCTCTCTTTGTCCCAGAGCAGTCCAGAACCTTAGCATAGCTGGCAGGACAGCGCTGTACCACGTGGCCATCTGGGGACCCATGCCCACAACTTTCTGCTTTCTTCCCCCATCTCCTGGGATGAAGGACTCTTGTCTGGTAGATAGAGATGCCAGGGTCAGTGGCTTTATCTATAAGGAGACTCAGAAGTTGCACACATAGCTGGCCTAGACCTGGTCATGTGATAGTGTCTCCCTCTCAGGAGGGATTCTGGGTAGGGGCTATATAGTCTACCTGATGATCTTCATGACATGGAGATGGTTAGAAGTTTCTGCCCCTTTCAGTGATTGCCAGCCAGGACTTGCCTCTTCCGACCTTGGGCACTTCCCCCCTGCCCTTGGTGACTTAATGAAAACCAGCCTCCTCTATGACTGCCGGGCATTTTGTTAAGTACTTTGTGTTGTAATTATCTGTGTACAGCTTGGGCTGTGAGTTGATGCTGAAACCAGCAATAAATTACTGAAATCACTACCGCAGTTTAACACCTTTTATGGTGTCCATAAACCCTCTCAGTTATTACAAACTTTGCTTGGTCACTCTGCAGAAAGGCACTGCTGGTGAGGGAAAGTTCTGCATAGCCCTGGCCACGACTTGTATAGCTCCAAAGACAAAGGGCTCTCATGACCAGGAACTACTTTGCTGCCGTTCCTAGCTGTGTCTCCACCACACTGTCAACAAGGAGTGGACATCTCTGCAGCTGGCGCTGCTGTCATCAGTACCAAAGTGAAATTTGTACCCTGACCGAATGTTGGCAGCTCATTTGTGAATTCTATGATGTGGAGCGCTTACTCCCTGTACTGGCTGGTTTTGTGTGTCAACTTGACACAGGCTGGAGTTATCACAGAGAAAGGAGCTTCAGTTGGGGAAATGCCTCCATGAGATCCAGCTGTGGGGCATTTTCTTGGTTGGTGATCAGGGCAGGAGTTTGGAGGAGAGGCATTGTGGGTGGTGCCATCCCTGGGCTGGTTGTCTTGGGCTCTATAAGCAAGCACGCTGAGCAAGCCAGGGGAAGCAAGCCAGTAAGGAACATCCCTCCATGGCCTCTGCATCAGCTCCTGTTTCCTGACCTGCTTGAGTTCCAGTCCTGACTTCCTTTAGTGATGAACAGCAATGTGGAAGTGTAAGCTGAATAAACCCTTTCCTCCCCAACTTGCTTCTTGGCCATGATGTTTGTGCAGGAATAGAAACCCTGACTAAGACACGCCCTTTACTGAGGACCACTGATGGAGATGTTCTCTGAGTATGGATAGAATGTAGGATTTACTTGTTTGTCAATTGGATGGATTGATAAGTGGAAGGATGTAAGAGATTTTGATTACTTAATTGTTAGAATCAACCAACGGCACCTGCAGCTTCCTGAGTTCATTCCCATCTGATTCTATTCTTATCTGCTGACCTGCTAATCTCTTAAAGAAACTCCAGCCTGTGTCTTATTACCAAATCGCAAATCTGGTGTGTGTGTGTGTGTGTGTGTATGTGTGTGTGTGTGTGTGTGCATGTGAGCATTTTCCTCAAAGTGATGTGATATTTTAGGACCACCCTAACAAAATGAATCACTTTGAAAAACTCCAAAATAGCAAATAGCAATAGAATTACAGTAATTTATGCCATGCTTTTAACTAGAGGAGAAAATACCATTGCTGAATGCAGCTGGGGACTCTACTATTCATAGAAGCATCCCGCAGTTTAGTTAATGTGAGTGAAAATGAGTGAACAGAAAGGAAGAGGAAGGTCCGGGCTCTGCTGTGTGGAGACTCCATGCTGATAAAATATGACACAGAATATTTCAGCTGTGAGTGACTTTGGGCCTAAACAGGCTTTAAACACATCTGGGTGGATCTGGTGAGGAGAGACGTATCTTGGAGTTCACACTTGTATGAAAACAGCAAGTCACAGCAGAGGGAGGGTCAGCGCAGGGGTGGGAGGAGAGTCCAGCATAATGTCCCTGTCCCAGCAGCTGGTGTTGGGTGAGCAACTCAGAGGACACCTGCTATTTGGCGAAATGGCCTCACCACACGGAGAAGTCATGCGACACACTGTAGACTGGAAGCAAAGCCTGGTGCCTCCCCTAGACTCTACTCTTCTAGGTTCATTTTTCTCAATTCTGGAGTGCGTCTGGACCAGATGACTTTTGGGGATTTCCCAGACGTAGTGTTCTCTATCTCTAAGAGAACCATGACCCAAACCAAATCATCATCGCATGATAAGAGTAGCAGAGCCAGCAATGGGACCAGAGGATAGATTCGGAGCCTCACCCTGGAGAGAAGTGCGGGAACCTGCAGTTTCTCACCCAGCGCTGGCATCTGCTGATGGAGCCCCTGGATGGAGAGGAGCAGCCCACGGAAACCGGTGAGGTCACTCTCTCCTGTTTTGTGACTGCATCAGCAAGTATAGTTTGGAGAACACCCAGAGAGAAAGCCTGTGTGAACATTATGCTCAGTTACCCCCAAGATCTGCTGTGTAAACAGTAATTTGGCTATACTTGGCTTACTCTTTCTGTTTGAAACAATCCTACGGAAATTGTTTCTACTTCTGTTTCTTCGTTAAGTTTCATTTTTAAGGAAAATTCGACAAAGACGGATGTTCAAATAAGAAGGAAATCGAAGCTCTGCAGCCGCGCCTGTCCGTTGTTACCACATGCTGCAGCGATGCTCACGATGCTTACCCACCGCGTAATTCGACATCTGCGCCCATGGCGAGCCCTTGGGCCGCATGCATCTCCTTTGAGCTATTTGCAAAATTCCAAAGACAGCAGAAACCTTCCATGCTCTGAGCACTGGGAGGAAGGACTTGGATAGAAGGGTTCCTCCTTTCGCAGAATTATTCCAGGATTCATGTGCCAGGGTGTTGACAACAGATGCCATATGGAACTGCAGGCGAGTCCATCTACGGGGAGAAATTTGAGGATGAGAACTTCATCCTGAAGCACACAGGTCCTGGCCTCTTGTCCATGGCAAATGCTGGACCAAACACAAACGGTGCCCAGTTCTTCAGGGTAGTGTGATGGTTTGTATATGCTTGGCCCAGGGAATGGCACGGTTAGAAGGTGTAGCCCTGTTGGAGTAGGTATGTCACTGTGGGTGTGTACTATAAGACCCTCATCCTAGCTGCCTGGAAGCCAGTCTTCTCAGTAACCACCTTCAAATGAGGAACTCTCAGCTCCTCCTGCACCATGCCTGCCTGGAGGCTGCCATGTTCCCCCCTTGATGTTAATGGACTGAACCTCTGAACCTGTAAGCCAGCCCCAGTTAAATGTTGCCTTGGTCATGGTGTCTCTTCACAGCAGTAAAACCATAACTAAGACAGGCGGCAAGGATGGCGTCTTTGGGAAGGTGAAAGAAGGCATGACCATCATGGGAGACATGGAGCATTTGGGTTAGAGGAATGGCAAGAAGATCACCATTGCCAACTTGAACAGCTCTAATTCTTCTGACGAGCAGACATATTACCTAGAGCAGACCATTCCTTCTGGAGCTCAGGAGAGTGCGGGGGACTCTATCTGTACGCCATAACCTTTGCTCTCACTGAAGTTCTTCGGGTTCCACATTTTCCTAATTCCCCTCAAAGTCTAGTTAGATTGCAGAGTTAAGTTTATGATCGTGAATAAAAAACTAAATAAGGGGACAAAAAAGAAGAAATCTAAATTTTTGCTTGTTAGTAGCGAAAAAAAGAAAGAAAAAGAGAGAAAGAAAGAAAGAAAGAAAGAAAGAAAGAAAGAAAGAAAGAAAGCAAACAAACAAAAAGGGGAGCTGTAGAGATGGCTCAGCAGATAAGAACACTGACCACTTTTCCAGAGGTCCTGAGTTCAATTCCCAGCTTGGTGAGTTCCAGTCCAGTGCCTCAAAAAAAAACCCAACAACAACAACAACAAAAACCAAATCACAATAAGCTGCTATGCCTTCCTCACCACTGTGGATTCCCCCTCTGGAACTATAAGACAAAATAAATTGTTTATTCCATTAGAGAAAGAGAGACAGAGACATGGAGAGACAGAGAAGGGGAGAGGGAGAGGGAGAGAGCTGGTTGGCCTCTGGCCTCTGTCATGCATGTACACACACCAACACACAAATGAACCTACAGAACTGAGTGATGTAGCTGAGGAGAGTTCCTGGCAGAGTATTACACTGGCTGTTTGGATTCTTTTTGGTCCTTACAGCAGTATGCGAGAGGGGTGGTAAACTGAGGAAAAACTGAAAACTATTTGATACTGAAATTACCCAAGCAATAGCCATATTAATGAGGGATGGCTTTCAGTCAAACATCAACTCACAGAAACCTAGTCTGGGGATGAAGTGGAAGTATTGACTTCAAAACCTGTGTTCATAATTTAGAAAACGTTTAGCAAATACTGCAGAGAACCTCAGTGCTCCCACAAAACCCAGCGGCATTGTCCCTCAGCTGTTTCAACAAACCCCCACTGCAAAGCGATAAGGAGACTTATTAGCGTAGCTTTGGCCTAAAGGAACAAATCATGCCTACAAGCCTAATGTGGGTAATGTACAAAGTTCAGGGAACACACATTGAAACGGGGGCACAGAAACCATAAGACATTAAAACAAAAACCCACCTTCAGATACACACACTTTAATAGACTGGAAAGAGGAGAGGGGGACACCTCTTCACTATAAAAATACAGGTCGCCTTTAATGGCGTGAAAAGGATCAGAGGGCAAAACAAAAACCTCAGGTCTTACAGCCAAGAGACATGGGCAACTACTCCCAGAACAGGGCCTGTTTGAATCCTGATTAGAGCATTTCCAGCATTTGTCTGGTTGGACTCCCATTCAACATGAGGAAATCCGTAGGAGCCATCATACATAAGCCCATCATTTTGGGTCGGAAGTGGGGGGGGCAGACGATGTGTCTCTTTAGTCACAGATCTTCAGGCACAGAGGGACTGATACCCCGAAGGAAGTAAACCTGGGGTTCTCACCTGCCTCTGGACCCAGCTCAGATTATGGGATTCTGGACTATGCCCTGAAAGGATGATATTTTGCATGTGGACAGGAAGCACTGGGGACTAGAGGACTTACTATAACCAGCCACCTTAGTAATTCTAGCCCCTACCAGCATGCATATAAGAGTGATCTGTGCCACCAAAAGGGGGCGCTGTTAGCACAGCATCGTCTCTGTAGAAGGCTTACAGCTTCCACTTAGGGGTCTGATTTCTCCCTATGGGAGAAGCCACTGCCTTGTCCTGAGGCCTCTCAGTACTATGGAGAAGCACGGTAGGGGAAGGATACTAATTTCCCACTAATAACCAGCACTAACACACCAAACCTGCTTTATGCTGACCCTCCATCCGCAGTCAAACCTTCTGATGGTGCCAACCTTGGTCAACGTCCTGACTGGAAAATTATGATAGATTCAGAGGTACAGCCTTGTAGTTAAACTGTTCCTGAGTCCCTAGCCCACAGAAATTAGGTAATAAATGCTTATCGTTTTCTTTTTATTGGATATTTTATTTATTTGCATTTCAAATGTTATCCCCTTTCCGGGTTTCCCCTCCAGAAACTCCCTATCCCATCCCCTTTCCCCCTGCTTCTATGAGGGTGTTCCTCCACCCACTCCCGCCTCCCTGCCCTGGCATTCCTCTACACTGGGGTATCGAGTTTTCACACGACCAAGGGCCTCTCCTCCCATTGCTGTCCAACAAGGCCATCCTCTGCTACATATGCAGCTGGAGCCATGGGTCCCTCCATGTGTACTCTTTGGTTGGTGGTTTAGTCCCTGGGAGTTCTGGGGGGTCTGGTTGGTTGATATTGTTGTCCTTCCTATGGGGTTGCAACCCACTTCAGCTCCTTCAGTCCTTTCTCTAACTCCTCCATCAGGGACCCTGTGCTCAGTCAAATGGTCGTGAGCATCCACCTCTGTATATGTCAGGCTCTGGCAGAGCCTCTCGGGAGACAGCTATATCAGGCTCCTGTCAGCATGCACTTGTTGGCATCTGCAATAGTGTCTGGGGTTTGTGACTGTATATAGGATGGATCCTCAGGTGAGGCAGTCTCTGGATGGCCTTTCCTTCAGTTTCTACTCCACCCGTTGTCTCCTGTGAGTATTTTGTTCCCCCTTCTAAGAAGGACTGAAGCCCCCACACTTCCGTCTTCCTTCCTCCTGAGCTTCATGTGGTCTGTGAATTGAACCATTAAGTTTTAAACTGTTTAATTGATGAGTAATACGGCCTTATTTTAATTCCCAGCACCTAAATAAAAGAGCTGAGAGCAGAGGCATGTGGCTATAACCCCGGAGCTTGGGCAGCAGAAGCAATATCTTTAGCCACTTGCTCACCAACCAGTCAAGCCTAGTAGTAAGTTCAAATTCAGGGAGAGATCTTGTCTCAAAAGGTAAAAGAGAGGCTAGAGAGATGGCTCCATGGTTAGGAACCCTCTTTCCTCTTACATGGGCTCATCTCCCAGTCCCCACAATGTGGCTTACAACCTCCCACAACTCCAGTTCCAGGGGATCCAATGCCCATTTCTGATCTCTGCGGACATTAGGCACACGTGTGGTGCACATACATACACAGGCAAAACACTCATACACATAAAAAAAAAATAAATAACCTTTTTCAAAGGTAGACATCAATTAAGAAAGATGTTCTACACACACACACACACACACTCACACACACACACACACTCACACACAACACACACACACTCACACATTCACACACTCACACACACAACACACACACACACTCATACACACACACACACACTCACACACTCACACACTCACACACACAACACACACACACACTCATACACACACACACACACACACACTCACACACAGTCAAGTGTGCTTACAGACAGTGATGGAGGAAAACTGGAGTTACTTCTTGACTGCCCCTACATAATTCAGCTCATACAACAAAAAGTTACACAACTGACTGTAGAACACTCAAGCGCCCGAGCAGCACCTGTGTAGCTCTCAAATGTGAATCTGCGCTTATAATTGCTAGTTATTGTGGGGAAGCTGTTGCTGAATTTGAAACTACAATCAGCAGGATAGAGAATAAAGAAAAGAAGCATCTGGTGGTGGAAAGAGTCTCTCAACCTGAACCAGTCCACCTATGACCTCAATCCCACAGCCTCTCACACGCCCCAGACATCTCCTCCAAGAGAATTAACTAGTTCTCTGCCAGCCAGCATCCTGCTCTCTGGGACATCCTTGAGCCATTTTATCCAACATAACATAGCAACTAGCCCCAACTGTTTGATCTAGCTTCACAGCCTGATTGGGTTGCTTCTAGATGTTTGTCTTTGTTAGGGTTTCCATTGCTGAGAAGAGACACCATGACCAAGGCAACTCTTATAAAGGACAACGTTTAATTGGGGCTGGCTCACAGGTTCAGAGGTTCAGTTCATTATCATCAAGATGGGAGCATGGCAGTGTGCAGGCAGATGTGGTGCAGGAGGACCTGAGAGTTCTACATCTTGACCCGAACGCAGCCAGGAGAGACCATCTCACAAAGAACTAGGAGGAGGGTCTCCAAGCCCACTCCCACAGTGATATACTTCCTCCAACAAGCCCACACCTCCTGATAGTGCCACTCCTTGGGCCAAGCATATTCAAACCACCACAATGGTTAGGCTGCAAGATTGCATGTAGTTAATATCTCATCTCCCCATGATTGCAAGGCTAAGGGACAGGCAGATCCCATGTGAAGCACACACCCAGTGTGGAATCTGGTCCTCCTTGGCCAGTTGCCTTAACCCATAATGAATTCCATCAGTGCCGGATCCAAAGGACACACCCCCAAAAGGGAATCTCCAGCTGACTCATCAAATAGGCCCAGCTCAACCTGGACTGCAGGAGGATTTCTGGTGATTAGATAGAAGCCAGCATTTTCGGGCAGTGGTGGGGCACGCCTTTAATCCCAGCACTTGGGAGGCAGAAGCAAGTGGATTACTGAGTTCGAGGCCAGCCTGGTCTAGAGAGTGAGTTTCCAGGACAGCCAGGGCTACATAGAGAAATCCTGTCTTGAACCCACCCCACCCCATCCCCCCAAAAAAGCCAGCATTCCTTGGGAACTTTTGAGGCCTGATCCCGTCTACCACAATGAGTCATTTCCCTTACCTCTAGCTAAAGGGCCATATTGCTTGCCATTAACCTGCATATTTGGTGACTATCAGTGCTTCAAAAGTCCATGCTAGCATCATAGCTTTTCTTCCTTCCTCCTCCTCAACCCAAACTGTCCCATCTGCTCTTCTTAAAATCCATCTGTACTCAGCTACACTTCCTCGAGTCTCTCTCTTCTCCCCTCTCTTGCAGGTGACCCCTAGCCAGGGCCAGTCAGCTGGCCATGTTCAGTCTACTTGCTTTTCTCTCTGCTCTGGACTCCTCAGATACCTCTGGCTGTTCTCGCTCACATCTGCAATAAAACTGTCCCCTTAACCAGACCATTGAGTGGCCTTGTTGTCGGGTTATACAATCCACTGTGTGTCTCTGCCCACTTGATCGTCCAGGACATCAATGCAGAGCAGCAGGGACTCACAAGGGGAAGACACTAAGGGAGATGACAGGGCCGGCAGTGAACAGCATCACTGGAACTGCAGGACCACGTGCATCTCAATCCGACCTTTAGACTCTGTCTCCAGGTACCAAGGGCTGGCAGTAACGTCTGGTGACCTCTGAACTTCCAGCCATGTGAGAAAGTCCTAAGGCTACTACTGTGCGTTAAAGTATGAGGATGCTTTTGACATCTCTGGGGTAAAATATTACAGAGAGCTTTTACGATTAGTGGTGGTGAACCGTGTGGAGATTTTATACTAAATAAAGCTCCTTTCAAATAAAACAGTGACACAAGATGCTATTTGAGTGTTTGTCCCTGTAGGGTCTCCAACTATGGAAAGGTGAGTGCCAGTAACAGTAAGTGACACTAAGAGAAGACCCTGCAAGCACTGTAGATGGGAGACTGGTTCAGGAAAACAGACACATACAAGGAGGCACAGACAGACACACAGACAGACACAAGAGAGAAACTTGGTAATCTTAATCTGTGCTCTTTCTCTAATGTGAATTGAAAAGATAGGACCCTCCAATTTCAGTAAGGGCACTCATGCAACCTTCTTGTTCCTGGAGGAGAACTCTAAGCCAAAGCATGTCACATTTACTTGGAGAAAACAGCAGCCTGACCTTGTGAGAAGCAGAACAACTGAGTTTTCAGTGGTTACCGAGAAAACATGAGAATGTTATCCTCAGCATTCCTCCAACCTGGAATCGCCAGAGTGTGAATTTTCTATTTCGGATTTAAAATTCTTTGCAGTCATTCCATTTGTCTCATGAGATATTAAAGACTTCACAAAATGAATTTACAATCAACTCTATTGCAAATTAATATATATCATTGCTGATATAATGAGTCAGGGGGAAGAATTTTTAAGTGAAATGAAATAAAAAATACATTGTGATCTAAAAAAAATATTTGAAGATCATAACTCTGTGGATAACAGGTGGGGATGGATGGGAGAGAGAGTGGATCTGCATCCTTTGGGAGCTCAGTGTTCCTAACTCTCAAGAGTTCAGCCTTGCACAGGGACTTGGGATAGTGCTTAGTTGGCAGAGTGCTTGCTAGCATGCACAAGAAGCATGTGTTTGGTGGCATATAGGTGTGGTGACATATGCCTATAATCCTAGCACTTGGTAGAAGGATCATGAGTTCAAGGTCATTCTTGACTACAAAGGAAGTTCTAGGCCAGCCTGGGCTACATGAATCCGTGGATTGTTTTTTTTTTAAAACAAAACACAACAAAAGCCAGCAGCCTGAAGTGCTGAGTCTATATAAGTTACATTCAGACTCTACTGTGTGGCTCGCACTGAGCAGGGCAATGGGTAAACGGCAAAAGAACACAGGTCAACCCAGAGAAGAGTCGAGAAGATGATACTTATGTGGTCTTCTTAACAAACTCGATCAAGGCAAGTCAGATCGACAAACACTGTGGAGAGCTGACTGCAGGCCCTGATGACCCCCAAAGAATGCCAAGCTGCAAACAACTCCTCAAAACCACTTTATGGACCAACTCTGTAATGAACAAGGCACATCTGGGCACCGCAGATTTACTCCCTTAATTACGTTGTGCTTGTGGCGATATTAAAACTCGCCTGCATTCCCCAGTCACCTCTGGAAGAGAAAATGGCTCTGGGAACCTGTCAGGCAATGAGGTTAAAAAAAAAAAGAGGATTGATGTTGCCCACGTGTGACTAGTTTAATAATGAAAAGATTAATATCTGTGAGTTTCGGGTTAGAACGTGACTTCTCTTCCAACCCTCCCTGCCTTCCTCTCTGCTCCATGATTTCTTTTTCTTCTTGAAAATGCATCGATGGCTTATTAAAAGCACGGAAATGGGGGTGGGAGGGAGGTGGGCGGGGCTTCAGTGACTAAGTGCACTTTTTATATAAGCATGAAGACCTGAGTTTGGATCTCCAGCACCCATGTGAAAATCCAGGCATGGTCATGCACACTTTAACTTTAAGCAGCAGAGACAGGAGGCTCGCTGGGACTTGCTGGCCAGTCACCCTAGCTGGAAAGACACTGAGGCCCAGGTTCAGAGCAAGAGACCTGCCTCAAGGGAACCAGGTGGAGAGGGACCCAGCTAGATACCTCTTGCATTCTCGGGGCATATACACACACACCTACACATACAAAATACACATAGAACACACACACGTTATGGGAAATGTGTATTATAATCTTTATGAAATAATGAATTGTGGAAAACAGAAAATATTATAATTTATTGAGTCCATTCAAAAGATCATATCACATAAATTGTCTATTTTAATCTTCCCTAAAACACTAAAAAAAAAATTAGATGTATTGTCAGTATAGACGTGAAGAATCTCATACTTGGAAATATTTGCACAATGAACAGAAATTCAGCTTTTCATTTGAATATTGGCCTACCAACATTCAGACCTACGGCCTTTCCACTGTATAGTAAGATCTGTCCTTTACTATTCCAATCTGTCAACATCTAGTGAATGTTAAACAGAAATCATGGGAGGCCATTGCTTTTGAGCTGATCCCTGCATTTGGCTCCAACACATTGGGCCAAATCAGAATGTAGCTGTTCATGTTAAATGGTGTAGAATCAAAGTAAAACCTTAAATAGGTATTTCCCTCCAAAGAGACCAGATTTTTCCGGAGAGCGAGACATTCCAGTCTACCTGAATCAGCAATAAGCAAGTGCCCTTGGCTTCAACCATTTTTCAAAGAAGCAGCCTGAAGGAGCTGATGCTACGCTCCTGGCTCTTTCTACTCTCCAGCTTTCTTGTGCTGCTCTAACAGACCCAACAGTTCCTCCATCACCCGGTGGGAGATCTCATCCTAATTGTAGAATGGAGACTGCCCTGATTTATGAGTAGCATCTATAATCCAGTCAGATCTGGAACTAAATTTCGTCTAACTTTGTCTTCTGACAAGGGCCTGGAAGACACTGTGCTTGACTGAGCTCGAAAGTTGCACAGTTGGTTCAAAGTCATCGCAGTTTATAAGCAACTTCTGGAAGGCCGGCCATTGGTAAAGCTTGGAGCTCATTTAAGTCCTCATTTAATCATCACAATCACTTCCTCTGGGGGGATTATGAGTTCATTTAAGGGTGAGAAGACAACGGTGTATAGGACTTAGTGTTTTCTATTTTAATTGCTTTCTAAAGAGTGTGAAGCAATTGTTTTCTAACAGGAGTGACTTTGAAAAGAAAGAAACTTGTCGGGGAAGGGGAACCAGGTTAAAAACCCACCATGCCACACAGATAAAAAGGCAGATGCTGACACAAAATGTATCTTACAGAGAGTATTCAAAGGCTCTCTGTACACTCAAGTGCCACTCAGAAAAGCAGCCTGTGAGAGAGTCTATTTCCAGGTAGGAAAGACTGCCCCAAAATGCTATAGACTCACATGAGAAGAAAGTTCTACCCTTTCACCCCACTCCTGGATTCTTCCTCAAGCATTTCTCAAAAGTCCTCCTAAAGTGTAGAGCAAAAGCTTTTCAACTCAGAACACACAGGCTTGTCATGGGGAAGTAAATCAACTGTTCAGCCTTGTGCTTTTCCTTCATCACCGCTTGACTTGAATTGCTTGCGAAGCTGACCTTTAATTCCCCATTGCCACAGCTGATATCTTCATCATCCTTGAGTTCTCTAACACATGATACACTCACACTCACACACACTCACACACACACTCACTCACACATTCTCACACACACTCACACAGACACACACACTCACTCACACATTCTCACACACACTCACACACTCGCACATACACACTCACACACACAGTCACACATTCTCACACACACTCACACACACACTCACACAGACACACACACACACACACACACACACACTCCCTTAGCCATGGTAAAGGCCTTTAACTCCTCCCTCAGGACCTCCTGAAAGGACTACTGGGATCTCAAAACCAAGGGAAACTAAAAAGCAGATTTCCCACAAAGTACACTAGAATTCTTGCCGGCAACTCGACATTAATATTGGTAAATTGTATGACCGAATGTCCCTCTGAGGGAAAATATGGTATGTGGCACCCAGGATAGATCCAATGGATTTTATTTTTCTGTGTAATTCCATACCATGGGATGTGTTATTGTTACAACCTGACTGGGGCACAATGAAAGAAAATACAACACTAAGTCCTAGTCTGTGAGTTCGATACTGTACTGAATGATACAGAACATATGTAAGTAATTACATACACCTACTCAAATGAGTGATATATGACATGAATAATAATTATACTGAATATCCCGATATGGTTTCTGGGATAGAGGAATCTGTATTGAGGAAATGCCTCTATCAGAGTGCCTGTAGACAAGTCCACAGATAACTTGATTACTGATTGACATGAGAGGGCCCAACTCACTCTGTGAGCAGAGCCACCCCCGGTCAGGGGCTTCTGAGCACCACTGGTTAGGGGGTCTTGAGTGGCAGACTCAGCGAGCCAATGGGAAGCAAGCCAGGAAGCAGCACTCATCTGCGGTTTCTGCTTCAATTCCTGCCTCCAGGTTCCTGCCTTGTTTGTGTTTCCTCATTGGCTTCCTTCAGTTTTGAACTATGATCAGACATCCAGGCTATATAAGTCCTTTCGTCCCCAAGGACGAAAGCAGTATACCGCTAACTGAGGTGCTGAGTAAGCGAGTAACCGAGCCCCGGGGGGGGGGGGGTTCAACTAGCAGAAAGCACCCCTTAGGAGATGTGGCTCGCACAGAGACCAGAGTGAAGCCCACAGCATCTCAGGGGCTGCATCTCCATCTCCAGAGCACAGGAGCAGAAGTTTAAGGTCCCAAGAGGGAAGGGTTTGGCTCCAATAGCAAAGGCGGGCGTAGGGAGAAGAATGGAAGGAACCGTAAAAGAGAGAGTAAAAGAGACGTGACAGACCTTAAAGGTCTGAAAAGGACCCTGGGAAGCCGTTGAAAGGCTCTGCGCAGGTGGGTGACATGATCTGGTTTATGTTTCATAAATAAAAATCGAACTGAGAGGGTAGTAGGAGCAGAAACAAGAAAGGCCAACTAATTCAAGGCCAGTGTGATGTTCGAAAGAGAATGAGCTACGGAGGGCCGTCATGGTGGCCGTGAAGAGGCAAGGCGGGAAGAACATTAGCCACAGGGAAGCAAGATGTTCTCTGTGACCTGGAGGAAAGCAGAAAGCGTAGTGCCCGTTCTCGAGGTGGAGAAGGACCGTGGAGACCCACTGTTGAACAGCAGCTGGCAGGAGAGAGAATAGTTCCGAAGCATTTTGGTTCCTATGGAAACAAGAAATCTAGGAAGAGGCCGGAGTGCAGGCTGGGGCTCTGTAACAGAGATTAAGAAGTACCGTGAGGTGGCCAGGAAGTAAAAGTGAGGGGACATTGTAGGAGCCAGTCTCAGCAGCTAAGACTCAAGTCAGGAGTTCATTTGTTTGGTTGAGGGAACTGGAGAAACTTATGTGAATGAGTACGGCCCCCATGCATGGCTAGGATTAAAGATGATTAAGAAGTCGTTCCCAGATTGGTGTAGTGGTGCACAACTTCAGTCTCATCGTTCAGCAGGCAGAGGCAGGTGGATCTCAGAGTTCCAGGCCAGTCTGGTTTATGGAGTGAGTTCCAGGACAGCCAGGGCTACACAGAGAAACCATGTCTCAACACACACACACACACACACACACACACACACAAAGTTGTTCTCTCACAGTCTCTGCTCTGGAGGATACCAAGTCCCTGAGAGGGAGGGAGCCCTTCTGCAAGCTTCCAGGAGCAGTAGACTTGGCCCAAGTCCTAAAGCACCACCCTTAAGGCACTAGACCTATTGGCTACAGGTTTGTGATGTCAGGGAGGTCAGCACAGGAACTCAGCCCCTCTGCTGATTGCCCTGTAACTCCAGTGTGTGGTTGGGAAATAGCAAGCGCGTCTGCTTCCCACAGCGCAGGGGCCTGTAACACATTAAGCTTAGTAGAGGGGCCTCAAGCTGTCACCTACTGTGCTCTCTGAACCCGAGAAAAAACGTACAGGGTGACTGAGGGAGGGGACAGCAGCCCATATCTCGAGTCAAAGCTGCACCACCGTGCTGAGATTAGCGAGGAACACCCAGCACCACACAGCTATTTTTCTAGGACAAAAACTGCGATCAAGCGCCCATTGCCCCCCCCCCATTGGTGAACACAGCTGTTGACCCCTGGCTCTCTTCCCACCCTTGATAAGGGAGCCTTTAAAGTGACCTAAGTCCCGCCTTGGAGCTGAAGGAGATCCGAGTGGGGACAGGGCCATTCACTGAAGAAACAATACCCCACAGAGCCTCCCTCCTCCCAACCACACTGCACAAGCTGTCTCTGCAGCTGCTGCCCTGCTATCCACTTCTGACCCACTGTGACACAAGAAATGACCCACAAGGTAGGCTGGCTGATGGATCACCGCAAGGCAAGGTGAGGGCTAAGGCCACCTACTGTGCCACAGCGAGGATGCCCTGCCCACCTATGGTGCCACAGCAAGGATGCCCTCCTGCCCAGGCATTGCCAGTATTTGGGACCTTGCGGATGTTTGCTAACGTGAGGCCTTAAAAGCCAGTCGGGATCGGCCGCAGACAGTCCATGCAACTCTGCTAGAGGAACAGTCACCTTCATGGACGATAACATCAAAAGCCAATGTCACCACGACTACCAGAAACAATGTTATCAGCAAGTCAGAGAGAGGGGAGCGTGTGTGGGGACACGATACATGTTCTCATTAAAATGATGGCATGACCATAGTTGGCAAGATCAAAATATAAAGCGGTTTACTGTTTAGTTAAAATTAGATATCTGAGCTTGGCTAGTGGCCAGTACCTGTGAGTCTAGCACTGAGGAAACACAGCCCAGGACATTATCATTTTTTCTTCCATTATTTATTCACTTTACATCCCGATCACTGCCCCCCCCTTTTGGTCTCCTCCTCACACCCTTCTCCCATCTCCCCTCCCCTTCTCCTCTGAGAATATAGAGGCTCCCCCTGAGTATCCCCGAAGCCTGGTATATCAGGTCTCTGCAGGGCTAGGGGCATCCTCTCCCACCGAGACCAGACAAGGCAGCCCTCTTGGGGGAGCAGATTCCACAGACAAGCAACAACTTTAGGGACAGCTTCCACTCCAGTTATTGGGGAGAAGGACATTATTTTGAGGCCACTTTGTATTATGTAGTAAGACCCTGTGTCAACATTAACATACACATGTACACACATGTATACACACATACACACATGTGTACATATGTGCACGCAAACATGCATGCATGCAAACATGCACACACATGCATATATACATACATACACACCACACACATACCACTCTCTTTCTCTCTCTATCTCTATCTCTATCTCTATATCTCTCTCCACTGAATCCAGGAAGATACCATAACCTTGGCTTCCTGATCTAAACTTTTGAAATCCAAACCTACAGATCCAGGTGTGTTTTGCTTAGATCTGCAATTAAGACACAGCCTCCTGCAAATACCCACAAGCCACTGTGTTTACAAAGAGAAGCATAGCAAGTTACAGTTTGCAGATCTCTTTCAGATCTCTCCAGACCATGGCCTTCTGCCAGCATCCTGTCATCGGATCTATAGAGTCGTCGTGACAGCAATGCCGAACAAGGGCTGTTTGCAGCAGGGAAAATAACCAATACATCAATCCGTCAGCATCCTGCACACACACTCAGTGTTGGTTATTAATATTTTTTCGGGTCACATTGCCACCATCATTGACACCATTAGTGCCTGCGACTATGTGATGGGTTTGAAGAGTCAGGTTTGGGCATTTTGCAGCTGGGGCCAGAAGATAATCAAAATGCTCATAGACCCAGGCTTGGTCCCAGCAGCGTCTTCCTCAAGACAGGAAATAATTAGTTCAATGCAATGAAACCGCAAGTCGAACTCTGATTCATGACTCTCATAACGACATTTTAGGGCTAGAACCATTAGCTTTTGTTCAAAGTGTCTCCAATTGCTACTTGAAGGATCTTTTTTAAAGTGAGCATTCAGTTGCAGACAGTTTCTGATTTATGATGGTTCGAGTTGATGTTTCGACTTTACAGTGGTACGAAGAAGGCGGCATGCATTCGACAGAAACGCCTGGACTTTTCATGGTAGATTCTCTCGGGCCAGTCCTGTAAAGCACAGTCCTCTTTCGGGACTGGGTGGCAGTCACAGCTTCCAGTCAGCCATGTGTTCATGAGGGTACTCCGTGTTTCTACATTTTTAGAAGAATCGAAGCTTCCAGTGGGTTTCCTTGAAGTCAGTTAAAACAAACAGGGGCTGGAGAGAAGGCTCAGCAGTCACGAGCGTTGACACTCTTCCAGAGGATCCAGGTTCAATTCCCAGCACCCACACAGCAGCTCACAACTGTCTGTAACTCCAAGATCTGACACCCTCACATACAGACATACAAGCAGACAAAACATCAATGCACATAAAATTTTTAAAAAATGAAAAAAAAAGCACCCACAAACAAACCAGCGAAAACCAGCATAGGAAAGGAGCAATTATAGCCCACTGAGATATGAAAACACGGCACGTGTCATTGCTGCTCCTGAGAGAAGATGCGAGTGAGACTGGAGTACCTGTTTTTAACCATCAAACTGGAGGGAAATCCAATATAAATACAGTCCAGTAATGGTGGGTTCCTTTTTCTTCTGTTACAAATAAATTGTTACTCAAAAAAAAAAAAATGCCACTCCGAGAGTCCACCTCTGAGAAATGACCCTGATACTGTTCTACAAAGCCCTTTAGAGCAGAGTGGGAGAGGGCCATGCAAATCTCTGTTATTAGCCTGGGCTTTTGCCTCCGCAGGACGGTTTTGTGCTTACAATGTTGCTCCTTCAGTCACAAAGAGCCAACTGCTCCCACTGGTCCTTTGGTCCGACCTCAGCAGGAATCTTTATTGTCAAATTTTTCTATTTTTTTTTTCACCCAAAACCATTCTCTCCGCAAGGCCCCAAAATTCCCTCCTGGTTTAAGAACTACACCTCCGCCATGTTTTCCTTCCCACCTCACTATCAGGCAGTGTTAGAGGGAACAGGCACTTTCTTCTACCACAGTGTCAAGTGTCTGTGTATCTGTTTCCTTCAGGGAAGGCAGTGTGGTTTCTGTTCCTCTCTCTGTAGAAGCATTCGCTTCTTCCTCAGTGGTGTCAAGTTTGGTCAGTAACACTCGAGTGCCCTTGGTCACTTCCAATCAGAAGCTTGGCCATCGTGTCAAACACCACCACAGCCATCCACAAAGTGAGCACAAGCCAGCAAGGATTTGTTCTTTCAGCCTGGGTCCTGGTGTAAGGAATATCCTAAAGCAGAGATATGAAGAGCTAAGTGTGACCAAGAAAAACAAGACTTTGTGGTCTGAGCCTCTGATGTTTGCAGCGCACCCCAAGCTGTCCGCGACAGTCCTTAAGTTCTGTTTCACATCATTTCCTTTCTGCCCCAAATAGCACCTTCGCTACTATAGAGTCCTTTAACTAAATGGAATTTTTCTCTTCTCTCTCTATTTAATTTTGAGAAAGCACTTTTGGACATTTTATTTATTTGGGAGGAGTGCATGCATGTGGAGATCAGAGAACAACTTGTGGAAGTCACCTCTTGTCTTCCAGCATGGCGGTCCTGGGGACTGAATTCAAGTTTGGCAGCAGACACCTTTAACCACAGAGTGATTTTGCAGACCCCTCTATTCCCCTTCTGAATTATTCAGCACAAAATCAATTATGTAAAGCCAAGGAAGGTGGTTGGTTGGTGAATAGTGAAGAAATGAGGTGGCCCGGAGTAGAGTGCCGGAACCTGAAGATGGCCCAAGCCTTTGGTCAGATACTTGAATATAGTAAAGATTGTGAGGGCCAAGTGCCTCTTACTAGAGAAGGGGTTTACAATAATGGGAGGGGAAGATTATAATAGCCCCTGTTTAATGGGACTGGAATTAGAGATGTACTGTAAAGGTAGATTGCCAAAACTAGATGGTCCTTTTCCTTAGCCGACTCTGCATGGCCAACAAACTGAAACAAGATTGTGGATTTCAACGTGGCTCTACAGTCTGAGGATCTGCCCCGCCTCTCCAGTCACAAATTCAGATTCTAACCTCCAAGATGCTGATACGGTCAAGCCAGAGCTTTTGGGAAGGTGATTAAATCATGAGGGCAGGATCATCACGAAGGGGATTTGTGACCTTAAACAAGAGATACTGAGAGATCCCTGTCCTTCCTCAAGGTAAGGACTCAGAAAAGGCATCCTGGAGGAAATGAACCTTCCCAGACACTAGGTCTACTTGACCCTTGATCTTGTACTGACCAGCCCCCCTTAGAACTGTGAAAACTAAATTTCTATAGTTAGAAGGCACACAAATCCTGGTGTTTGTTACAGCAGCTAGAACAGGCTAATACAACAAGCTTAAAGTCCAACAAAACACAGAAATCACAGGTCCAAAACCCTGTTGAGTGATTTCACTTTCAGATAGATTAGCAGCACATTGCTTATTCCTGAACAGGTGGAGTCCTGACTAGAAATCAAGATTACACTTTCCTGTCAGCCACAGCTCAGAGGGTTTTTATACATCTTTATTCAACTTATTTCCCTACAGCTGAGTGCCGCAGGGATGTTGCTTCATCTAATAATTCTCCCAGAACGGGAAAAAATGAACCCTTAGACCCTGGGATGTACATGTTTATAGAACACGGACCTCATCCCTGTGCTGTCCTGGCATTTGGTGGTCTGTATACATTTGTGTCATCATTTTTTCCAAATCAGGTTTTAATCTTTAAGGAGGAAAAGAAGCTTTGAGTATTATCAAAGTTTGGAGCTCATTTTGCCACAGTGACTAATACACTTTTACATTTTGTAGCTACCTCATTAAGATAAAAGAATTCCTTCCTTCCTTTAAGATTTATTTATTTATTATATGTAAGTACACTGTAGTTGTCTTCAAACAAACCAGAAGAGGGCATGAGATATCATTACATATGGTTGTGAGCCACCATGAGGTTGCTGGGATTTGAACTCAGGACCTTTGGAAGTACAGTCAGTGCTCTTAACCACTGAGCCATCTCTCCAGCTCCCTCTTCTTTCCTTTCTTTCTTCCTTTCTTTCTTCCTTTCTTTCTTTCTTTCTTTCTTTCTTTCTTTCTTTCTTTCTCTTTCTTTCTTTCTTCCTTCCTTCCTTCCTTTTCTTTCTTTCTTCCTTCTTTTCTCTATTCCTTCCATTCCTTCTTTCTTCCTTCTCTTCCTTCCTTTCTTTCTTAAACAGGTCTTATTAGCTGGCCTGGAATTTGCTTTGTAGACCAGATTGGCCTGAAGCTCGAAGTCATAGAGATTTACTTCTTTTGCTTCCTAAGTCTCCATACCTGGCTTAGGAATTTGATATCCATGGAGAAAAACAAATCCAGACCATCAGCTTTTATAGATCTGCACAGAGGACCAGGGCTTAAGGGAGCCAGAGAGAAAATGCCACAGTGCGCGAGTGAGGGTCTCAGCACCGAGGTTGTTAAGCGCCATGAATCTATTCCCTGCAGAAAAGAGAAATGAAAGCTGGTGACAGAAATGTCCATCACACACTATTTCAGAGGATGCTGTTTCTTCTAGGATCAGAGAGAACACTCAAAGCTTGGACTTGACTCCCGATCACTTGATTCAGAGCAGAAACATGCGAGTCAGTCCTCGAAGGCTCCAGAAGTTTCCTGGCCCCACCAAGGCCTCATTTTCTGATTGTCAGGAACATCATCTGTGAAAGGATACGTGTTCCAAGCAAGAATCGGGGGACAGGGAAATGAGCCATCTGTAGATGCTGTAACTAGGCACCGGACACCTGTTTGGTATCAGATGCTTCTCTGGTGAGCCTGAAAGGTTAAGATGACAGGACATGGTTCCCTGCTCTTTAGGCTAGAGGACAGAGAAATGGGTTGTGATCTGTGAGCTACAGAGATAGAAAAGGAAAGGAGGTGCTGACAAAAACTGAAGGTCTCGGGGAAGGCGTTCACAGAGGACACAGCCTTGAACCTGCACCTCAGAAGTTACTCGAGAGTGGTGGCATTGAAATTCCAGAAGCTTGGGATTTCTTGTTGTTGTTATTGTTACTATTCTTCATTATTATTTTTATATTGTCCTGACCAGTAAAATACTGGAGTTTTTGTTTTTTTTTAATGGAAAAGGGCAAAAAAAAATCAAGTAAAAATATACCCCTCCCCCAAATATACATCCATTGGCCCATAACTGCAGTATCTAGAGGCAATACTTTACAGTGTCGGACACTTTGCCATAATTCCTTGCTTTCTGTATTAGTTATTTTTCTCATTACGATCCATCATGACTTATGCCACAGATACCTAGCAGAAGTAACTTCGTGTGGCAAAGACTGATTTTGGCTTATGTTTTTTTCAGAGATTTCATGCATCGTGGCAGGGAAAGCAGATCCACGAACTTTGGTATATAGCAGTAGAATCATGAGACAACCACAGAGTAGCGTCATGAACAGGAAAGAAATGGGTGTAACCACAAACAGCCCGCCCTTAAGGACCTATTTCTGCCATCGAACTCCCAAAACAGCGCACCAACTGGGGACCAAGTGTTCAGACACATGAGCTGTGGTGGAATTTATATTCAGATATTAACATTCCACTCTCCTATGAGTCTTAATATAGAACTGTACTCATACTACATATTTACAATGCTGTGTATTATCCCTTCTCCAAATGATTCCTATCATTAATTAACTTAGGAAATCAATTATTTGATAGCATCTTAATGTTCCACCAAACAGACGTCTTCGTAAGCATTATCTATTATGGATTTTGCTCCATGTTTTCAGACACCAAAGGAGGACTCTGTGTGTAACCCTTTTTTTTTATGTTTTAGAAGTTGACATTGTGGGTTAAAGTTTATGAAAATTATTAGTGTGCTTGATAACTATCTATATTGCTTTCTAGAAAGGTTGTGCCAATTTAAATTATCCTTAGTGATGTTTGGCAGTGCCTTTGTTACTACACCCTTATCAAGGTGGCAGAAAAATTTTTTGAAAATAGGTTTTCATAGAATACATTTTTGCTAAAATGAACTAATATTAGATGTACCTCTGTAGTGGCTATTGTCAATTTGACTATATCTGGAATGAACTCTAACCTGGATCTTGTCTTGGAGATCTTGAAGCATAGTGGCTATGAATCCCAGAAACTCCCAGGAGATCTCTGAGTTCAAGGTCACCTGGGACAAAGCAAGTCCCAGATTCAGGCATGGTAGCACACTTCTTTAATCTGGGTCACACCTTCTGCTGGAGGCCTACATAAGGACATTGGAAGAAGGAAGATTCTCTCTCTCTTCTTCACCTGCTTGCCTTGTATGACTGAGTAACTGCTAGATCCTTGGGCTTCCATCCACAGCTGCTGCTGACCACTGTTGGGAGTTGGACTACAGACTGTTAAAGTCATCAACAAATTCCCTAACTATATAGAGACTACCCATACATTCTGTGACTCTAGAGAACACTGACTAATACAACCTCTCATTGAAAACACTGTCACTTTTCAGTTTAACAGGTAAGTGTGCATTTTTCTCCCTTGTTAACACACACACACCAGATGGTTGAGCTTGTCTTTGGGGTCTATGGCCTCTAATCGACTGTGGAGGAGCGACTGGTCTTTGTTGTCGTTGTTGTTGCTGTTGTTTGGTTTTTCAAGAGCAACTGGTCTTTAAATGTATTTGACTGATAACTTGTCATATTAGCTGAAAACATTTCCCCCAGTTCATTGTTTCTTCCCATTTTCTTTGTGACACGGTTGCACAGTCAAGGCTTTTACTTTTTGTGTTTAATGTTTTCAGTCTTTTTCTTTGTGTGTTTATTCAAATAGAATTTAAAGCAGCCTGAGGTTGGGCTCATAATCCCAGCTGCATGGCGGGGGGGGGGGATTCAGGGGGGATTGGGGAGTATGGTAAGAGGATCACTCCATCCCCACACCTGCCTTTGCTCCACCCCTCCACCACATATGTGCATACACATGAACATACAAGAAAGAAACTGGTATTTTCTGAAACCAACACAGATACTGCATAGTTTTAAATTCAATATTAGCATGATAATTCCTTTTCCATTTCTCTCTCTCTCTCTCTCTCTCTCTCTCTCTCTCTCTCTCTCTCTCTCTTTCTCTCTCTCTCGGTTTTTTTTGAGACAGGGTTTCTCTGTAGCCCTGGCTGTCCTGGAACTCACTCTGTAGACCAGGCTGGCCTTGAACTCTCGAACTCAGAAATCTGCCTGCCTCTGCCTCCCAAGGGCTGGGATTAAAGGCGTGTGCCATCATTGCCCGGCCATTCTTTTCTCTATAAACCCATTTTTCGCTATAGAAATATATGAACTGAATTTGGGTAGACATGTATGGTTAAGATTTAAAAATAAAAACCTTCTGCCCCTGATCTTTCATTAGTATAGACCATTCACCACAAAACCTCCTATGAAAATCTCATAGGACTCCTGCAATAGTGCCCAATGCAGTCTCCCTTCAACATCAGGACCTGAAGGAGCATCTCATTCTAGCCTGCACTCAGCCTATAGAACCATTCAAGACTACCACTGAAGTGTGGATGCATGTGCGTGCTGCGTGCTATGTGCTGTGTGCTGTGTGTGAAGTGCGAATGCTATGGTGTGCGTGCAGAAGGCAGACGACAGCCCTTTGAACCCTTGGTTCTCTGTTTCGAACATGTGGACCCAGACCGAGGGATTGAACTCAGGTCATTCGGCTTCACGACAAGGTCTTTTCCTATTGAGCCATCTCTCCAGCCTCCACCTAACATTTTCGCGTAGCATCTCTTGCTGAGCCTGAATCTGTCGCCCAGCCGTTCAGCCTGGTTGGCTGGCTATGGGGTTGCAGAGATCTGCTCACCCCTGCCTTCCAAATGCCAAATATTACGGATGCAGGGTCCAGAGCTTGGCCTCTTACATGAGTGCTTGGGGTCCAAACCCAAGCTCTGATTTCTGTATGGTAAGAGCTTTACAGGCCGACTCATCTCTCCAGCCACTTAAAGCTTAATTCTTCAAAACAATTGCTCCATTTACTTATTGTTTGTGTGCACAAAGGCGAAGGTCAGAGGGCAACATTCAGGAGTCGGTTGTTTCCTTGTACCACGTGGGATACAGGTCCTGGAGATCGAACTCAGGTTATTGGGCTTAATGGCAAACACCTTTGTAGAGAGAATCTCATATAAGCGTCACCTGTCAATAAAAAATACAATGGTCAATGAGCTGAGGCAGGAAATAGGAGGTGGGACACTGGCAGGAAGTGAGTGGATTCTGGAAAAAGCACAAGAATAAAAGGAGACACGGAGAGAAAAGAGACAGACTGAGATGGATGAACTCAAGGAGACGCTGAGAGAGAGAGGAGGTCTGGAACTGAAGAGAGGTAACTAACACCGTGGTAGACATAGAAATGTTTGAATGGCTTAGATAGGTTACGAGCTACTCAGGGAATGAGCCAACACTTATGGCCTAGGCATTTAATAATAAATAATTAGTCTCAAAGGTGTCATTCTGGGAGCAGGACTGGGAAGGGAAAATGGAATTTAATATTTTTTAACACACCTTTACCCACTGAGCTCGTTCACCAGCCCATCCATGCAGGAATCTTAAAGGATGGACGGCAGTGGTGGTACAGCCTGAGGAGATGATGATTTAACATGTCTAAAAAGATCAGTTATTTTTAGATGTACAATCATAGCTTTAGCATTCTGCCTAAAGACCATTATTTAAATCAACAAATAAAAAAAGTCCTTTCAAAAATTCATTTGTTGGGGCTAGAGAGATGGCTCAGCAATTAAAATTGCATACTGTTCTTGCAGAGGGCTCAAGTTTGGTTTTTATACCCATGGCTGACAGCTCCAGGGAATCTATTGCCCTCTTCTGGCCTCTACAGGTACTGCACACACACACACACACACACACACACACACACTATAGTGAGTACAAGTAAGTCCATGCCCTCAGAGTAATTTTCATACAAGCTAATTGCCAGTCTACAGCCTTCTGTTCCTGGTTCCTCTAACTCAGCACAACATCTCCAAGGATTGTCCATGTTATTTTTGTTTATTTTAAAACATTTTTATTCCTAGATTTATTCATATCAAGCAATGCTTGGTAGCTTCTCTGATACTGAGCTCCACCTTAGAAGACTCTATACTCATTACCATGGTTGTGCCTGAACTGGAGTTAAACTGAAAAACCACTCGTCCTACTGTGTGCTTCTCATTTCCGCAGCTGTAGAGAGCAACCGTCAGTGAGTTCAAGAGAGTATGCGCACCAAGTTTGAGCCACGAGGACCTGCATCAAGCAGTGACATTCATTTTGTTGCAAGGATGAAGAGTCAATGCTTCAAACAGCTGTCTGCAGAGAGGGGTCCAGTGCACAGAGGAACTGTGGGAGAGAGTATACAGTGTGACACACCACGACATACGAGGCCCCAGGCATGGAGTTGTGGGGACCTGGAAACCTGAGGACCCTCCCTGCATGTATGGTGCGGAAGGGAAGAGCCCCCGTGGAAGGCAGTGGTGTTCATTGTGAAGGAGCAGTGAAATAAAGGTCAGGCCAGGAAGGCTAACAGGGCTGACAGTAGGGAAGGAGTCTTGGAGTCTAGCCAGCACTGAGCGGAGGCAGAAATGCTTCATGTGCCATGGTCACTGCCAGAGGAAGGGGCTAGGCTGTTGGTGACTTTGGAAATCATAAACCATGTCCTATTTGTTCACTTTCTATTAATTTTCATAACTTTTTCTACCCCGATTGACATAGTTGTAATAGTTTATCTAAAGTGTCAAACCAAGTATATTTTTAAAACAGGTCCTAAAATAGGTCATGAGAAGCCGCCAAGGAAAATGTCACCAAGTCACAGCGGCACGGAAGGAACATTCTAAGGATAATTGACTCGAAGTGTCTCCTTGATGGACTGAGGCAACAGCAGAAGAAGCTCAATGTTCTGGATTCAAACCGGCAGCTAGGATAAGCGTCCCCTCACCTGCCCTTTCCCCTCACTCCTACCCCAGGGAAACCAGCTCCTCCCTCACTGGCTTGGTCTCTTTGAAAGGATTTTATGTGATTTGGATTCTGGCTTCCCCTTTAGGATATGATATTCAAGGGAATAAATTGTGTATCAATGGAGGGAAAAAGGAAAAGAAACCAGTAAGGTAGGAAAAGAATAAAAAATGTCAAATAAATAGCAATACTTCAAAGAAAGCCTACAGGAGGCTGGAGAGATGGCTCAGCGGTTAAGAGCACTGACTGCTCTTCCAGAGGTCCTGAGTTCAAATCCCAGCAACCACATGGTGGCTCACAACCATCTGTAATGAGATCAGATGCCCTCTTCTGGTGTGTCTGAAGACAGCTACAGTGTACTTATATACTTATATATGATAATAATAAAATCTTTAAAAAAAGAAGGCTACAGAGACCAGCCGGAAGAGCCCTTGAGCCAGTTGGCTCCCAGGGCCCTGGCTGTCCTCGGCAGGATGGCCCTTCTCCCATCTCCTACCTCGAAACAGTGGCTGCGCTCCTGGGCCAAAGGAATTTTATGAGATCCGTCTTGATCCATGTGAACTGGCGAGGAAAAAAAGAGCAACACAGGCTGTTTGTAGAGCTGGTGTTCAACCAACTTTTTTTTTCTCAGATCCTTTCCAGATATGTGATGCTAAACTCTTAAGATTTTATTTTATGATCATGATATGTGGTCGTTGCTTTCAAAATACCTGCTATTGAACAAAGTTAAATGGTTAGGAACCCTCCCTCCATGTCCAGTTTTACACAGGTATCTTATTGAGCCAGGAAACACAATAACGGAAGCAACATTGGGCTGAACTATCTGTTAAAGGGGAACCTCATGTAGTAAAATACCTTCAGAAGATACCACTGTAGTTCAGTGTGCTTCATATGAATAAGAAAAGTATCAATGGACTGGCTTACTAGGCAAACAAACAGCTTTTAATTAATTATTTATTTATTTTCGTGGTGTGTGCATGTTATAATGCCTATTTAGAGGCCACAGGTCAACATCAGGTGCCTTTCTCAATCATTTTAATTTTATTTGTTTTTAATTTTTTAATAAAGATTTATTTACTTACTATATGTAAGTACACTGTAGCTATCTTCAGACACACTAGAAGAAGAGGGCACCTGATCCCGTTCCAGATGGTTGGGAGCCACCATATAGTTGCTGGGAATTGAACTCAGGACCTTTGGAAGAGCAGTCAGTGTTCTTAACCTCTGAGCCATCTCTCCAGCCCTTTAATCTTTTAAGACCGTTAATTGACCCACATTTCCCTTTTCTTTCTCTCTCTCCAGTCAAGCAAGGTGCCCAAAGGAAAGAAGGCCAAGGGGAAGGTGGTCCTGGCCCCGCCATTGTGAAGAAGCAGGAGGTCAAAAAGGTAGCCAATCATTTGAGAAAAGACCCAAGAACTTCAGCATTGCGCAGGACATCCAGCCCAAAAGAAAGTCTCAGACATTTCATCAAATGACCCTGCTATATCAGGCTGCAGCGGCAAAGAGCCATCCTCTATAAGCAGCTCAAAGTACCTCCTGCCATTAACCAGTCCACCCAGGCCCTGGACAGACAAACAGCTACTGAACTGCTTAAGCTTGACCACAAGTGCAGGCCAGAGACAAAGCAGGAGAAGAAGCAAAGGCTACTGGCCGTGCTGAGAAGAGAGCCGCTGGCAAAGGGGACATCCTAACTAAGAGACCGCCTGTCCTCCAGCAAGAGTCAACACAGTCACCACCTTGGTGGAGAACAAGAAGGCTCAGCTGGTGGTGATCGCCCATGGTGTAGACCCCACTGAGCTGGTGGTTTTCCTGCCTGCCCTGTGTCGAATGATGGGGCTCCTCTACTGTGTCATCAAGGGGAAGGCCAGGCTGGGGCGCCTGGTCCACAGGAAGATGTTGCCTTCACACAGGTTAACTCGGAAGACAAGGTGCTCGGGCTAAGCTGGTGGAAGCTGTTAGGACCAATCACAATGACAGGTACAATGGGGTCAGCCGCCACTGGGGGGGGGCAACGTCCTGGGTCCTAAGTCTGTGGCTCGCATTGCCAAGCTGGAGAAGGCAAAGGCTAAAGAACTCGCCACTGCCTCTCATCTGTCTCTGCCTCTCATCTGTCTCTGCCTCTCATCTGTCTCTCATCTGTCTCTGGCTCTCATCTGTCTCTCATCTGTCTCTGCCTCTCATCTGTCTCTGGTTCTCATCTGTCTCTGCCTCTCATCTGTCTCTGTCTCTCATCTGTCTCTGCCTCTCATCTGTCTCTCATCTGTCTCTGCCTCTCATCTGTCTCTGGCTCTCATCTGTCTCTGCCTCTCATCTGTCTCTGCCTCTCATCTGTCTCTCTCTCCTCTTTTTTTCTGTCTCTGTCTCTCTCTCTCTCCCTCTCTCCTCTGTCTCCCTCGTGTGTGTGTGTGTGTGTGTGTGTGTGTGTGTATGTGTGTGTGTGTGTATGTGTGTGTGTGTGTGTGCATGTGTATGTGTGTATGTGTGTGTGTGTGCATGTGTATGTGTGTATGTGTGTGTGTGTGCGCATGTGTATGTGTGTGTGTGTGTATGTGCGTGTGTGTGTGTGTATGTGTGCGTGTGTGTGTGTATGTGTGTGTGTGTATGTGTGTGTGTATGTGTGTGTGTATGTGTGTGTGTATGTGTGTGTGTATGTGTGTGTGTATGTGTGTGTGTATGTGTGCATGTGTGTGTGTGTATGTGTGTATGTGTGCGTGTGTATGTGTGCGTGTGCATGTGTATGTGTGTATGTGTGTGTGTGTATGTATGTGTGCATGTGTATGTGTGTGTGTATGTGTGCATGTGTATGTGTGTGTGTATGTGTGTGTATGTGTGTGTGTATGTGTGTATGTGTGCATGTGTATGTGTGTGTGTGTATGTGTGTGTGTGTATGTGTGTGTGTGTGTATGTGTGTGTGTGCATGTGTGTGTGTGTATGTGTGTGTGTGTATGTGTGTGTATGTGTGTATGTGTATGTGTGTGTGTGTATGTGTGTGTGTGTATGTGTGTGTGTGTGTTTGTGTGTGTGTGTATGTGTATGTGTGTGTGTGTTTGCGTGTGTGTGTGTGTATGTGTGTGTGTGTATGTGTGTGTGTGTGCATGTGTGTGTGTATGTGTGTGTGTATGTGCATGTGTGTGTGTGTGTACATATATGTACACGAGTGCTGGTGCACTTGTCATTCTGAAAATGATATCAAGTCCCCTGGAGCTGGAATTACAGGTTTGACACTTGTGCTGGAAACCAAACCGCCCATCCCTTGCAAGAGCAGTACACATTCGGCAGTCTTTTTAATAAGAATGCCCCCCTAGTCTCATGCTTTTCAACACTTGGTCTTCTCAGTAGGTGGTGATGTTAGGGGAGTTGTGGGGCCTTTAGGAGGTGGAGCCTTGCTGGAAGAAGTTCGTTGCTGTGGGCAGGCTTTGAGAGTTCGAAGCCTTGCCCCCTCCCAGTTTGCTCTCTGCTTTGTGAATGAAGATGTCGCCTCTCTTGGCTTTCTGCTCCCGCTGCCAGGCCTTCCTGCTGTTAGGGACTCTCTGGAACCATAAACCAAAACAAACTTTCCGTAAGTTACTCTAGGTTAGGGTATTTATCATGGCAACAGAAAAAGAATACCAACTCTTAGTCACTGAGCCATCTCTCAGAACCCTGGTTTTGCTGCTGAAATTTGTTTTAAGACAAAGTTTTGATATATAATCCTGGTCTTGAACTTGTGACCTCCCTGCTTCAGCTTCCCTGACTAAAGGATAACCAGTGTGCACCACTGTTCTCAGACGTCCCCTTCGACCTTTTTAGGACACTCTATTGATTGTGGGGTACCAAGTGCCTCACTGTTCATACATTTTTCTAAACGCCAGTGAGATTCATCACTTTTTCACAAGTGTGTGACCTGTGTGAGCCTCCTCTTTACAAAGCCACTCAGGCCGTTTGCCCATGTTTCTGTCTTGTGGGTGCGCGTTTGGTGTGTGATCTGTGTGCACACATGCCCACGGATGAATGCACAAGTTACAGGAGAAAGTCTGGCGTCCTGCTCCCTCATTCCCCACCATCACTGAGCCTGGAGCAACACCAGCAGCCAACAAGCCCCAGAGATCCTCCTGTCTCTGCACTTCACAGGCACTCACAGCCGCACCCAGATTTTCAACTCAAGTTCTCACAGCAAGCACTTACCCACTGAGATGTCTCCTCTGCCTTCCACCCTGACTTTTTGAAGTTGGATCTCATGAATACCAGCCTAACCTCAAACTTGCTACGTAGCTTAGGGTGACCTCAAACTCCTCATTCTCTGTATTCTCCTACTTCTTCCTCCCAAGTGTTGGTCTATCAGGTGTGTGCCACCATGCTGGGCCCTTTGTCTTATTGATTTGGTAAGTTCTCAGGTTTTGTTGATTTGCATGAGGAAACACTTTTCTCTGTCTCCAGAGTGTTTGGATTTAAAGACTTGTGCTACCTCATCTGGCTTTATAAGAGTTCTTTTGTTTGTTTGTTTGTTTTGTTTTGAGTCATAGTGTGATGGTTTGCATATGTTTGGCCCAGGGAGTGGCACTATTAAGAGGTGTGGCCTTGTTGGAATGGGTATGGCCTTGTCAGAGTAGGTGTGTTACTGTGGGCATGGACTTTAAGACCCTTACCCTAGCTACCTGGAAGCCAATCTTCTAGAAGCCTTCAGATGAAGATGTAGAACTCTCAGCTCCTCCAGCACCATGCCTGCCTGGATGCTGCCATGTTCCCACCTTAGTGATAATGAACTGAACCTCTGACCTATAAGCCAGCTCCAATTAAATGTTGTACTTTATAAGATTTGCCTTGGTCATGTTGTCTGTTCATAGCAGTAAAACCTAACAAAGATAGAAGTTGGTCCAGGGAATGGGGTATTGCTGTGATAGATAGGCCTAACCATGCTTTTGTTTGGAAGAATGTGAATTTGGGACTTTGGATTTGGAAAGCAGTGGAATGCTTTAAGTGGAGCTTGGTGTGTCCTCCTAGAAGGAATATGGAAGATTGTTGTTGAGGGTGATTTGAACTGTGGAAGCCTGGCTCTAGAGGTTTCAGAGGAGAGCAATTTTAATATATGGCCAAGAGATTGTTCTTGTGATATTTTAGTGAAGAATATGGCTGCTTGTTGTTGTGTGTAGTTTTAAGCTACCGCCGTTGCTCTGGGAGGTGACCGCACTCTGGAACCCCCACCCATCTTCCCTTTTGCTCTACCCGCTCTGGGAAGTGGGCAGAGCTACCAGTCCCCATTCGGCTTCCCTTGAATCCTTGGACAAAAGACACACACAAAGTTTGTTTCATTACAATTTGCCTTTTTGGCATAATTGCTGGGTGTTACTATCTCCCACCTGGAAAAGCATGCCCTTACCAGTTTATTATCTCTGTCACTCCATCTGTCCTAAACTTCAGTGGCTAGTCCCACCAGGCCCCTGTCAAGCATCCTTGGCCACCCACCTGTAGTGGTGGCCACAGGCCCAGCTCCCCCCAAGACCTCACATGGTTGTTGTGTACTTCTTCCCTCAAAGCATGGCAGACATCCCTCTCTCCTTCCTCGTGTCTGCCTTTTTTCCTCCTGAGACCTGGAAGTCCTTCCTGTACCTTTTGCCCAGCAATTGGCCCCCTGCTTTCTTTACTGACAATCAAGAACCATTTGGAGAACAGGACCTTAGCATCAGAACCCCCCCCCCTTCAGCTTTTGCCCCTGTCTGGAGTCTACCTGGGGTTAAGGTAAAGAGATATTAATTACACTAACAAAGGAAGTCTCAAAAAAACCCAACAGGGACTTTGTTCTCCAGTTAAGTCTCATGAAGAGTTTTTTAAACAAGTGTAGCAAGCTTAGAAAAGAAAAATATAAAATGTATGGTTCAAGTAATAAAGGGACACCAGGAACTGAAATGGAGCTGAATCCTATGTTCAGAAAGATAGAAAGATTAAGAGAGTGGTGAGCTCAGGGCAAGATCCCACACAGCTAAGCTTACTGTTTGTGTTTGCAGTTGAACAAGAAATAGTTTGGACTTCTAATCTGGAATGAACTACAATCCAGAAATGGAAGGCACACTTGTGATCCAGATCTTGAGGCTGGAGGAGCAGTGGCCTTGAAAAGTTTAGGCCCAGGCATGGTGGTACACACCTCAGGAGACAAAACCAAGCAGATCTCTAAGTTAAAGATAGAGAAAGTTCTAGGCGAATAAAAGCTTAAGTCCAGGCATGGTGGTCCATACTCCAGGAGACAAAACCAAGCAGATCTCTAAGTTAAAGATAGCCTAGGACAGAGAAAATTCTAGGTGAAGAAAAGCTTAAGTCCAGGCATGGTGGTGCAGACCTTAATTCCAGCACTCAGGAGACAGAGCCATGCAGATCTCTGAGTTAGAGGTCAGTCAGTCTGCAGAACAATTCCAGGACAGTCAAGTATAGGCAGTGAGGGAGTTGGAAAACAGAAAGCTGGGGATAGAATAAGCGGGTTCAGGTTCCAATCCCAGCAAGCACCAGAATTCCTCAGCTTCAGGCATGTGGCTCTGGCTTTAGAGTCAAGAATAGAAGGGACTACTGTCACAATTGATGCCAGTTAGCTGGAGCTAAGAACTTAGTGATGATTAAGAAGAAACCAGTATCACTGAGGTGAAATCTGGGATGTGTTTTCTGAGAGCACAAAGAAGCTGTGTTCCAGAGATAGCCAAGGTTGTACCTTGTGCTGCAGCTGGACTTAATAATATGTAAGAATTACTCAGGTGGTACTGGTTTTGAAGATATGACGGGGTCGTGGAGAGCAGCTGAGGCTTGGCACTGTGAGAGGCCAAGGAAGGCCACTGGTGAAGGTGCAGTTGAAGGCCCAGGACATGCAAAGAAGTTGAGGCTTGGCACCATGAAGGGAGCCTATTGGTGAAGCCTATTTGTAGTTGAATACCCCAGCTTATTGGTGATGCCAGTACCATGGGATGATCACTAAGAACAGCAGTGGCAGTGGAGTGGAGTCAACCAGAGCCTAGAGTGCTACAGAAGGCAGAGTTGGAGAAGTGACCCAAGCCCTTTGGAGGAGCCCAGAAGATCATGTGTGGATCCCAGACACTGGAACAAGAAATTGTAACATTGAAGTTGCCTTGGAAACTCCAAGATGTTAAAGATGCCAGAGCCATGGGATATCTGCTGAGGAAAGTTGCTAACAGGGAGTGGAACTATCCCAGGAGAAAGAACTTTGTTGTAGCCAACAAAGATGAAAGGAGTTGGGGATCTGAAGACCGCTTTGCCATCAGACATGGAGATGCAGAGTTTGAAGTTTGCCCAGCTGGTTTCCTGTTTTGCTTTAGGGATTACAGTTGAGTGATTAGATGGAGCTCAGAAGAGACTTTAAACTTTGGACTTTTAACATTGTTGAAACTGCTACAGACTACAGACTTTGAAAGTTGGACTAATTGTACTTTTTTAGTATGCTGTGGCCAGGTATTGCCCCATAGACTTTTGTGTTTGAACAAGCCTATGGGGGTCAGGGAGTGAAATGTTATGGTTTGTATATGCTTGGCCCTGGGAGTGACACTATTAGTTGTTGTGACCTTCTTGGAGTAGGTGAGTCACCATTAGCATAGGCTTTAATACCCTTGTCCTAACTGCTTGGAAGCCAGTCTTCTCCTAACTGCCTTCAGATAGAACTCTCAGCTCCTCCAGCCTCACATCTGCCTGGACACTGCCATGCTCCTGCATTGATGATAATGGACTGAACCTCCGAACCCGTAAGCCAGCACCAATTAAATGTCCTTATGAAAGTTGCTTTGGGGCAGGAGAGATAGCTCAGTGGTTAAGAGCATTGACTGCTCTTCCAGAGGTCCTGAGTTCAATTCCAAGCCACCATCTATAAAAGGGATCTGATGCCTTCTTCTGGTGTGTCTGAAGACAGTGATAGTGTCCTCATATACGTACATCCACCTTCCTCTGCCTCTCAAGTGCAGGGATTACAGGAGTGAGCCACCACTGCCCAATCTTAAAAGTTCTTCTTAGGGTCTGGTTATGTCTTTGATTGAATATATGTATCAATGGTTTTCTTTTGCTTACCTTTTACTTATCTTAGTGGCCTTTTATAAAATGAACACTTAATTTTAATGTTTTCAAATTATTATTATTTTTTTAATATCAGTGTTGTTATCTTTTAAGACTTTTGCACTACCAGCAGACATGAAGATGCATCTTCTCAAAGCCTCACTGCTTGCCTGCCCTTTTTCTTCTTTATTATTCCAGAGTTGCCTTTTGTTTGTGAACATTATGAGTTTAGGCTCAACTTTTTGCAAACAGTACCACATTTTGCCCAAACCATTTGCTGAGAAAGTCATCTTTCCCTAACTCATGCAATGTTATTTTTGTCAAAAATCAAGTGATCATAAATACATCAGTTTACTTCTGGGCTTTACATTCTATTCTATTGGTTTGTTTTCTGGTCTTTGTACCCAAAGCTCGCCATTTTAAAATCCCCAACATGTAAAAATAAATCTCAATGCTTGGCCAAACAAGTTCACTTAAGAAGTTCCTTTTCGTGACTATCTTGTCTATCCTTAAATTTTTATTTCCATGCATAATTAAAATCACTGTTACTTTGTACAATTTCCATTTTGATTAATATTGCATTGAATTTTATATTTTAAAGTAAGATAATTTAGCCAGTGCCTTTTAAGCACAGTAGGCAGTACTTCAGTCTCATGGCCCTGAAGATCCTCAGAAAAAAAAAGGGAATTTTATATTAGGAAAAAAGGATTAAGAATAAAACAGCTCAGCACAAATCTTCAGATGTTATGAACTAAAAGGAAGGAAATGGTAAAGATAAAAGAATAAATGGGCTGGAACAAATATACCAGCGTGTGTTAATGAAGCAAGTGTTGGTTCTTTGTAAAGATTAACAAAATTGATGAATCTGTTGGATCAAATCAAGATGAAAGCATGGTGAGATCAAGAATTTCGGATGATCTCACATCATAGTCTAAAACATTAAAAGAGATGAGCAGATGTGCTTGCTGTTTATGCAAATACATTGAAACTCTGGTTCCAATGAACAAACTTCAACAGAAAAAAACTACAATTTAAACACTCTGTTCAGTTCCAGTGGAGTAAGAGTCCATTGTTATGAATCTAACACATCTAGAAAAGGCATCTAAACCCAGAGGCAGCAAAATGAGTTGTTTCAAACATTCGATCAGAAATAATCCTAACCTTCCAAACTCTTCCAGAGAATAGAAAATGGGGGTGGGGTGGAATTGCAACTCTGGTTTGAATGAGAACAGTCCCTATAGGTTGAAATACTTCAATGCTTGGTTCCCAGCTGGTGGGGTTGCTTGGGAAGGATCAGGAGGTGTGGCCTTGTTGGAGAAGGTGTGTCACTAGGGGCTGGCTTTGAAACTTAAAAGACTACACTGTTCCTCTCTTCCTCCCACTTTCAGACAAAGATGTAGGCTCTCAACTACTGATCTAAAACCATGCCTACCTGCCTGCCTGCCTGCCTGCTTGCCTGCCATTGTGGTCATGAACTCTAACTCCCTGAAACTATAAGCCCCAAATAAACTCTATCTTTAATTTGCCTTGGTCATCATATCTTGTCCCAGCAAAAGAAAATAACAAAGACAAACTCATACTATAAGCACAGCAAAATTGGGCAAAAATCCAACAAGAGGCCACTGAGATAGCTTAGCATGTGAGGCATTTGCCACCAAGCCTGATGACCTGAGTTTGTTCCTTGAACCAATATGGTGGAAGAAAAGAACTAACTCTCCAAAGTTGTGTTCTTACCTCAACAAGGGCCCCACCCAAGGTACAATACCCCACAGATTGCCTGCTAGGTGCAAAGAAAAGTACAAGGTCACAACGAAAAAGTCCATCCAGCTCCATTGTCCCAGCCAAGATTTCAGAGTATGAGCTTGCAGATGACATACTATGTGACAGGCCCCACCTACGAAGCAGCTGAATGGAGCTCTTTACAAGCCTTAGGCTACACATTTGAGCTGTGGAAATACATTTGGAACAACTGATTAACAAATTAGAGAATTAGGAAGATTCTGGGTTATGTGAGTTGTAGAAGAGCTGTTGTGACTTAAGAGTCCAAAGGAAGGAGATTCTGAAAACGCAGCGTGAACTGCCAGTAGTGGTCACACTGAGTGTCACACCAGGTGACCTTTGCAGGACTCATGGTTGGTTACTCTTGTTTGTTTCTAAATAGTTCTAGAAGTCACGTGTGGCTGAACATGGTGCAGATGCCTGTAATCCCAGTGGTCAAGTGATCGAAGCAGTTTGAAATATAAGTTTGAGTCTAGTTTGGGCTAAATAATGAATTTCAAGGCATTTAAACCACAATCTAGGACTGTATTAAAAACAAAAACAAAAAACATTGTTTGAAGATATAGGTCAGTAATAGACTTGCCTGCCATGAATAAAGCCCTGAGTTTGGTCACCAGGAGAAATGAAGGGAAGAAGGAATGGACGGAGGTCGGGAGGGAAGGAGGGAGATGAAGGGAGCTGGAGAAGTGTGGTGATTTGAAAAAAAAAAAGTCCCCAGAGTCTCTATGGAGTGGATTATTGAAGGTGTGGCCTTGTTGGAAGAAGTGTGTCACTGGGGCAGGCTTTGAGGTCTCAGAAGCTCAAGGCAGGTATAGAAGCTCATAATCTCTTCCTCCTGCATAAGGATCCAGATGTAAAACTCTCAGCTTCTTCTCCAGCACCATCTCTCCCTGTATACCTATGCTTCCCACCATAACAATGGACTAAGCCTCTAAACTGTAAGCTAGCTCCCAACTAAATGTTTCTCTTTATAAGAGTTGCCATGGTCATGGTATCCATTCACAGCAATAAACCCCAGGAGGGAGGGAGGGAACCAGAGTGAAAGGGAATATATAAAGTGTACTGCTGGTCCTTTATGATAGCAACAGGATAAACAATGAGCATTCAGCTTGCATCATTTTATTTATATGAATCATGTAATAACACTTAGAATGTAGAGAAACTAGAGTTCCAGGAAATCAGATGCTTACTTAAATTTTACTTAAAACTAAAACATTAATTATATTCATGATGCATCTTAATTTTAACAAATAATTTAAAAGACAACGTTTTGAAGGGCCTGGAGAGATGGCTCATTGGTTAAGAGCACTGCTCTTCCAGAGGACCTGGGTTGAATTTCCAGTACTCACATGGTGGCTCACAGCCAGCTGTAACTCTAGACTCATGGGACCCAATGCCTTTCTTTAGTGTGCAGACATACATGCAAACAAAACACATAAATAATTTTTTGAATACATGAAAATAATTTTAATACCCAATATAAACATTTCTAAAGATATAAAAACCATGAAATGGTAGAATAAATAAAGAGCAGAATCAAAATAAATAAGAATCCTGAGAGAACTGTACCAAAGAAACAAACATTAACCAGACATGTGTCTCTCTTGCTTACCTAAACACCACAGGTACAATTCAGACATGTTCACAACCAAATTCAGTCTCCTGACACTTATAGTTCACCATACAAAAACCAAATTTCTTTACTAAAGGAAGAAAATATAATGTTTTAGATTTGTCAGCTTTATTAAAACATTTTACAACTGAACATATTGTATATGGGTCTTCATTTGAACTTGTCTCGGACCCTACAAACATTAATGGTAGGCCTCACTGTAAATTTTCCTAATTAAAAGAGAAACTTAAATGCATTGTGTGTGTGTATGTGTATGTATGTATGAATGTATGTGTGCATTGTGCTGGGGATTAAACCTATATGTCATGCAAGGCATTACCACTTAGCTGTATCCTTAGCATGAAGGTAATTTTAAATGACAAGAATCACCAAGTAGTATTTATTGATTTGGGGTTTTTTTTGTTTGTTTGTTTTTCATTACAGGATTTGTCTGTGTATTCTTGGCTGTCCTGAACTTGCTCTGTAGATTGTAGTTTTCCAGGAGGAACAGTAATACATGGCCACCTGGGTATCAGCATCCCTCTTGGTATCTCTGGCCACAAGGAACTGACAGATTGCTGAATACTTCCTGCCCCACATCTGAGCATCTCAATAATGAATAAACTGTCTTCTGGCTTGGATACCAGTGGGCTCCCAGACAGAAACAGCAGAGCCTCTCAGAGTCACACCAGAGGTACCAGGCCAGCAGGACTTCTGACCAGATAAAGGGAAACCAGTCCCATGCCACCACACACACACACACACACACACACACACCAGCAGATTACGTAGTCACTAGAACACCTATAAATTCATAGATTACTTCCAGCAACCGACTCACACGGGGAAGAGATGTTACATTAAAAAAACAGCAGGACTTGCTTAAGGAAATGACTGCAAGCCACAAAGCAAGCATTTCTCTTTTTTAAACTTCAAAAAAGGGGGAAAATGCAGAGATGGTCAGTATTTAAATTCCAATTACTTATATTTAAAGGTTAAACCAAAGCCATGAGAACCATGACAAAAAGATAAAAACTGCCCCCAAACAAACCTAAGGGCAGTTTAAATAAAGACTTAAAAACCCTCCAGAAGTTTAAGAAGTGTAGGCGAAAGAATGTCAGTGGTTAAATCAGGAGAAAAAAGACTTATGCCTGAAAACTGAGTCTCGGGGCTGCTAGAGAAAATACACATCCAAAGCTTTACACAGCCTCATATAGTCCAAAGATTAAACCACACAAGCTTTGCAGAACGTGATGGCACACACACCTCTGCTCCCAGCACTAGAGCGGCAGAGGCAGGAGGATCTTTATGCATTCCGGTCAGACGGGACTAATTACTGAGACCTGTATCCAAAAAAGAAAAAAAAAAAAAAGAAAAAGAAAAAGAAAAGAAAGAAAAAAAGAAAAATCATACAAACTCCTACTGGAGGGGAAAAAGCAGGAGACCATCAGAAAAAAGACAGAGAAATAGAAGAGAGAGCATTACTACCCACCAGTGAAGAAGAAAGGAGGAGTAGGAGGAGGAGTCTGTTTTGTCAAGCTCGAGTCCTTTCTGGAGTACTCTGTTTTGCTAAGACAGGGTCAATGGCTCCCATGGCCTCTAAACACTTTCATTTCTGCATTTTTCTCACTCAGGTAGATCTGGTATACTAAAATGTTGCAGGTATCTCTCTGATCGGCTCTCCCAGCTGCACCCTCAGCTGGTGATCTTCATTTTAGAATGCTAACTCCCACACACATGCTTTCTACAATTCCATGGTATTCTTTTTATAATCACATTTTATAGACGAGTAATGGAAGTGCAGAGGTTAAGAACTTTTCTTTATTTGGGCGTAGTGGCACACCTTTAATCCCAGCACTTGGGAGGCAGAGGCAGGTGGACATCTGAGTTTGAAACAGCCTGGTCTACAGAGTGAGTTTCAGGACATCCAGGCCTATACAAACTGTCTCAAAAAACAAACAAACAAACAAAAAAACGCCTTTTGATTCAAGTATAAGGTGGTTTTGGCCACCCTCAGCCAATGTGTGTATCATATTCAAAAGTTATAAATAGAAAAGAGACATTATACACAGAAAAATAGACATATATGCAGACACAGTGGCCATCAATCTGTATCCTCTGCTGACACGGAAAGATATTTGACTTCACACAATCCACAATTTGTGAGTGGGAAAACTCCCTAACTAAAGTTAATGTGATATTTCTCTGTAAAAGAATAACGCTAAACATATAGCGAATTAGCTCTTAGACATAACAGAAAGGAAGTGATCTGCAGTGCTGAGGAAGCAGATTGGCAGGGAGGCAACTGCTGCGCAAACCTGAGGATCTGAGTTCAGATCCCAGCACTCACACAGAAAGCAGGCAAGCAAGGCCAGCACTGGGGATCTGGGGGGAAGGCAGATTTAGAAACAAGCAGTCCCTGGAACACTGACCAGCTAGAGTAGCTGAATTAGTGAGCCTCCGATTCAATGAGAGCCCATTTCACTGAGCACTGTAGTGTCAACGGCTCAGACCTGTGGGAACAGCAGCCTAATGAAGTCTTCCCTGGTCCACCTGTACACGGTGACTGTGTGTGCACAGATGTGGTCTGCAGCTGCCTTCTGGGTGCTTACATCCTGAGATTGCTCCCCTATAGAACTCCCCCACGGAGATTAGCCAAACCTGCTTCCTCCTTTGCCTATATACAATAAAAACCTATATAAAATAAACACTGAGTTTCTGGACTTCTCCTGGTGGCATTTCCATCACAGTGCATGGTCCAGCCAATTCCAGCTTTTCTGTCCATGTGTCTATCTGTCCTTTCTTTGTTCCCTCATATCCTCTTGTCAGTTCAAGTCCAAAGCTGTGCAGGCCAATGTGGAGACTGATTCAAGAAGACTCATCATCAACCTCTGACTTCCATAAGCACATACATGCATTTACACACTCACATGTATACACACACGAACACACACACACCACATACATGCACACACAAAACAACCTGACAGAAAAATGGGTCAAGAATATAAATGAGTGAGAAAACTAAGTACTAATAGGTGGAAGTGTCAATCTATTCCCACTTATGCAAATGCGTTCAAACCGCTGCCACACACATAACTCTAAATTAGTATATACGTTAGCTGACGGCTCACCATCCTAAAGTTTATCCTTTAGTGATGTATGCCCACACGTGTGTGGGTGACCAGAGAGGCTAGAAAAGGGCACCAGAGGCCCTGCGGCTGGGGTCGCAGGAGGTTGTGAGTCACCTGGTGTGGGCTGCTGGGAACCTATCGCAGGTTCTCTGGAGCCTCTCCAGCCAGCAAATCATTCTCCGTCCATCTGACTTGAGGAACTAAGAACATCAGTTAACACCTCATCATGGTTCTTACTACAGCAGCATGAGCTTAATTCAAACCTTTGCCCAGACACCAGTTACTCTGAAACTTGCCTACACCAGCTGAGAACAGACCCCTCCGGTTGCTTACCATGCCCTGGCTGCCTTTCCAGCACGTACCTTTTAGGAAATGTTTCTCTCACTGTGTTCATTTATGGACTGTTTCCCTGACAGGCCCTAAACTCCATGACATGCAGGTACCTGATCACTCCAGCTTATGTCTTATACATACATGTGGCGTGTATTTGTTGACTGAGTAAACAGGCAATGAGCAGTCACATACAACCAGTGAAGCTAAGGATACAATGGAACTCCTCTCTATTTCTGGGGCAATGTACAGATTGAATCTGTGTGAAGTTACACATATGTATGACAATATCCCCTTTAACCTGGTGACGAGTCACTGCCTGCATTTATGAGGGCTTTAATATTGCCCGCAGAGGCCAGAGTTGTTAGGAGCACTGGCTACTCTTCCAGAACCCAGGATCCATGTTCAGTATCTACAAGACAGCTCACAATTGTTTGTAACTCCATTCTCAGGGAATCCTATGGCCTCTTCTGACCTCCGCTGGCACTGCATACATGTGGTACAGGCCCTTAAATACCAGCACTGTGGGGCTGGAGAGATGGCTCAGCGATTAAGAGCACTGACTGCTTTTCAGAAGGTCCGGAGTTCAAATCCCAGCAACCACATGGTGGCTCACAACCATCTGTAATGAGATCTGATGCCCTCTTCTAGGGTGTCTGAAGACAGCTACAGTGTACTTACATATATAATAAATAAATAAATCTTAAAAAAAGAAATACCAGCACTGTGGAGGCAAAGGCAGGTGGATCTGTGAGTTCAAGACTAGCCTGGTGGGGGATTGAGAGATGGCTCAGTGGTTAAGAGCACTGACTCCTCTTCCAGAGGTCCTGAGTTCAATTTCCAGCAACCACATGGTGGCTCACAACTGTCTGTAATGGCATCTGATGCCCTCTTCTGGTGTGTCTGAAGATAGCTACAGTGTACTCACATATATAAAATAAATCATTAAAAAAAAAACCTAGGCTGTCTGTATAATGAGTTCTAGAAGAGCTCTAATTAATTAAAAATAGAAAATTAAAAAATGCTTTTGAAGATTTATTTACTCAGAAAAAGAAATGTTTTAAATGATGAATCCAAATAGTTTTAAGCAAAATACAGAAAAAGTGAAGGAGAAACCAAGCATGTAAAAACTCTAGCCATGCATGGCACATTCAGTCCCAGCCCTGGCAGCCAAAGGGATCTTTGTGAGGGAGGCCATCCTGGTCTACATAAGAAGATTCTGTCTTTAAAAAAAAAAGCTGCGTGAAAGGTCACAGCAGGAGACCCATACACAGAACAAAGACAAATTAAATTGTCTTCAGTAATAAAGACAGATTACCTTAGAAGAGGGGTCCCATGTTTAGAACCTGGGGCTGCAAAAAAATTCATTTCTTAAAGACAGCTGACCTCCAATGGAACATTCAGTACAGTGAGTGCAAAGTGAGCCCCTTCCTTCCTCAAGCCCTAATGCAACGAAAGAGGAAAGAGCCTTCTAGTGCAAAAGCTGTGCAATTCACTGTTCCATTTCTCCTCAGGAAACTGGAAAAATGAGACCTAGAAAAAGACCCAAACATAGACAGGTAAAGAATCTTAATGCACAGTAGAATTGTCACACTACATCTCCGGAACTCATAAACACACCTAAGCTAACTAATGACTGTATCTCAGCGGACTCGACCTTAAACCTGCTCAAAGTAAGTAAGTCTACAGTTGGGAAAAAACAGTTAACACAAAGTCTACTTTACAATGAAATGTAGGACCTCCCTCCCACAGGTGGGTGTTTTATAGTTATGGGATTTTAACACACACACACACACACACACACACACACACACACACACACACACACACACAGAGCAATGAAAGCCTGCCCACACAGAAGAGTGCATCACTCTGTCAACTGTAACAGTGGCTGAGCGTGAGCTTTGGCCCAGGCCGAGTATTTCAAGAGGGCCTCTCACCACAGTTCACTAGCCCAGGAGATCAGAACTCCAAGTAGTTCCCATAGACCATATATTACCTTTGCCCCACGTAAAGTCAAAACGCATGGGTTGGGAGTGGTCTAAAGTACTCAGAGCATCTCATACCGAGCACAGAGAGTAAGCAGAGACAGCCCGGACACAGACTCAGAGAAATGCATTACAAGATGGCAGGCAGGACTGCCGTGTGCACACAGAATCAACAAGTCTGGCAACAGCAAAGTTGGAAATGCACGAAGATACTGTCAGAAATCAAATGGAAGAGCAGCGAAAACTTACCAACAGATGAACATTCCTCCAGAGCGTGACAACTTAGAGTGGAGAAATGAAATGGTTATTTTCATCAAGCTAGTCTGTTAGCAGTTGATACTATCTCAGATCAAAGAGGTGAGGAGGCAAAGAGGGAAGAAATCTTGGGTCACATAAAGCAGGATCTGAGAATTGGAAGCAGAAAATGGATACAGAAAAGGAGGGGGGAGCAGATAGGAAGAGAAAAAAATAAGAGGACGGGGGGGCAGGGATGTAGTCATGGGCCTGGCACAAGGCAGAAATCAATCATGTGACTTTGCATTAATGAGTTGAAGACGGGTAGGTGCCAACATACATGTATAAAGGCTTATAGGAACAGTAGTGTAGATGGGCATGAACAAATATAGACTTCAGTCTAGCTCCATCTGCAGAGAAAACTTAACAGCGACACTTGGTTCAAGCACATCAATGGCCTACATTCTGTATACTCAAGGCAGGGCAGATCTCCACAGAGGAACAACTCCAGGGCTGGAGTAGGCCAAGCACAAGATGAGCCCAGGTGAACCTAGGAAACCCATTTGGACCCTGAAAGTAAATTCAGAGAATGATTTCAAACATGTCAAAAGGGAAGCCATCCAGTTTGAAGGCTCTCACGCTGGTCAAACCTGGACCAAAGAAGGTAGTGACAGTTGAAGATTATCATCAGTTAGGCAAAATAGAAACGTCTGTTCTGAAATAAATGGAACAAAAAAAATGTTTATATGTGTATAAGTGCTTGCCTGCATGTATGTACATGCACCAAGTGCTAGTATGCTTTGCCATGGTAGGATGCCAATGTAAAGAAGGGATGGAAGGAGTGGATACACCATTTTCCACACAACTGATTCAGTCACATTCTTCCTTCACGATGGCTTCAAAACCTCATACTAAGATTTTCCTTTTAAAAAATATTTTGTATTTGTGCAAGTGCAAGCCTGGGTGGGGGCGTAGGGGTGGTCAGAGGTCAGCTCCCAGGTTCTTTCCCACAACCTTTTATGAGGTCTTTTTTTTTTTTAATAGGGTCTTTTTGTCTCAGCTAGACCGGCTGGTCCACACAAGGGAACCCTCTGTGTCCACCACTCAGTTCTGGGATTACAAGTCACTTGGCTTTTAGGTGAGCGCTTGGGATCTAAGTGTCTTTTCTACCTGCCACTGTGATGAAGTAAACCTCTGAAACTGTAAAAAGTCCCATGAAATGCCTTGCCATGGTCATGGAGTTCCTTTACCGCAACAGAACACCAAGACAGACTTCTTTAGAACTTCCACTGCCCCACTACCACATGGATACCATTTATGGTATACTACCTGGGCATCAATGGCGACAGAGAAGGGAGAACGACTGGCGTGGAAAACCTCAGAACTCATTGCACATGTCACTTGTGATACCTGTTTAGTACATAGGTATACAGATGGGGTCATGAACCAAAATGTACTTTTTATTGTAACTTGTGAGAAAAATTTTGCCAAACAATGCTTTATGCTTTCATCTCTGCAGACAATGGCAATCCCCAGGTGCATCTCACTACCAGACTCAAAAGAAACAGCAACTCTTAACTACTCTGAAACAACTGCGCTGCACAAACTTGTCCGGAAGTAACTCAATGTCATTCAAGACCTTAAAAGCCCACTTGAGAAACAACGTAGCAACAGCTGTGGAGCAGAACTCTGGGAGACGGTGGAATATGCCGCCTCAAGTGTGCAGGACTGCCCCTAGCCACGAATAGCAAGCACTTGAGATCTGGCTGTTGAACTGGTAGAAATAGCCACGCATGGTCAGCGACTCCTACGCTTGACACCACTGACACACACATACTTTCTATCACAGCTTCAGAAAGCAGTACCTGGATCCCAAGGACTGCCATACAAGTCACCTGGCAACACGTTAGATAGTCACAGGCGAAGGGCCAGGTGATTTGTATCCATCGTGCGTAAGCTCTAAAAGGCAGATTCATTAGAAGTCACTGGTAGACTAATTTTCAAGAATGAGAAACCATGAAGAACATTAAATGGCAGAAAGACAAATGGCATTTTAAGTATTGTCTCAGAAATGTAGAATATAAGTAGCCTTTAAAGAATCTGAACCTAAACTCCATTTGAGACAGAGCTATGCATAGTACACATTACGTATTATGTAAGTATGCAGTAGAGTTAGCTATGTGCTGGAAATGTCAATCCTCTGGCCTCAGCCTCTTCAGTGCTGGGATCACACACTTACCAAGTTTGTTCCCTGAAATTTCCAGCAAATCTTATTAAAGCCCTATTTTGTCAATTAGAGACCCCCCCCCCTTCCACCAAAAAAAAAAAAAAAAAAAAAAAGCAAAGTTGGTAGTGAATGCCTTTAATTCCAATACTCTGCAGTAAGATGAACTGACTTCCATGACAGCCAGGGATATGAAATGATACTGGGTCTCAAAAGGAACAAACAAGAAGACCAAGGCAGGCAGATGTGCTAGCACACAGGTGTAATCCCAACATCTGGGAGGCTGAGGCAGGTTCAAGGCCATCCTGGGCTGTGTAGAACCTAAACTCAAACGGAAAAGAATACCCACAAACAAAACAGGTAATAAGCAAGTTCTACCAATTTTTAAAGTTTTAAGATAGTGTTTTCATTTTCTTACAAGTGGGTTACTAGGTAGAACCACTGATTTAAATATTTGTTGCCATCTGGACCAGGGAGCCTTAATTTGAGAACACAAAACTGGGTAGTGGTAATGGTGAACACCTTTAATCCCAGCACTCTGGAGGCAGGTGGTCAGCCTAGTCTACAGAATGAGTTCCAGAACAGCTAAAGCTACAGAGAAACCCTGTCTCAAAATATCAATACACACACACACACACACACACACACACACACACAATATCTGTGTGTAGCCCTGGCTGTCCTGGAATTCGCTCTATAGATCAGGCTAGCCTTGAACTCACAGAGCTCTGCCTGCTTCTACCTCCTGAGTGTTGGGATTAAAGGCATGCACCACCACCACACCAAGCTCCCCCTCTCCCCCCAAAGAAAGAAAGTACTACCAGGCAGTGCTGGGGCACACCTTTAATCCCAGCACTTAGAAGACTGGTGGCCAGCCTAGTCTACAGTGAGTTCCAGGACAGCCAGGGCTATACAGAGTAAGCCTGTGAGAAAAACAAATGAACATACTAGCACATAAACAAAAGCCACGGGGCTGGAGCAACGGCCCTGAAGTTATGAGCAGTTAGTGCTTTTGTATAAGATCCAGTTGATTCCCAGCACTCACACGGTAGCTCACAACTGTGCTTATTTCAGCTGCAGGGGTTTCCATGCCCTCTGCTGACCTCAGGCACCACACACACGTGACTGGCATGACCAGAGCTTAGGAATTTAGACCTGGAGGGAGGTGTTACAAACTGGCATCTGCATGCACTGGCTTTCAGGCATCCTCCCACGGTGGGATTCATTTGGATTCAATGTTTCTAGGTAGGGTTGTAGCTTTAGTTGTCCTACAACTAGCACTATGGACCAGGCTGGCCTCAAGGTGTAGTTATCAATTTGATGTGTATTCTTCACTTTGTATAGAGGACTGGTGCCAAATGTGAACATCCACTTGCCCCATACTTCATACTGAAGACACTCAGGAGAAGCATGACATACATGTTAGCACAGAGACCCCACACCACCCCTCATCTTCCTGAGTGCTGGTAGTCACACACAACACAGCACATGCTTGGCAAGCACTCGATGAGGCGCACTCCCAGCCCTTGTCTTTTGATAAAGGGTTTATGTAACCAGGTTGGCCTTTAGGGTCATTCCGTCTCAGTACTGTGGTTATAGATATGTACCCCACCATACAGGCCATTTACTAAATTTAACCTTTTAAATGCAACTCCAGCATTCAAGAACTTCTATCTCTATCAATTTGAACACTACCATTTCTCTTTGATGGTGATTTAGAGCACCAATAAAATTATTCTTTTATACTTTTATCCTGTACATTGGTCTCCGTGGTTATTTGTGACTAGCTTCGCTGGTTGTTTATGTCTAGCTTATTAGCTGAATCTAACTGCAAGTAATTTACTACAACCTATTAGGTCTTACATCTTCAGAAAGTATGTGATTAAGGATTACTGGAAGCAAATTCTAGGACTCAAGTTCATACTCTGTATCTGACAGAAGCTATATTATTTAAATTTTAATCCTTGTTTCATTTATAAGGAGAAATACCTACATATATTATGTACATGAGACATGACTCGAACACTGCCTACCTTATTAAGTGCTGTAGTTATTTAATTCCTTTACAGTATAACTAAATCCTTCTGTCCAGTTTTTCATTTTTCCATTATAATTATTCACCCATTACAAACTACTTCAACTTTCTATAACAAAAATACATCCTACTGAAAGCTTTTAACTTTAGAACTGTATTGTATGACTTTTTTTCACTTCTAAAGTTGATACTTCTTACAAATGAGTAAAAGGATATGAGCATTTATCCCTAACAGATACAACTACTAGAATCCCACTTGTTGGTAACAAAGTCTCATCACCAGCCACTTTTATGACTATACATTGTATCAATTAGCCAGGAATGCAGCCCAACACAGACCACATCATGTTGCAATGTCAGAAGATGGAGCATCCCTGAATGATCCACACAGTAGATATTAGGTCCAGAATGCTGAGATCGAGAGCATCGCTATTTCCAAAGCACTGAACAGGGAGTATTTGGGACAGCAAGAGCAGTCAGTTGTACATTCTTGAAGTACATAATAAGAGCAATGCTATTAATTCCATATTTATTTTACAAGGATCTTTATCAAGTTATCAGTGTGAAAAGGATGAATTCGTAATAACCACTTACAGAGCATTTTTGTCAGTCAGTGGTTTCCACTGTTACCCAGAGCTCAGCTTACCCTTTGGTGTTAACAGCCACACCTCCTCTCACAGGATCTGAACTATACACCTATGTACTGCAGACAAAATGCTTTCCTGTTTGCTTTAAATGATACAAAGAATAGATCAAGGTTTCAAGTTTACAGAGAACCATACTGCAACAACTGACCAATATAAATAGTTCTTAATACTTGTTTATTGTGTTTTATTCAGATAGTAACACTAATGTTCCTAACGCATGTTCCTCTAGACTTTCTTTATGCTAATTTCCTGGCCATTAAGGAAAAACATCTTAAACTCAACAATCAGTTTATAGCCACTGTTCCTATCAAATGGTGATACACCAAAATCCCAATTCTCATGAATTTTAACATATTCAAAGTACATTATTTAACCTAAGACTGAAAAACTGTGCCTTAACTTTATTAAAAAAGATAGCCACATCAGTTTAATTACATGTGATACTGCCTATTCAATTTATTAAAAACTGTAATAAACATAATAAACTAGTGCTCCAAACTGAGGCTGTGCATGGGAAGACACTCTAAGGAGACACAAGAGACTGCCTTGCAATACAAAGTACAGATTCCTTCTAGAGATGGAGAAATAAAGGACAAATCTAGTTGTCTAAAAGACAATTCACTGTACACATTTTATTTACAGTTTTGTACACTGTCTTAATATGGATGGGACCGCTTTTCTACTTGAGCCATTGTAACCAAAGCAAAATAACCTAAGTAATACAAAGTGTTAAAGTACAGCGTAAAGATACAAAAGCAGACATACTAATTCTAATTAGGAATGTAATTATGGTGTTACATTTTTATAGTCCACAATTATGTTTAGGGATCACACAGACATAGATCACTGATTTGAATGAAATGCATAAATTTGTAGCAAAGCTTTGTAGTTACAAAAAAACAAAAAAATTACCAAAGAATGCACAAATTTAATGTTTATTCCACCTTTCTGTCATATTCCTGGATCCTTCACCAATGTTACATGAGGAAAAAAAACAAAGGCAAAACAAATGAAAAACTGAAATCAGAATCACTAATGTTATCAAGGAGGGAAGCAAATAAATTAAATCTAGCAGCCCTCAGCAAGAGGACAGCAAGGACAATGCCGTGACAGGAAACAGAAGGTTGCTAGAAAGCTCTACTCAGACTCCACACCAGCAAAGTCCGCTCCTGCCTGGAGTGGAACAAAACCAGATCTTTCCTGCTAAGGTAATAGAAATGCAAGTTCTTTTTCGAATACTGTGGAAAGGCAAATGTGTGTGTCATGGTAATTCTAACCGGCTGTTATAGAGCGGGCCAGGAACACATCTGCGGGTTCTGGGGTGACGTATACTGTAATTCTTTGATTGGGATAGTGGACACACTAGCAAAAATTGGGGGTGGGGGAGGAGAATGAACACAGAAGTACAAGACAAAGGCGAATGAGACTTCTCTTATATCTTAGCAACACTTGGATGGAATCAACTTCAGTGCAGTCCACTCTGCTTTGATGAGGCTTTGGTTCAGCTCCCAATCTCGATTGCGTGACGCAGTCTCCTGTGAGAATACTCAGAAGGTGTCTTCTTAAACAACAAACCTATTTTTAGTGGTGGAGCCGCTCTTTGTAGCTGTGTCTGCGTGGGACTGATAACCAATTACTATCTTCGGAGGAAGTCCTAACCTTTCCTTGTATACCCTCCTACAAGACACAGGAGACAAGAAACATTAATATTTCTTTAAAAAAGAAAAAGTCTTTAAATGTATTTTATAAATCCATCATATATTAGTCTTTACATTAAAAATGCAAATCAAAATGTGTTTTCTTTCAGTATTAAGTAGCAAAATTAAAAATTAGTCTTTACTTTCACAACCATACTTTAATCACGTTACAGACACATGTAATCCCACCAGGTTTGTTTTAAAAATTACTAAATCAATAATGAGCAAATCAGGATCAGTTCATGGGCTCACAGTAACTGCTTGGTTAACATAGCAAGATCCTATCTCAAAAAATAAAATAAAAATTATATTTACATACGAATTCTATTTTGCTTTATATACCAACTTCACAAGCAAATTTTCAAATTAGTTGTGACTACTTTAAAAATAAAATGTGTACTAAACAGGGTTTAAGTATATGACTATCAACTACAATTCAGAGGCTTTATCTAAAAAGCTCATCTGCAGTATTAGAGAAATCTGTCCTTAAAAGGTCAAAAAGGGACTGGGTGTTGTGGCCTTTAATCCAGCACTTGGATTCTTACTAATTCCAGCACTTTCTTCTTGCTAATTTGTATGTAATCAAAGAGAATTCTAGCAATACTGATGTGTGTATGAATTGTAAAAAAATAAAATTTACCAAAACAAAATACAGAAACTTATAAACACATGGGTTCTAAATATGGACAGAAACTAAGACATGCTACTTTCATGGAAATTCACCTAGATAGTGCATACACCACTGTTGCAAAAGCCATTTTACAAAAATGAAAAACACATTCAACAGTAACAGGATTCAAACATGTAAGTGTTCATGAAAGCATTTACAAAGAGTTTCATAAAGGACGTCTCCATTTAGTTAACAGTCAAGGAAGCAGGGAGGAGAGCACAACGCACCCTATGTGTGTGACTGCATCTCTGTTTTCACACTCAGTAGTCCATATTGCTATCTTATCACCTTTAGCTCTAACATTAACAACAGCTCCACACACATCATCACTGTAGTCATCAAAAGATTCTCCAATAAGGCACAGCAGCTAAAAATAAAACAAACAAAAAAAAATAGCAAATTATATTGAGTATATATATATACATATATCATCAACTTAGAAGAAAGCACAGGACTCTTCTATGTGTAGTTATAAAACTAAAACAGATTCTAAATCAAGAACTGACATCTTAAATTGGTCAGGCATTGCCAAGTTTGATGTCATCCTGATCTAGAGACAAAAAAGAAATCAAACGAGTAAGATCGGACTCAGTTCTGTTGTTGCGGCTGCTTTGTTGTGAATGGAGACAGCAGGACACACATGCTGCACCAAGTCAATGAAGAGGACAACTTGCAGCAGTCGGCTCTCCCCTTTCACCATGTGGGTTCTGGGAATTAAACTCAGGTACTCAGACTTGGAAGCAAGCATCCTTACCTGCAGAACCACAAATCAGCCTAAGAACTGATTTAAAAAAAAAACAACAAAAAACAAAAAAACCCCAATGTATTTATTTTTAATGTATATTGGTATTCTGCCTGCATTTATGTCTGTGAGGGTGTCAGATCACAGTTGTGAGGTACCATGTGGGTACTGAGAATTGAACATTAATCATTTCCCTTAGTTAAGAACAGCCTAGCCAGTGCTCTTAAACATTGAGCCATCTATCTCTACAGCTCCAAAAACCAATTTTTAAAATGGCTACATTTTACTTGTTTACATTGTTTTCCCTCTTTCTGCAAGTTAGGCACACACAAAAGTGATCTCATTAATATCCATCTGCTCAGATGCTTAGTTTGTTGACAATTATTGCAATGACTGAAATATATTTATAAATATAATAAATATAATGTTCCAATTAACTGCCATTTTCTAACAGTTTTAGAGTAGAGTTCAGTGGCATTAAATACACTGAGTGGCTATAACTAAACCCATCACATTTTCTTTCAACCTACAAAACTGAAATGTCCTTTTCCTAGGGCAGCAGCACACAACCTGTAGGTCACAACCCCTTTTGGGGGTTGAATGATCCTTTTAAAGGGGCTGCCTAGGACCATTAGGAAACACAGATATTGCCGGGCGGTGGTGGTGCACGCCTTTAATCCTAGCACTTGGGAGGCAGAGGCAGGAGGATTTCTGAGTTCAAGGCCAGCCTGGTCTACAGAGCGAGTTCCAGGACAGCCAGGGCTACACAGAGAAACCCTGTCTCGAAAAACCAAAAAAAACAAAAACAAAAACAAAAAGTTACTGATCCATGTAAGTACTTATTCATTTAATAAGTGCTAACTGTAAATCAGTACTGAGTCTGAGTGTTTAAAAAAAAAAAAAAAAAGCATTAACTATGAACTTTGGTCCCAAAATTATGATCTAGAACCTGACCACAGAAAATGCTTAAGATTTCATAGTTAGTGTAGTTCATAAAACCAAAGTGCTAAAGTATATTATATCACATTAACCAATAATTTTATTACTTGCTTTACTAATTTCAAATTTTCATAATTTTCAATTATAGCAACGCTATAAATGGATTGTAAAACCTTTACATTAATCGCAAAATAAAGAATCCTAATTTTTGAATGAAATTAGAGGGGAAAGACCAGATTGTAAAGTTAATGTCATTCACTTTTTATTTATTGTTTTTTTTTGGTTTTGAGACAGGGTTTTCTCTGTGTATCTCTGGCTGTCTTGAAACTCTCTATAGAGCAGGCTGGCCTCGAACTCACAGAGATCCGCCTGCCTCTGCCCCTCACTCAAGTGCTGGGATTAAAGGCCTAGTTTGTCAATCATTTTTTTATCTGACTTGTAGAATGATAGAAATCATTCACTGGACTCACACGTATATGATACGCACAGGATGGAAAAAATGATTTGCCCAACAGCACATGCCTATAATCCCAGCAATCAGAAGGCTGGAGGCAGAGGCTCCTGAGCTGCAGCACCAGCCCAGCTAGGCAGTCAGACCGTCTTTACAGAGCAAGGGCTGGTGACTTATTCAACAGGAAAGGTCACCGAAACACACTAAGAACCTCCTTCATATTTGTAAATCTATGTGTATCCTATGGTCTTTTCGGTTTAGTATAAAGGTGTGGGTTTCCTCATGGCGTCTGTCTGCAGACTCCTGCTCTAGCTTGTTCACACACACTCCCCTCCCCGATCCGATTCCCGACCTCCTCCCTGCTTCACTGTCTTATCCCACCTGGGCCATCTTCTACTTCTCTGTCCTACAAACATAGATTATGTAACACACACACCTATGTATTTAAAATCTAGGCTCCACATGAAGGAAGACACGCCATATTCTTCATCCAAGTATGGCTCATTTCCCTTAACATACTTCCAGCTACGTCCAAAACCCACAATGCTTCAAGAATTTACATGCCATCCTTGCACAAGAGCCATCCTAATTCCTATTTCGTTCTGGCTTTAGAGCTTGTGAGGCCACGTGAGCACAGGGCTTCCCTCAGAACAGGTGCCTTAAATAAGAGAGGAAATGCACCCTAAAGCCTTACTGTCTCGAGCCAAAAGCGGTCGAGGTCGCTTCGTCTCTGCTGCTTGTTCAATGTAATTAGCCATCGTCCTCCTCGCTTGTTTTTCTCATCTTCCCACATAGGCTCAATTCCATCCTGCAGGATAAGAACACAGCATTAGACAATCTGTTACTTAGTCTGAGAGACAATATTAGAATCAGCAAGCAACAATGACAACTTTTCTTTCATTCCCTGTACCCCTGCCGTTGGCACAGCTTTTAAATATACGCAACAGCTACATGCCAGAGGCATGCGACTGCACAGTGTCCCACCTCCTCGCTGAACTCTCCAACTGCAAGGCTTCATGTCACCTAAAGGTTCTGAAAATTCCGAGCAGAAACCTTTTAGAAGCTACATTAAAAACTATGTAATATGAGCTAATTAATGTCCTATCCTAGCACCTCACAAAGGTCTGTTTATAAATATCTCATGGGTTTAAAATTAGCTGACAAAGTCAGTCTATTCAAGTATATCCAGGAAGGGCTGCACAGAATTAGCAGGGCTCAAAGTCAATCCCAGGATGTTCCCATGAGTAACTAAGTCATACCACAGCACTGTACTCAAGCCTGGTAAAGTCAACTGCCTGAATTTGTGGCCAGTTTTTACAAATACCTGAATGTCTGGTCCTGTAATAAATATAAACAATCATTGATTAGGCATACCTTAAAAAGTGAGTAGTCACAGCCAGGCATTAAATTACTAGACAACTGGATATGGTTGTATAGACTAGGTAAAAGAAAATAATAATTAAAAACATAATATGTAATGCAGGGTTTGGGTGCTTACACAGACACACACACATTTGGAAAATACGAAAAACATAAAAGTATGTAGATTTGTTTTTCTTTTTTGACTCTAGTTAATTTCTGAAATGGACAAAACAGGTCTAAATAATGATTACATTTAAAGAAATTTATAATGTAAACTAATACAAACAACTATCTCAAATGACTATTCTAACAAAAATATTTTGATACATTTGTTAACTCAATGCATCCATGTGCACTTAAGAAATTAAACGAAACCATCAGTACTGCATGGCTCAGTCAATCAACATTATCACCTCTGCAAGTGTCCAAATGTAAACACAGCAGTGGTTCTCCCCGAGTATGGAGAGCTCAGGCACAGGCCAGGATCACAGGCATATTACCAACAGGTAGATCTGCAGTGTCGAGCTATTGCCCAAATACTTAAACCGTGGAAAGGTTTTTGAGATATTTGATATACACTTCTAAAAGGCAGAAGGGCTGTATCACTGACCTCTTGTAATAAAACTGAATTACGCATTGGTGACCACCGTATTTGCCCACCTCCAATAGACAGCAGAGTTTATCTTAGTTACAAACCTTGAATGACATTACGTGAGGCATGTTCTCCTGTGCTGACTTTAACTTTGTCTAGAAATATTTCAGACAATTTTAAGAAAGAAGTCTACATCTTTCTTACCACATTACACAGTATAATCCACCTTGAATACGATAGCATAAGTATCTAATGACTGACTGTTCCCAAACCACAACTTTAAGATCTTAAGATTACACAGACTAAAGCAAAAGAACTAAAGAATTGTTCCTATAATAAAATCTTCTAGAAAGGAGTGAGAAACCAGGAAGTGGCCTAATCCGTCCAGAAAGGTAAAGGGTCCTTCCCCATCTCTCAGTTCTGGCTCCCAGTGCTCTTGCTTACACTAACTACCGTGTGGGGCTGTACACAAACATGAGAAGCCAAGAATGCAGTCTACGTGTACATGTGAGTGGACATGGGATTCAAATCCTCTTTTTCCTTAGTAAGAAACTGGAGAACTTTTTGTGTGTATAAAGAAGGCTGCAGTTATTCAAGTCTTGCAGTAAATACATTGAGATTACAAAAACCACTTGATCCTTTCAAGAACTCCAATTTAATTAGACAGATACCTGTGTTAATTAGAGGAGCTGAAATATACTTGTTTCATTATAAACAAAAACCAAAAAAAATCAAACCCAGAATGTTCTTAGAAAAAAGTGAATTCAACAGTTTTATTTATTCTGTATGTTGCCTTTTTCAGAGATGAAAGGAATACCAAATATCTGTTACAGGCAAATAGCAGTACAGGCATTGGAAACACACTGAACACTATATAGCTATGAATTTAATGACTACAACCTATTCTTTTTGTGTGAGCAAAACAGACTCAGAGTTACATGAAAATGTTAGTCATTAAATTCAACATGTATGAGCCTACTATAAACATATAGAATAGTAACTTTGAGGTAACTCTTCTTCAACTTTTGCCTCTCATATTCTCAAACAGTATTTCCCTATATGTTCTCTAAAAATATCAGGACAAATCAACTTTGGATGAGCTGGGATACATCTAAATGGTACAGCACTTGCCTATCATGTTCATGGTCCTAAATTTGATCCTGAGAAAACAAAAACCACTGTTTTTAAGATAAACATCTAAGGCATGGGCAGTGTTTATCTGCTCTGCCTTGGCAGGTAAAGGCGGCAGGGGATCTAGAATGCTAGGACATCCTCAAACTCACCTACATCCCATCTCAAACAAACACTTCTCTAAAAAAAACTTTCAGTTTATATTCTATTTGTAAGTCTTGAAAGGTTTATGATCCAAGTTAGCTTCTTCCTAAACTAAAAACTAAACCTAAAAAACATTTTAGTTTTACTCTTTGATAAATTACAATAAAATTAAGGAACTAAGATTACAGACACTATCACTGTCTTGATATTCTTCTGAGTTTATATCTCTGAAAGTTAAATTTTAATGAACTTCACCTTTTGATATCCTGAGCAGGGAAATTCCAGATATTATACTAAAAGCTGTCTGCAGAAATGGGAAAGTTTAATAAGGCTCTCTAGCACCCAGTTATGACATAAATATATGTAGATGACTGCACAGGAGATGGAGAACCAAAAAGCTATCAAAAAATTCTAGGACAATAAAAGAGGATTCTCACAGGAAGACGAGGAATACAGAGTAATCAAACCTAAAGGCTGACTATAATGAATGTGTTTCTTTGTATGCTGTTTGTAAGGGTGCTGGAGATCAAACATAGGGCTTTTTGTATGTACTCAATAATGTAAAATAAAGCATAATTACCAAGTCAAACATTTGTGAAGATATTCATCTTTCATTTTGTGAATGATGTAAAATAAAAAATTATACAGCTTAAAAGTATAAGTATCTTAAAGTTACTTACGCCCAAAAGTCTTCAACAGTATCAAACTTAGAGATCAATCGAAGGTTTGCTTGCCAAGTTTTGCTTTTATCATTTTTAAAAAACCAGAGTGCCCACCTGAAAATAAAAGCCAGTATACAAAAGAACGTTGTTTACCCATATTCATAGCTGAATTATTTACCAGTCAAAAAGTATAAGTGTCCATCAGTAGGAAAATGGTAGAAAATGTCAAACTGGCATACAATGGGAAATTAACCAGCCTTAAAGAGGAAATCTGACACAGTATAACAAGAACATGAGGCTACGTGAAAGACACACACACACACACACACACACACACGGTTCTACTTACATCAAGTACCTAAGGTAGTCAGATTTGGAAGTCAAAAGTGGTGCTGAGGATTGGACAGGGTGGTACTGACAACTTACTTAATGAACTGATTTTAGCTTAAGAGATGAAAATGGTACCAAGCACAGGACAGGGAAAAGCACTTGCAGTGGGGACCTGGTAACTCTGAGTTTGGACAACTAGAACCCATGTAAAAGCCAGCTTTGGTTTGTCCTGTGACCTCAAATTTGTGCTATGGCACATGAAACCTTCACATTGTTTATTATATACATATACACAAAAATTAGTATTTTCATAAAATACATTGGGGATGGGGGGTTTCCAAGACAGCTTCTCTTTGTAGCCCTGGCTATCCCGTAACTCTCTTTACAGACCAGGTTGGACTTTAAAGCCCACCACCTCCCTCAGTGCTAGGATTAGAGGCATGTGCTGCCACACCAGGCTCTAAAATGCATATTTTTTTAAAGATGAAAAGGTTTCGTTATACAACAATGTAAATGTAATTAACATTACTAAGCTGTAAAGTTTTTAAGAAAAGAAAGAGGGGCTGGACTGGTGACTCAGTAGTTGAAAGCTCTGGCTACTCTAGAGAACTCATATACAATTCCCAACACCTACATGGTGGTTCAGACAATTATCTGTAACTAGTTCCAGAGGATCTAATGCTCTCTTCTGGCCTCCGCAGCCACTGTACACATACAATGCACAATTACAGATGCAGGCCAAATACTACCCATACACATAAAAACAAATCTAAAAAATAAACAACACAAAAAAGGTAAGATAAATTGTTATTTGTATTTTGAGACATACATTTGAAACCGTGACTAAGCCATGGTCCTGGATCCCAAAGCCCTCCACTCTGCCTTGTGTATGACTATATCCTTCAGAGGCACTCCTTCTCCTTTAACAAGAGTCCTCCACAGGCTGACAGCTGAGCCTATCCAAAACCAGTCGTGCCTAACTTTTCTCTGTAAACCTATCTTGTTCACCACTCCCTTATTACCTAAGTTAGAAAAACTACTCAGCAGAAAGCTTACCTGTTCTGCAGAGGGTGTTTAATATAGTGCTCTGGGTTAGCAACCTCCTGATTAGACTCTGTTTTCTCCTCTTCTGTAGGTGGGGGATTAGTGGTAGGGGTGGTTTCCTAATGGAAAATAATATAAAGTAGGGTTTTAAGTTTTTAAATATAACCATGACAGCAATACCATATCCAATGGATGAGAGCAGTTGACCTCTTAAGACAAACCACAAACCAACCACTAGGATAATCAGGCTGCTCTACCTCCTCACGACAAAAAGGCTTCTCAAATCTAAAAGTGATTTTTTAAAATGTACCCTATTTGCACATTTTTAAAATCATCAAAGAGTATGCATAAAGTTTAATGATCCGACGTTCTTAACAGATGTTAAAATATTATATAAGGGCTGAGGACACAGGCCAATAGGAAAGCATGCATGGAGCAGTGTGTTCTAGTCCCAGGTCCACCAAAACTAAAGAAGTACTTGTGTTACTGAGGAAGAGTGGAGAGAGGTTTAAAGCTATACTCTGACAAGTTTAACAACTACATGTAAATGGTGAAAAATAAAAGTCATTTTTCAAGTGATCAAGCCAGCAATGCAGAAGTCCTTGGTAACTGCATGTTAGATTCACTGCTTGAAAGAACAGCTGTTTGGAATTCTCAACAGGCAATAATGAAAGAAGATGGACACTGACTTGAACTTCAGTCTTCTTTTAGGCAAAGCATGACAGTCACCTAAACTATGAAAAGAGAGCCTGGGAATAATTTAACAACTATCTATCACTTCCCCTTGCTATTTCTTCAGTCTGCTATAAACTGATTTTAACAAATAGCCAAAGAAAATCATTAGAAGCTAAAGCAAATGCTGGAACACATAGAGCACAAACACCCCCCATACACACATCAACTATATTTGGTTATCAGATTAAAAAAAACACTTTTTAGAGATTTATTCTTACATGTTTGAGTGCTTTGCCTGTAGTAGATCTGCGTATTCCCAGAGTGCAATGCTTCCTGAAAGCCAAAACAGGCTGTTCTTTTCAGCCATGTGAAAGCTGGGGGTTGAACCAGGGTCCTCTGGAAGAGCATTAGCCAGAGCTCTTAAATGCTCAGCCACCTCTCAGCTTCCATTTTTAATATTTTTATTTAATTTATGGACTCCAGCTCTAGGCATCAAACCTAAAGCCTTGTCTTGTATGTCTTAAACAACACTTGAATAATACTCCTAGTCCAACTATCAGCTTTAAACTGACCCATGACAAGGGTCAGTATGTGCTAAAAGACTTCAAACTAGAAATGATAACTACTCAGTTTAAAACATACTTTTTAAAGCAGCCTGTGATATGTTCAGAAGCTTTATTCTCTGCCTCCATAAAAATCATTCAGGATCCAGGTATTACAAATCCAAACCTGACGTTAAAGTTCCACCCCTGGAACTCACATAAAAGCCAGACATGGGGGCAAGCATCTCTGAGTCCAGTATTTCTGAGATGAGAAACAAGAGACAGAAGAACCCCCCAAAAGCTTATGGGCCAGCTAGCTTTGAGTTAAACAGGTATGGGAACACACACCATCACATGCATACACCACAATAAACAAACACACTAAGACAGACACCATTTTAAAAATAAAGAGGCTGGTCAGATAGCTTGGCAGGTAAAAGTGTTCACTGCCAAGTCTGTGAACCTGATTTCAATCCCTGAGTATCCACATGGTAAAAGGCTCCTACAAGTTCTCTTGACATTCACCCCACCCTCTTACACATAAATAAACATAAAAAATATAGAGAAATAATGTGGCATCAACTATGTTTGATTTTGCTCACAACTAGATTACCAGTGGGCCATGTACTTAACCATAAATTATGAACTTAGTAACTGAACAAATGTAAACATTTATATAGACTAACCAAGGTCCTAAAATTTACATGTAGTCAACTCCTTAATAAACAAAATTATTATTAACATGTTCTCATTAGCCAATTTAAGTCTTCAGAGCATAATCACGGACCAGCATGTTCTCCCTGACTGGCTAAGAATCACAGTGCTGTACAGACAGACAGTGGGGCTCCATGGCTTTAAAGAGAGGAATTGTGGTGATGGACTTGCTAACAATTCACTGAACAAACAGAATGAGTGGCAGAAAAGTGAGCCACAAAATCCCATGTATAGACAGATCCTTGGTCCTATGGTGACTGAGGGCGTGTTCACAGTGTGCCTCGGGGCAGTTTACAGAGAACACAGTCAAAGTCTCAGGGGCACTAGTGTTAGGGAAACTCAAGTCCATATAGTCAGAGTCCCTCTTTCAGCTTTCAGACTAAACCAGAAGAACATCATATCCTAGGAATAAGAGTCACAGCATTATGAGTAAGGTATAAGTCTTAAATGCTAAAACAAACCTTGATAGTGTTGAGACATCTATCTATAAACTAACAGCCTCCAAAAATAAAACTTCACACTTCAGAGAGAACACAATTTTGAGCCTCTGTATTAAGCTCACGATCCATCCATTAATCAAATATTACAAGGTAAAGAATTTAGGTGATTAATACTCAAAAGATTTTTAAGTCTAAAGACAATTCAGGTAACAGTTACCAGGCAAAGACTCAACCACAATTAGCATTAAGATACAAATTATCCAATCTAAAGTTTTTAGATTTATGTGTCTGAGTGTTCTGCCTGCACATATATGTGCAAGGTGCTCAATAGCCACATCAGATCCCCTGGAACTAAACTTACAGATGGCAGTGTGGGTGCTGGGAACCAAGCCAAGGTTATATGGCAGAGCTGCCAGTGCTCCTAACCACAAAAGTCAGCTTTCCAGCCCTTAATTTTACTTTTTGAGAGAGGGTAGCCCTGGCTGGACTGGAAGATGTGCCTCCTACTGCATCCAGCATGCTGGGATTAAAATTATATGCCACAACATGCAACTAAATACAAACTTATTTTTAAGGTTGTTTCTTACAGAGTACAGATGATAGAACTGTATTACACTTATATGTTTAAAATAAACTTCAAACTTCATGGTGGCTCACAGCTGTAACTGAAAGACTTAGTAGCTAACCAAGACTCCAAGTCGCCTCTGCTGCTCCGCCATTCTGAGATCAGGCTGCAATTCTGTGAAACTCTGTCTCAAAAACAAATGTATCCACGGCTGGAGAGATGATTCAGGGGTAAAGAGCACTCACTGGCTGTTCTTCCAGAGGGCCTAGATTCAACTCCCAGCACCCATAACCATCTGTAACTCCAGTTCCAGGAGATTCAACACCCTTACAAAGACATACATGGAGGCAAAACACCAATGCACATAAAATTTAAAAAGAAAAAAATTTTTTTCAAGTAAAGTGAACAAAATTTGGACAAAAGTAAAGGCTAACTTAATAGATGGCTACTCTCAAAATAATCTAACACATTTTTAGCCGAATGGACAGCCTGCCCTTGAAAGGCCACAGAATACATAAGTGTATTACACAAGGGTAGACCTTAAGAAAGAATAAAACCATAAGATGGTGCTGTGTTCAATCTAGAAGAGGATAATCCAAAGTCCCTGAAAATGGGGGTAGTTTACAAAACTAGAGTCTGGGTAGTATACTGCAGTGACTAGGAAGGCCTCAGATGTACACCTCAGTTGTTGGGTAAGCAGTGGACCCCACTAACTAGCAGGTCAGAGAGATTAAATACCAACGGTAAGTAAGGGAAGAGAAAAATATCGTCGGTTCAAATACAATGGGTAGCCTGGTTTTAGATCAGCAGCTGAGTTTATATGGGTCAGAACTGTACTTTAGTAAGCTGCTGTACCAACAGCAGAAAGCTGTAAAAGAAAGGAAAAAGCCTTGCAAGAGCAGGGCAAATTGAACAACTAGCTGCAAAACCTCAAGTCTTTTCAATATTCTGTAAAAACTAGCACGCCAACAAGTTAATACTATCGATGTGTCACAGTCCTAATGTTATTTGGCTAAGTGTTTCCTGCAGTTATTTTCTCTAATAAATGTGATGAAATTTTAAAGTCTCACTTCAGCACATCAATTTTGTGTCAGTTCACAAAATCCTGGTATGCTTATATTTTGTGAATATGCTTAATATTTAAGGTTTTAAATATTCAAACTGTCACCAATTTGCAATGTGAACATGCTTTTAACCATCTCTTCTGGAAATGAATATTAGTCCTCCAAGCCCCTTATTTGTGTCTACTACCTTCATCCCACAAAGAACTGATGCTTTCTCTTTCATTTTAGGGAAGATCACATAACTCTTTTTTTTTTTTTTTAAATCACATAACTCTTAATTTTCATTTGAAGTGTACAAAATTCCTCTGTTCGGCACATAGCTTCCCTGGCACTAATATAGATTCAAAGCAGTAACTCCAAGTACGACCTGCACAGTATACTTAATGCTGGTCTACATACTTGTGATGGTCTATATCGAAGTTAAGCTATTGAAATGTAAAATAAACATTTGGAAACACTGCAGTTTACAGTAATTATATATCTACTAAAATCAATCATATACATTTTTCATAGTATGTGTCATTTTGTAAAAGCAGTGCCCTTTTTTTGGAGCCAAGGTCTCAAAAAGCTGGCCTCAGAAAGATTAGGCAGGAGAGGTCAGACGAGCCTCGACCATCCAGGTGCCGGATATGCTTCACTACACCTGACTATCACTAAGACAAGTTTTTCACTACTATGTGGGATATGCTGGGCTCAATTCACATCTACGGCCATGTTAGGCACACTGGAACCCCAGTTTTGCCATTCGTTTTGTGTAATTCTGAGTATGTAACATTTTCTGAACCTTCTTTTCTTCCTCATCAGATGGGTATTGCAGCACCTATCACTGCTGGGCCTAGATGAACCAACAGATGCAAAGCCTTTCCTTCCACTGTCAGTCCACAATGAATGCACACTTTCCAGGGACATATATGGGCATTTCTATTAGACCTTGTATGTCCTTGTATCTGGAATGGTTCCAGAAGCATAAACTTTAATCATCTTTAAAAACAAACAAACAAAAATGTGGCTTATGTGCACATGAACACAGTGTCCACCAAAGCCAGAGGCATTGGATCCCTCCTGGAGCTAGCGTTACAAATGGTATCAATGTGGGTGCAGGAACTGAACTCAGGTACTCTTAAAGAACTGTCTATACCACCAAGCCACCTTTCCACCCCTTCCTTTACATTTCTTAAGTAAACCAAAACTAACTGTATGGTTTCATGGTATGATGGTTTGTGTATGCTTGGCCCAAGGAGTGGCACTATTAGGAGGTGTAGTCTTGCTGGAATAGGTATGTCATTGTAGGCGTGGGTTTTAATACCCTCATTCTGGCTGCCTGGAAGTGAGTCTCCTCATAGCAGCCTTCAGATGAAGATGTAGAACTCTCAGCTCCTCCTGCACCACGCCTGCCTGGATGCTGCCTTGCTCCCACCTTGATGATAATGAACTGAACCTCTGAACCTGTAAGCCAGCCCCAATTAAATGATAAGAGTTAAATTAAATTATAAGAGTTGCCTTGATCATGGTGTCTGTTCACTGCAGTAAAACCTTAAGACACATGGCTTTCTACTCTGCAAATAGTTGTGGAGATTGTACTGAGTACGTTATGACTTTGAAAAGAGGAAAAAAATATTATACATCCTGCTCTCCTCTCCTCTCCGCATCATGTCTACCTAATACCTCTGGGTAGCCAGCCGGTAGAAGGAATCACTTTTTCCCTCCCAGAGCAAAAACCCAACACTGAAATCACTCTACTGTGGTAGTCCTGTTCCCTTCTTTTCTGTTCTACAGTTTTAATACTTTTGACCTCATATTCTGCATTTTTTTTTTGCCTTAATAAATTAATGAATGGCTAGAATGTATGGAGCTGAACTATTTATTTTTTTTTATTTTTTAAAGATTTATTTATTTCATGTATATGAGTACACTGTCTTCAGACACACCAGAAGAGGGGCATCTGCTGTCCATTACAGATGGTTGTGAGTTACCATGTGGTTGCTGGGAATTGAACTCAGGACCTCTGGAAGAGCAGACTGAGCCATCTCTCCAGCCCACGAACTATTTATTAATGAGGAATATAATGGATACACTAAAGCACTAAATTAAACATTGGATACACTCAAGCACTAAATTAAACATTGAAAAAGACAGAAAAAGAAATAAATTGTGGTCTGATGTATTTGCTTGCCTATCATGGGGTCGTAAGCAATGCTACATCTAACAACTTTTGTTTTCCAAGCTCTGCACTCACTACTATAGTAGTTTCCTGATAACATCACATGCAATCCCAGCTCTACCAATTTCTGATGGACTAGGAGAAAATATTACAAAGTGTGTGTACAGGGAGTCCAAGGTCCACACCCAGTTGTAGTCCCTATTTGACAATTCCTTTAATTTCAATTAGTAGTATAAAGCTTTTTCAGAATCAGGATTTAAGTGACTAAACTCCCTATAAGCATCAATTTCCTTAGCAGCCTCAGGTGCGCGTATTTGGAAGAGGCAGCCAATGAGTAAAGGGGGCATACCCGATGAGAGTCCCAATGAGTCCTTCCAATTTTACCATAAGGAAAAATAAATTTAAACTATAGAAGTTGAATCATCAGCATTCATATCTCAGTAACTTATCACAGGAGTAGAGATCTAACCTGCCTGGAGCATGGGCTCTAAATTACAGTCCTTAACTCAACAGCTTCTGTCTACCCTCAATTCTTCTGCCAACTCTGTCAGCTCAATCAGGCACACACCAAGAGTGGATACATGAAGAAAAAGAACATGAAACTGGTGACTTGTTTGGAAATAACTACCTGCATGGATCATCACACTCTACTGACTCTGATGCCAACACTTCCCTTCTTGAGTAAAGCAAGTTCAAGGCCACAGTAGTAACTAATGGACAAAGCACGGTTGATAGTCTAGCTCCAGTCTCCCTGCATTCCCTCTTTCTTCACTTCTTCAAGTGCCATGTTAGAAAGGAAACACTATTACAACAGACTTAAGATACAAATTCAACATCCCAACAAGCCAATGAAGACAGGTGAACACTGGAGCAACCACACTTTGATTTTAAAAATGAGAACTTCAACCTCACATCTCATGAAAACTGTGAGTTTTCACTTTTTGTTGTTGTTTCTTGTTTGAGATAGGGTCTCACTGTGGTGGTGTACCTGCCTCAGCCTCTGGAATGCTGGAATTACAAGATGAGCCACCATGCCTAGCCTCCTGAGAACTTTTTACCTAGTCATTATTAAGTAGTTCCTATCAGGCAATGTGCTATCTCCATGTGTATTACCTCTTTATATTCAGCCTTCACAATGGTGAAGAGGTGGTCAGCAATTAACAGCATTTACTACCTTCCAAAGGACTGAAATTTGGTACCTAGCACCCATGTGGGGCGGTGTACAACCACCTGTAATTCCAGCTTCAGGGGATCCAAAGCCCTCTTCTAGACTCTGAGTCAGCTGCACTCATGTCTACACACACACACACACACACACACACACACACACACACACGCTTAAATTTATTTATTAAATTATTTAAAACTGGGTTGGAGAGATGGCTCATCAGTTAAGAGCACTGACTGCTCTTCTAAAGGTCCTGAGTTCAAATCCCAGCAACCACATGGTGGCTCACAACCATCCGTAACAAGATCTGAAGTCCTCTTCTGGAGTGTCTGAAGACAGTTACATTGTACTTTACATAAAATAAATAAAATCTAAAAAAAACCCCATTACTTAAAACTATAGTACAAAGTGATCAAAATACACTAGTATAAAAAGAACAGAGAGACATGAGAATGAGAAGGCCATCAAGCTGGCAGTATCTTTAGAACTGCAGTTAAGAGGGGGTAGGTTAAAGGAAATTTGATTTAAAAAGCTATTCTTCAATTTCCTCTCCTACTGGAACTGCTATCCTGAGTTCAAAAATAAAATAACAATCTTAGAGGGAACAGGCAGAGAAGTGTGAGCAGGCTTGCTCTCTCCCGCAGCTTTTACATGCACATAAAGAATATTCAGCCAGGTGGCAGTGGTACACACTTTTCACCCCAACCCGTGGAAGACAGAGGCAGGCAGATCTCTGTTCAAGGCCAACTTGGTCTACAAAGCAAGCTGGACAGCCAGGACTACACAAAACAAAACAAAACAAAAATATTCAAAAGACAAAAAAAAAAAAAAAGAAAAAAAAAACAACACCTTCAAACTAAAATTAATATCTGAAAGACTAGAAATAGATGAAATTTCCCCCAAAAAACTTAGCCTAAGAAATTCAAATAAAGAAAATAAGAAAAAAGAGAAAAAGAATAAATGAATGAACAAACAAAGGAATAGATGAATACCAATAAACTTGTCAAAGTGATAGATTGGAGCTGTCATGACCCCGTCTTCTCCAGGTAGGCCTGGAGACAGCCTAAGCTTAGCCTTCTTCTGTCCCCAATCTCTCAGACATCAGACCCCATGCCACCCCACCTCCACCATAAAGGGGCATTTGGTTTTGCCTGTATCACCAAACCCCTCAAAAGAACTGCCAAAAGAAAAACACCACACAGGAGACTAACTCTTATTAACAAAGTTATCCCAGAGAACTTTCTGGAGTCACTACAAAGTCTATGGCTATAACAGGGGAATAGTTAAATAGTTGAGAATTACAACAAAGGAAAAAGGATTATTTGACAAGCATAAATAACTGAAAGAATTATATTTATGTGAGTATACTGTAGCTGTCTTCAGACACACCAGAAGAGGGTATCAGACCCTATTACAGATAGTTGTGAGCCACTATGTAGTTGCTGGGAGTTGAACTCAGGACCTCTGGAAAAGCAGTCATTGCTCTTAACCACTGAGCCGTCTCTCCAATGGTAGCATATGCTTTCAATCCCAGAACATAGAAGGCAGAAGCAGGCAGATCTTATTTCAACAAATAAAACCTCCAGTGACAGGAATGGGTTACATCTTGCTGAGCCACTGGCCAAAGGGATCCTAAAGACACCCAGTCCCCACCCCAAATACCACAGGCTACTGCCAAGGCTCTTCTTGGTTGCTCTCCACAACCTGATTGCTCTACTGCTGAAGACAACACTTGCAAGTCACTGAATACAAGTACAGCTGGTACCTAACTAAAAGCCTCACCCCTACTGACGAGCGTCAGGGTACAGGAAGGTACGCTGCATGCTATCAAGAGATCAGTACCTTACTCAACCCATATCAGAGAAGTTTCTTCTTGCAGTAGATGGGAATTAACAGAGACCCACAACTGGACAATTTGCAGAATCCTGAATGGGATGTCTTCATTAAAGCCTTCCTTCATTAAAGGCTCAGGGATCTATGTGGAAGAGGCAGAAAGACTGTAAGAGCCAGAGGCGAAAACACTGCAAGAGTGTCTTCAGCAGGATCGATGCACATATGAACCCACAAAGATTGTGGCAGCAAGTACTAGGCCTGCACAAGTTCAGGCTTGACAGGGAGTCCCAGCACTAAGATGGAGAAGCAGACATTGGCTCCCACCACTAGTCAAGAAGCTATCTGCAATCGATACCAGCTGACAGTGGGAAAATCAGTTTTCTTCAAATGAAAGTCAAGGAGAAAGAAAGATAGATTAGATAGATAGATAGACGGACGGACGGACACACACACACACACACACACACACACACACACAGAGATATTCCACACTCCAGGGCAGGCCCACACCCAGGAGTAAGTGGTAACACAAAAACAAACTCAGTGGCATTTTCATGAATTTTTTGTTTTGTTGTGCTTTGTTTGGGCATTTTTGTTTGTTTGTTTTATAGGTCAGTCTTCTGTTTGTTTTGATTTTCATTTTAATGGGAGTTATTGAAAGAGGAAAGATATGTAGTGTGGCAGGGAAGTGGGGATAACCTGAGAGAAGTCAGAAGAGGGGAAAAACATGATCAAAACATTGTATAAAGATTTGTAATTAAAAATAATAAAACTGTGCAGCAAGAGAAAAGGGGAACAACTGTCACTAGTCAAGACAGTAGGTAGACAAAAAGTAAGAATATGAGGTTGGAGAGATGGCTTTTTAAGAGCAGCTGCTCTCTTCCAGAAGATTCAGGTTCAATTCCCAGCATGCACATGGTGGTTCACAAGCTGTAAGTCTAGCTACAGGGGATCTGATGCCTTTTTCTGGCCTCCTCTGGCACTACACGCATATATACACACACACACATAAATAAAAATAAAATACACAAAAGAGGCTTTTCTTTAAAAAGTACTAGAATATGACAAAAATAAAGTTAATTTCCTTAATGGGTTCCAGGTTTATTACTCTAAATCACATATGTACATATGTATTATGTATAAACATATATACAAATTCCACTAATATGTGCATAAATGCTTTGCCCCACATACACACGTGTGTGTGTGTGTGTGTGTGTGTGTGTGTGTGTGCGTGTACACCACATGAGTGTCTGGTGCCTGTGGAGGACAGGTGTTGTATATCCTAAAACTGCTGTGAGCTGCCTGCTTGCAACCAAATCCAGGTCTGCAAATCCAGCAACGCTCTTAAGGATGAGCCACCTCTCTAGCCCTTCATTTCCATGTTGAGCATTAACTTTTTAAAGGAGAGCTGAATGATTTTAGGTAACAACCAGCTACAATACAGTTAACCAGCACCATTTTAACTTTTCAATTTGTTGTTAAAACATGTATTTTACATAAAACCTCATATATAGGGAAGGTTACTCATCACAGCAATATTTGAAATCCTAAATAGTTGGAAAGAGTCTCAGTGTTGATCGATACAAAAATAATTTAAAGCTATACGATGTAATAAATATGATGTAATAGAACTTCCACAATAACTACTACACAAAAACGTAACAGGTCAGAAGAGTGTACATGACTAACATCTGTTAAAGATATTGTACTGGTCTGAAGGATGCAAACAGTTCAGAATAGAATGGATTAACTCCAGCTCAGTCTGACATTCCACTTTACATCCCTGTTCAAAATTTGGATTTTAAACTGCCCATTTGGTTAAAAAAAGAAAAATATTAACTCAGAGAACAATATCATTTTCACACAACACTAAATGATAATCTTCCACATACTTTTAATCTCAGCACTCAACAGACAAGGTAGATCTCTTGAGTTCTGGGTAAGTCAGAGATACAGTGAGACCTTGTCTCAATAACAGAAATAAGGCCTGGAAGTAATGGTGTTCAGCTTTAATTAGAGCATTTAGGAAGCAGAGACAAGTGGATCTCTGAGATCAAGATCAACCTGGTCTACAGCATGAGTTCTAGGGCAGCAAGGGCTATGAATAGAAACCCTGTCTTGGAAAAATACCACAACCACCACAACCACAACAACAACAACAACAAAAATGTGTGTGTTTGTGTGTGGGGGTGCTTGCTCAAGAGATGTCTTAGTACTTGTTGCTCTGTAGAGGACCAGGTTCCCAGCACCCACACGGTGGCACACAACCATCCCTAACTCCTATTACAGAGATTTTAACACCTTCTGACCTCCATAGGCACCCACATACACATGGCATACATTCACAGACACATGTACAAGGTAGAAGTAAAATAAAAATCAAAGTAATAATGATACAGTAACAGTGATGAATTAATAATGACAGCACTTAGGCTGTCAATGTATTTAATGCTTCACATTAACTCAATCTTAACATACGTCAGTATAATTGGGTTTTTCCCCTGTACTCCTAGGCATTTTACAGCAACTTATACATTGAAATAATTGGTATTTTTTTCTGTAACACTTTATATAAAGCATTTTAAAATATTGAGATGGATTATATCGATAGCAATGCAAAAATCTAGAGAATATGACCACAGACTTCATCAGAATGCTAAAGGAATTTATTGAATTTTGGACCATGAACATGGATTAGTAATTTAAGAAAAAGTCTAAAAGCTAAATACCATTACAGAGTTCACAAGCCAGAATGATAAAAAATAAACTATACAAGTTCAAAAGAAAAATATATACTTGTGTGTCTATCTGTCTATATGTAGTATATGCATTAAATGTATATATATATTTTATAATCCTACCATTCAAACTATAAGGTAGAGACTTTCAGAGGAATGATTTTATACTATCATATTCATGTTTAATGATAACCTAAGCGTCAATTTTATCACTATACATACAAGCTTTGTGGAAAAGTTGGAGGTTAATTTTGGCTAAATTTTGGTGTAGTTTTCATTTCTCCTTAACAGCATATCGATAAAGCTTGAGAGTTGCTTTGGTGCGAGTCCTAACTCAATCAGCACCTATATAACCTTGGTAAGATAAAATCTACAGAAGTCTAAATTCCTTACCTATAAACTTCTTATCTAAAACATGGAGGAAATATGTACTTTTCACCTTTCTATTAAGGGTCAGATATTCTTGCCTTCTGTGACACTGGAAACAAACGTGACAGTAGCAAGCTACTGTCCCTAAGAATTCACATGGCAATATTAGTACATTGATAAGGCATTAAAATCTTCCACTGTAAAAGCAAGGAGAGAGCATTACAGCTAATTTCTGCTAAGCACATTGCAATAACAAGCTCAAATAAATGCTAATATGCACTATGGCTGAGACTTTGCCAAAGTCACCCTAGCTTACAGCAAGTAAACCCTAGCTTACAGCAAGTACATTCCAGTTTGTGGGTTGTTTTCTTTTTTAAAATTCACTGAAATTGGTTCCTCTAGTAAAATATCCTAAGAGGCAAACAAGAAGCCAGGAGAATGGAAGCGGTCACTTGCTGTCTTTCAAAATCTACCTACAAAGTTCTAGACCAAGTACTAAAACATGTCCATTATACAAGGAGCTCTCCATATTTGTGGGTTATCAACAAATTCAACAAACTTCAGACAGAAGATATTGAACGTAAAACCCATTCTAAAATTGTACATTATTTTTGTCATTATTCCCTAAATAACACGGGACATATCTTCCTGTGCAATCTGTATTGTATTGGACAGCATCCCAAGCGCACAGCAGGACATGCAGGTTACATGCAGTCACAGGACTGTATGAGGCCTGAGCTGTCTCCAGGTCTTTTCTTAAAATTCTATGCTTTGTTTGATTCAACATGCTGTAAGTGTTGGCTATAAAACTTTCAGTTTAGAGCTGCAGCAAAGCCCCTGTAAGTTTGTTGGTATCAACCTCCCTTTCAGAAGTTACCCTGCATCCCCAGGAGACAGATGGTGGTGTGATGCTTAAGGGGATACACACACACACACACACACCAGGAAGTGGCTACCTTAAAGTCAAGTCATTCTGCTCCCATGCTTTCCTCAGCTGTGAAACAAGAACACTTCCACTTATCTTATAGTACCCGCTGGGATGCCTGACACACACTAATATAAAGGTCTGCCTACATTAAAAATAGCTACTACAAAAGTAAACAGTTGTTACAAACAATAATTAGCCTCAAACCCTTTAAGTTACCTGCTTAGAACACTAAATCCATATTCCTGGAAATAGTAGTCCAGCTAGTCATGATTAGACATAAATTCACTCAACACTGTGATTAAGCTTCCCACCAATTTCCATGGAATATGTATTTTTTTTAAATTACAATACAGGTAGAAAAGCACAGAAAGACACACACAAACGCACACTGACAACTAACTTGCTTCTGACTATAAGACAAAGATGACTGTTTTTGAGATGAAAGGCAATCTTTTCTTCTCTGGATGTGACTAGACTCTTTAGAAGTGATTTTTTTGGGTAAGGACAGCACCTGAGGCTGTGATCACAGGCTTACTATTAGCCAACGACTTACAAGACAGTCATGAATTTTCCACCAGAATAGATCGATATTTCGCAGAACCTTGATTGAGTATAAACATTAGGTCCACACAAGTGAAAACTATCATCCGTAAATACATTTAAAAGTCAGGATCACTTTGGGATATTCGATTCCTATTTTTCAGGACTGAGAAATTTCAATGTTCTCCATCACAGAGAAATTTAAATGAAACTATATAAGCCAAGCTCATTTCCAGTTCTCAGCCATCTCCCTAAAATTGCACAACTCACAATGTCACAGAAGAGCCATATCCAGTGTGGCAGGGCATGAAAAGGAGAAAGGACCAGGGCTGCTGGTACTTCCTTAACCTTCTACAGCAGCTCTCAGTCTTCCTAATCCCGTGACCCTTTAATATAGGTCCTCATGTTGTGGTGACCCCAACCATAACTATTTCATTGCTACTTCACAACTGTGATTTTGCTACTGTTATGAATAATGTAAATGTGTTTCCAATGGTCTTAGGTGACCTCTGGAAAGGGTTGTGTTCAACCCCAAGTTTGAGAAGTGCTGTTCTAGAAATTGTTTCATGAAAATGTTATTTGCTCAGGACTTTCCATGTTCAATCTGGATTAAGCCAACCTGACTCATTTTACATGATTCTAGATAACTGTGTAAACTGTACATTCAGGTTTGATTTCTCTAAGTCAAACAATTATACAGATTCAGAATATAAAGTGAAGTGAAATGTGGAATAAACACCTAAATGACGTTTGGTTTAGTAATAACTAAGAAAATAGGTTCCTCACTAAAGAAAAAGAAATTGTAAGTCTGCTACCAAACCATCAGCTTTTCATTGATAAACACATTTTATAGAATTTTGTTCTTTTCCTGTTTTCTTTCAAAGCTTTTTCCCCACGCGTATGGGCAGGGTGCCTGCGTGCACTGGTGTGTGGGCTCTCCTGGAACGTGTCAGACACCTGTGAGCTGCCGCGTGGGGGCTGGGACCCGGGTCCTCTACAGGTGCCTTAACTCATGAGCCACCTCTCTAGCCCCTTTCAAGCTTTTTACGTATATATTTACTTACTCATCTTTCCATGTGCATGTGCTTGCTCTGGTGTGGACCTGGAGGTCCTGTTTGCACCATGAGCGTTCTAGCACTCCGACTCAGATCTCAGCCTTGGCAATAAGCACCTTTACCCCGAAAGCCATCTCACTGGACCTTTTTTCCTTGGATTTTATTTTGCTTTGAGACAAGATCTTGACATGTACTAAGCTTGACTTAACTAAGCTCAGATACTTAAAACCATGTAGCATCAAATTGAAAATGACTATGAAAATTCCACAGACTAAAAATCTGGCAAATGCTTATAAAAGGTTGGATGTGTAGGGGGAGAAAAACCAACAGCTCAAGACTCTCAATGTCAGTGTTCTCCACCTTCTTAATGCCGTCGTGACCCTTTAATGAAGTTAGTTCCTCATGTTGTGGTGGCCCCATACCATAAAATCATTTTCATAGCTACTTTCTAACTAATTTTGCTATAGTTATGAACCATAATGTAAACATCTGTGTTTTCTGATGGGTCTTAGGCAGCTCTTGTTAAAGGGTCTTTAGACCCCAAAAGGGTCACACCCTACAGGTTGAGAGCCTCTGCTCTCAGTGTTTACGATTAAACACAACCGAAACAAACACAGCAAAGCTAAATGAAAAGAGCAGTAACCAAATAAGATTTTTAATTTTTACAAGCTTCAATTGTAATCCAATAGTAGAATAAGTCATCTTTTTTTTTTAATTACTTAAAACTGAAAAAGCACTAGTATAATTTAGTGGTAGAATGAACTGAATAAATGCACAAGGCCCCGATGTAAAATCAAGCACCCAAACCAAATCTTTTAGTTTGGAGGAAATCCTGGAACTAGCTCTGTATGTAGAACAGGTTGGGTTCAAACTCAAAGAGATCTGGCTACCTCTACCTCCTGGGTGCTGGGATTAAAGAAGGCTTCAGCCACCACTCAACTCCAAAACTAATATTGTAATTTGCAAAGACAAATATTAAACAGAATACTGTGTGACTAGCCAATAAGCAAGGGTATACTAACAGTAAAAAGGAAATAAACACCTCAATGTCATTTGCATACTGTCTCCAACTAGTTTCAATCCAAGTTTCATCCTTCACACATTTTAGGCTTTTAGGTTTCTCTTGTCCTTAAATTTACACACACTATCCATATCAACGGGGTCATCACTGGAAAGAGTATTTCACCTGATCTGGACACTGGCAGTTCGGTTCCATAAGAGCTTACAATGAAAAAAGCACAAACCACACTTTATATAACTTTGCATTCTAAATATCACTCGATACCCACCCCAAAACTATCAGCAACTCTTAAGTACTGACTCAGAACAAAATCCAATGACTACATTGTGGCTTTAGCACAATCCAAGACATAAATGGAACTGAGATGTCATAGAACACATTGCTGTCTTATTGCTTAGGTCTTTCAGTTTTGCCTCTAGTATTACCTGTAATATTTTCCTCTAACACTGGTAGAGAAAGGTAGAAGATTCAATCAGAAGTAGATGGCAGAACTTGTCAAGAGTTTAAGTTACATTTAAATGCTTCCCCTCTTCTTAAATTGATATTCTAAAGTTAGTTAATCCCACTAACAACTTATGAGGCAGTTTTGCAAAATGCCAGGAAAACTGATGTCAATAAAGAACAAGTAAATTCATGCCTCCACCCCCAAAAAAGTTGTCGTGAATTCTGCCAATGGATAAGGCCGTTTTGCAAACTAATCAAAATTATTCAGTCTATCGGTGAGTTTTTAAAATATCTGGCAAAGGTGTACTACAAAGGTGTTTCTGGTTGCTAGTCTATGCCTTTATGCACCCGAGACTTTATCACACAGTGTGACATTTCTTAAAAAACCTGGGATGGATGACCAGTGAGTCAGCTGCTGGCAAACCCAAACCATGCCAAAAAAAAAAAAAAAAAAAAAACAAACCCAAAACTGAAAAAAATCACCACCTCTGGCTACTGGAGTTAACAATGTGATGCTCTATGTACATCTTGCTTCAATTTCAAAATAGCGCTTTCATTAAGAGGGAAGGAGTGTGAAGTAAGAAGGAAACATCAAATGGAAAAGCAATGTTGAGGAGCCTAAGTGATGGTTCGGTTAAAAAGCGCCTGAATTTCGATCCTCGGGACTCCAAAAGCTGTCCTCCGACCCCCACACGCAAGCCGTGGCTCGCGCCGCTGCCCCCATGCTTAATTTTTTTTTCCTGCCCATTTAAGAAAAGATAACCTCGAAAGTTCCTATTTCCAAAATTTAGTGTTCGTTGGCTATCTCCCAGACGACCTCGTCGCGTTAAGAGCAGAAGAATCGACGCGGTCCTCGCAGGCGTGCGCGCTGCGCCCGGAGGATGAATGAATGGAAGCCCGGCGCGAGTGAAACGCAGGTCTCCGGCCAGCCGACCCGCGGCCGCGATCTGTAGGCCTCGCTCCTCCCCCTTCCCTCCTCCTCCATGACAGCCCAGTCCCGGCGTGGAGGGGCCAGGACAATGTGGTCACCCCCTCAGCAGGCCCCCTTCCCCGGCCCCGGGAGGTGCGCGACACGACCCCTGAGCGTGCCTCCCCCGTAACTCAACGCTACAGCCCCCAGGTCCCCGGCTCCCCGCGGGACGCGCTCGCCCTCCTGCCGCGCCCCGCCCGTCTGCCCGGCCCCGCGCGCCCACCCGCTCCGCCAGCCCACCCTCCTCCGCGGCTCCAGAGCGCGGCCCGCACGAGGACCCCAGCGGCGGGGCGCGGGCGACGGCGAGGCGCCGCTGCCCCAGGCTCCCTCCGGCTCTTTCGGACCGGCTCGCCGCCCACCCGCCCCACCGACCACGGTGCCCGCTAGGAGCCGCCCGCCCCACGCCCCCCGGGACCCCAGGCCGATCCCCGCGCCGGCGGCCCGAGCCGCCCCTCCGCTGGCCGCACCGCGGGGCCGCGCGGCGCCCCTCCCCCACCGCCCCGGTGCCCGGGCCCCCACACGGCGTGTGCGCTCCACGCTGCCGCCGCCAGCCTCCCGGCGCCGAGGCTGCCCGCGGAAGGTCAGGCCGGGGGGACAGGGGCCGGACGCGGCCGGAGGCGCCGTGCGCGCCGAGAACGCCGTCCTGCGGGAGTCCCTGAGCGGAGGAAGCCAGAGCGCGGGGACCTCGGGGGTGGGGGCCGAAGGCAATACTCACCGGTTCCACAGTCGCCATCTTAGATCGATCTGATCGCACAACCGCTCCTGAAGGGGGGGCGAGAGGAAAAAATGAGATTCAAACCGGATTGGCCGGCTCCTGCCCACGTGACCAACGTGTCCGTTTGGCCCTGGCGGCGCCTGCGCAAGACTGCAGCTGCTTGGGGAACGAGAGGCTTCTGGGAAGTGGAGTCTTTTTTTTTTTTTTTTCTTAAGGCAAAGTAGTTTTTTTTTCTTCAAAAAAAAAAAAATGTGATCACGTGGGTGCGCGGCTCCCGGCGCCGCGGGCGCTTTCTGCAGAGTTGATTTTAGGCCTCTGCGGTGCAGCGGGCAGAGCTCCGTGTGCACTCACTGCGGGGCATTCCTGCTGTGCCTCCTGTCGCCCAGTCTTCCCATCTTTCCTAGAAGGTTGAGAACTGCAGGCTCAGCACACGCAAGAAGGCTTCATTTGCTTAGCTGAGGTCCTAAGACAAGTTGCTTGTGTTTTTTATTTAGTTTTCTTTTCGCCTCCCACCATTTTCTCTTGGTTTCAGAAAGAGGCGGCGATGGAGAGTCGTTGATGCGGTCTGCGTTCCCCCGTCCCCGATCCACTAATGCGGGTGGTCCCTTGCTACCATCGCTGCCCAAGCGGGTGGGCGGGCTTGCCCACGGTACCCACTCAAACGCTTGGGGAAGGGGAGTGCACGCGTCGGCTTTTCCTGTTCCCAGTCCTGAGATGAAGGCGTCAGGGGTGAATCTTGCTGGACGTAAAAGTTTGGAAGTTCTGTCCAATCGGTTCCAGTATTCTGCTTGGACGTGAACGGAAATAGCCTACGTCCAGATGCCAGCCAGGGAAGCCACTCGGGGCTCCGCTGACTCAGCCCTGGACTGAAGGTCAGGAGTCGTTAAACCGGGTCAACTATGACTCTTGACGTTGACTCATACTCCTTAGGCGAGTGACTTAATCACCCAGTGCCTCAACTTTTTCATTTATGAACCAAAGATGATAATACACTTACCTCACAAGGGTGTGCTGTGGTAAGGGCTGTAACCAGCTTTGAAAACGCTTCGGAATCTAGAAGCAAGCGCGTGCCTTCCTAAGGACCAGCTGCCTCCGCCTCCGCTGCTGTTTTAATAATTTTTTTTTCTTCACCCTGGGTCTCCTGTAGCACAGGGTGGCCTTGAACTTGAGGTGTAGTGGAGGATGGCCTTGAACTGTTGATCCTCCTGCCTCCACCTCCCCCATAAAGTATTGGGATTCTGGCACGTGCTGCGAGTGGGGTTGGGGTGGGGAGAGAGTTTTTTGTTTTTTGTTTTTTGTTTGTTTTGTTTTTTGCTGAGATAGGGATGGAACTCAGGGCTTCCTGAGTGCTGGGGCAAGCACTCTTACCAACTGAACTATATCCCCAAGCCTTAACAATGTTTTAAATTCTCTTTTGTTTGCTTTGTTGCATACACCAATGCAGTTTTAAAGTTAATGTAGCCGCTTTCAACAGAAACTTCATGAAATTATTATGTTCATGACAATTTCTAACAAACAGAAATTTGTCCCTACACTGGCATGCTACATTTTCTTCTAAATTACTGGGTCATCGTTTCTCAAGACTGTGTTGAGTAAAGGTCCTAATGAGGAAGACGGAATCTCGCTGTTTCCACGCAGCTTTAAAAATGTTACCACCAGGAAAAGCAGTGTAAGCAGGCTAGCTCTGTGCCTGCCTCTCCTTGGTATTGCTGTTGTCCAGAGCTGTGTCATAGCTATTATTGAGTACATAATGGATGCTTGGGTTGACTAACACATAATTGAGGCTGTGTAAGAACTCAAAGCCAGCGCCTGCTCGTGTTTTTGTTTACCAGGATGACAGAAGGGATTTAAACGAAAGCTTCTGTTTAGTCAGCGTGAGTAGATTCTAAAGTAGACACAGTTCTACAAACTAAACACATAGGTGAAATTCTATGTACGAATCTCTTACACTAACCAAAGTAATTACAATTGACCCCTTATATTCTGTTGTCTGTAAAGTAATGTCTGGTTAATTTCTATGAAAAGACAGCATTAGGGTGCTGGGTTGTAACAGCTCAGTAGGGTGCAGGTTGTGCTCATCCAGCCTGAAGTCCTGTTTTAGATTCCCCCAGCACCAGATAAACCCAGTATGCTGGAGGATCAGGAGTTTAAATTTAGTGACATGGCAAGTTCCAGGCCAGTCAAAGAAACAGGAGAATCTCTATCCAAAGAAAGGAAAAAGACAGCATAAATATCCTGTATGGAGCTGCAAAATTACAGCAAAAACCAATCTATTGGCAAGAAAATATCCTAAAGAGCCTGAAAGCCACCAATATAAAATTTTTGTTTTAAAATAACATTCGTTTGTATTGGTTTTTTTCTTTTTCAATCCTCCTCCTCTATTGTCAGCAAAGACGCACATTTTAGGCTGGTGGTGTAACTCGGGGGTAGAATGTTTGCCTAGTTTGCTTATGACTCGGGATCCAATTCCCTGTGCCCCGTGCCCCCGCAAAAAGACTTGTGCTTTTACAGTACATATAGTATGTCCCATTCTTTATAATTTGATTGATCTCTATATCTGTATATGATTTATTGACTATTTTTAACATTTCAGGTGTGTTTGCCTAGTGCTAACACTTAAGATTTCATCTTGTCAAATATATGGAGGCTAGATTTTACGTCTGTCTGTATGTAATCACTTTCATTTTGCTTATTTATTAACTTATTTGTGGAGCCAGAGTCTTGCTATGTTGTCCAAGGTGGTCTTGAACTCATACACTCAAAGGATCCTCCCACCCAGTCTTCCAAAGAAGCTGCAACTAAAGACATAGGCAGCTGTGCCCAGCCGTTACCTTACTACCATATCCATGCTGTGCACACGGTGGCACACCACTTTAGTCCCAGCACTCAGGTGGCAAAGGCAGGCAGATCTCTGAGTTCGCTGCCAGCCTGATCTACAAATCAAGTCCAACAACCAAGGCTCTGTTATGCAGAGAAACCTGATCTCAAAAAGCCAAAAGAAAAGAAAACGAAAGTTAAATTTAAAATCAGGGTGATGAATGAGAGATGCTGTAATGCCAGCCTATATGATGGGGTTGTCTAGATCACACACAACTACTTTGACTATATATAACTATATATAAGTACTTTGGCTGCTATAACTTGTCCTTATAATCCTGGCCTGATCGAATGTTACTAAGCTTTAGTAAATAATGAAGATAGTTTCTCAATATAATACATTCCTCAGACTGGTATGTTACCATTCTTTATAGTTTTAACTCATATTAAGACTTCAAATAACTTGACAGAACACATCGGTTGTTTCTGTCATATACTTTATCTTTGGAGTTTTAGTTCCCTGATTTAGATGACTGAAGTCATTGTTTTGCTAGACTTTTCAACTATGGTTGAAACTAACCATACCTGCTATGGACTATATAAAAATATTTCTGCTTGCTGTCTAGGATTTTCATTGTTATTTTTACTTAAGCAAGCTCCAAAACTTTAGACATCCATAGCTCCTGATAAGTACTAAGCAGACTTTGAGATACAAGATATGAAGTTGTATAACCAAATAAATGACCTCAATATTGTAAGCTGAATAGTATCTAGGAATAATCTAAACCGACTTCTAGTTACATCTCTATGTTCACTCTCCCTCGAGATGTGACTGGCTGTACTATAATTTATGTTCTACTTTTATGATGGTAATTTTCCTTTAGGAAAGATTCAAGATAGTATCTTCAACATAAAAAATAGTCTTAGAAATTACTTCTATAGCTAAGAACATCTAGGGTGGTGTCAATTCTCACGCTACAAATCTGCTGCCTGTTGTCTTGGCCAGATGTTTTAGTCAGTTTATGCTTTGGTTTTCTCATGAGTTAGATGGGGAAATAGCATTGTTTTATCTGGTTAGAGTGAAGAATACTGACTGTTTCATGTATCGTGTTTGGAATAGATTTCAAACACAACATTCAACATTACTGATCATTAGAGAGATAAAATATTGCACTGAGCTGGGCAGTGGTGGTACACTTCTTTAATCCGAGCACTTGAGAGGCAGAGGCAGGCAGGTTTCTGAGTTCAAGGCCAACCTGGTCTACAGAATGAGTTCCAGGACAGCCAGGATGAGTAGGGGCTGTCAGGGTATGTGTGTGGTAGGGTACACCATTGGTCAGGGCCAGGGTGCTGGCTGAGGATGCCTCATGTGCATAAGGAGGAGTTCCAGGTGCCTAGTGAACATGACCTTATATGGAGAGGGGTCAGTTAACCTGGCCAAGATGATGTGACTTCCTCGGTGTGGCAAAGGTGTGGGGCAAGGGAGGGAGGCCCCACTCCTACCACTCTTAAGACAGGACTTCTAGGTTTGGACACAACTCAACCCTCTCTCTTGCCCTGGGTTGACTCCTTCTTCAGGTTCCGCAGTTCCCCAGCCTCACAATATAGCAGACAAGAGTTCTACCCCTGAGCTATCCACAGCCCTCTTTCTACCCTTTATTCTAAGAAGGGTCTCACTAAGTTGCCCAGACTGACCCTGAACTCATTCTGTAGCCCAGGCTAGCCTTAAATGTGCACTACTCTATATCAGCCTCTCCCACGTAGGTGGCATTACAGACCTTTGCCACCAGGCTGGACTCCCTGTGTAGCCCAGGCAGGCCCAGAACAGCCTAGTCCTCCTGCATCTGTTTCTTGAGTACTGAGAATGTGTGTCAGCATACCTGGTCACATAAACCTCTTATTTCTTCTTTTAGTAAAATGTAGTATGTTGATCAGCTAACGTGGATTGGACTCCTTTACCATGCCAAGTATTTTTTCATATGCATCATTTCATGTGACTTTTAAAACTGTGTGAATGAAGCATGGTTCCCGATTGTCTCTTGCTGTTTAAATATGTGCAGGGTTCTACTATTGGGTGACATGTTGAAGCCCACATAGGCAGTGATGCAATCAAATCATTTTTCTCAACTTCCAGATTCCCACTTTCACACCGTAGTTGCTGTCTTCCGACTAGGTCTTCCAGAGGATGCCAATTATTCTTTGAATTTTTTTAGTTCATCCTTTATGTATCTGTATATGCTAGGCTGGGGTGGGGGTGTGGAGTCCTGGGGCAGGAAGTGAATGTGGAGATCAGAAGACACTGTGGAGTCAAGCCCAGAGTCGTCAGGCTCACTCAGCAAGCTCCTTCACCCGCTGAGCCACCTCCTTGGCTCTCCACAAAGCCCTTCTAATTACAAGTTCATTTTCAGGCCTGACAAGAAAGCCTCCAAGGGGTACTAAGTAATAGGAGCTGTGTAATCAGCTAAAGGCTACTTAAAGACACATGAAGTATAGGTACTTACTGGATTTTAAAATCTGGTTGGTATACTAAGTTACAGAATTATAAATAATTCAGTACCCTTATAAGAAGTGTGACTAAGAACCAAAAAGTGCAGCTAACAAGTACTGTAGGCATCCTGATGGTGATGGAGGCATCCTGATGGTGATGGAGGCATCCTGATGGTGATGGAGGCATCCTGATGGTGATGGAGGCATCCTGATGATGATGATGATGATGATGATGATGATAGTGGTGATGATGATGATGATGATGATGATTGGTGATGAGGATGATGGAGGCATCCTGGTGGTGATGGAGGCATCCTGGTGGTGATGGAGGCATCTTGATGGTGATGGAGGCATCCTGATGGTGATGGAGGCATCCTGATGGTGATGGAGGCATCCTGATGATGATGATGATGATGATGATTGGTGATGAGGATGATGGAGGCATCCTGGTGGTGATGGAGGCATCCTGGTGGTGATGGAGGCATCTTGATGGTGATGGAGGCATCCTGATGGTGATGGAGGCATCCTGATGGTGATGGAGGCATCCTGATGGTGATGGAGGCATCCTGGTGGTGATGGAGGCATCTTGATGGTGATGGAGGCGTCCTGATGGTGATGGAGGCGTCCTGATGGAGGCATTCTGATGGTGATGCGAGGCATCCCGACTATGAGTGACACAGTCCTGTAATTGCTTCCCTCATTTCACTCAAGCCTCTGCCCTGTGTCATCAGACCGATGCAATCCTTGCTCACCCTGTAAACCAGCTTCCCCATGACTCGGTCCCAACCTTGCTTTGTTTTGCCCTTACTTTAAGCTTGACATCATACCAAACATTCTTTAATTGTTGATCACCTCTGCTCCAAAGACACTAGCTCTTTAAGATCTGTGGGCATCGTGTAATATTTAGGGGAAACCCAAAAGTCATCTTTCTTAAGAAACTTAGCCTTAGGGTTAATTAACTATCAGATGCCAAGAATCCCTTGCTGACAGGAGCCTGGTTTGGCTGTTCCCTGAGAGGTTCTACGAGCACCTGACCAATACAGATGCAGATACAACCAACCATCAAACTGAGCCTAGGGACCCCAGTGGAAGAGCTAGGGGAAGGACTGAAGGAGATGAAGGAGATTGCAACCCTATAGGAAGAACAATATCAACTAACAGGACCCCCCAGAGCTCCCAGAGACTAAACCACCAACCAAAGAGCCAACCCATGGCTCCATCTGCATATGTAGCAGAGGACTGCCTTATCTGGCATCATTGGGAGGGGAGGCCCTTGGTCCTGTGGAGGCTTGATTCTCAGTAGGGGGATGCTACAGCAGTGAGGTGGGAGTGGGTGAGTGGGTGGAGGAGCACCCTCATAGAGGCAAAGAGGAGAGGGATGGGATGGGGGTGTGTGGAGGGGTAACCAGGAAGGCGGATATCATTTGAGATCTAAACAAATAAAATAATTAATAAAAAAAATCAGAAAAAATCCTACTATGTATGCTAGCTGTTTTGCTAATGCATTTGTGTGGACTTAGAGTACCTCATTCAAACAGTCTGAGATGGGCATGTCTGGCTTTCAGGTGAGGGAGAGCTATGAGATATAGATGAGATGAGATATAGGGCTATAGATAACCAGTCTATGAGATTGACCAGAGTATAACTGTCTGCATAGTGATGACTATGCCCCAAAATAATGAGAAAAGAAATAATCTCTGGGTAACAGGAAAAATTCATGTAAGTAGTTATATTATTAGCCCAACGATAAGGTTAAATAAATGGAATTTATAGAATTGAAACCTGGAAGGAATTAAAAATACATAGGATAAATCAGTAACCTTTGGAAAGAAATCAAGATTGCGCCGGGCGGTGGTGGCGCAAGCCTTTAATCCCAGCACTTGGGAAGCAGAGGCAGGCGGATTTCTGAGTTCGAGGCCAGCCTGGTCTACAAAGTGAGTTCCAGGACAGCCAAGACTACACAGAGAAACCCTGTCTGGAAAAACCAAAAAAAAAAAAAAAAAAAAAAGAAATCAAGATTGCAAACCCTTGTCAAGGGGCAAAAATACAACAGTTGGATTTCAGGTCTTACTTGAGTTCTTTTTCAATGCTAGCATCAGATAACAGTTCGTTCTACAAAACAGGAGTGCTCCAATGAGCCAAGAAAAGGAGGTCGGATTCATAGACATTGATGAAAACAGAAACAAGGCAGAAGCAGATTTGTCAGTCAGAGTTATTTTCCATGTAAGACAGGAACTGACAAGCATCAGTCCATTTCAGTGGGAGGATTAAAGTAGAAAGATCTGGTCTTTTGGAAATTGGACCCTTATCACTCTGGTCCTGATTTCTCTAGAGGTTAGATAAACAGCTTAGTTTCATTATGGTGATGTGGGACCTTAGAACCTTAGCATGATGGACTGTTACTGGGGTCCAGTATAGGAACTTGGTCCAAAACACTGGCCGCCGTTAATTTTCATTTCATGTACCCAGAATTTAATAAGAGATCTGGGTGAGGGAGTCTTCATTGCTCCACACACTGCCTTTATAGCACAGCGCTCGAATTGGACGTGTGTTCAATAGGAGCAATAGCCTGACATCTATAAGACGTCTAGACTGGCAATACTTGGACTGTGTCCAACTGTTCCAGGGACAAGATCTAGTGTGGAAACAGAAATCCAATCCTTGGAGATACTGCCCCAGGACCCAACTAATTCACATTGTCATGTCAGGCTCATTTAGCAACGATAATGATAAACCTATATTCCCATATTTATTTGAATGTAGAGCTCAGCAGGAAAATCAAATATACACATAGCAGTAGTAGTTGGGTTTTTTTGGTCACTTTCTAAAAGGGTTCTTGGCCTCTGGGGTTATCTGCTTGTAATTGTCTTCTGTGGGAGAGGCTGAAGAAAGGCTACCCTTTGGATGGCATGTCCTCTGTATTCAGAGACTGGGATGGCTCCTTGAGGAAACACCATCCTATGGGAATTGTCTGGGTGGCTATTGTCCTTTACCAGGACTTGCTACATGCTATACTGTGTACTCCAGGCATTTCAGTAGACACCCACGAGTTAAGAATTCCTTTTTATAGTAGTTTAGTGTATTCTAGTTGCAAATTTACAGAAAGAACACAGAAGACAAATCCAATCAACATGTTCTTACACGCAGGACAACTCATGTTTGACAAGTAAAGAGAACAGAATCTATCGTGTGGTGAAGATTTTAGAAATGAAACCATTTGACATGGTTTTATTTCATAGGAAGTTTTATTGTTTTTAAAAAAGAAACCAAATGTAGGATCGGAGTGATGGTTCCGCACTTAGGGACATTTGCTGCTCTAGCCCGGGATCTGGGTTTGGTCCCCTGCACCTATGTGGTGGTTTACAACCACCTGGGAGATGGCTGCCCTTTTCTGGCCACTGCAGGTACCAGGCATACGTGTAGTGTACATACGTACGTGCAAATAAAGCACTCATATACATAAAAACCTTTTTTTTTCTTTTTGGTTTCTCAAGTCAAGGGTTTCTCTGTGTAGCCTTGGCTGTCCCGAAACTTGTTCTGTAGACCAGGCTGGCCTCGAACTCACAGAGGTGCACCTGCCTCTGCCTCCCAAAGTACTAGGATTAAAGATGTGCTGTGCCACCACTGCCTGGCATAAAACCTTTTTAAAAGAATTCAATGTTTGTGTTATCCAGAAAAAAGTAACACAGTTTTAGTAATTATGATAAACTACTGGGCTGGTGAGAGGCTCAGCGGTTAAGAGCACTGACTGCTCTTGCAGAGGCCCTGAGTTCAATCCCCAGCAAGCACAAGGTGACTCAAAACCATCTGTAATATCTAATGCTTTCTTCTGGTGTGTCTGAAGACAGCTACAGTGTACTCATATAAATCAATAAATTTTTAAAAAAACCTACTAAAATTGGCTCAATGACTCCTGCTGAATTATGTTAATGTTTGCTTCACAAATGTCCATGATTCGTTTCTATTGTGATGATGAAATGCCCTAACAGAAGCAACTTTAAGGGAGAATCGAGTTACTTGGCTTATGATTCTTGATTCTCGGTACTAGTCAAGCGTTGAATTTAAGGAAAGAACTCGAAGCAACTAATCATGTCCACAATTAAGAGCAGGAGGAGAAGGAGGTAGGTGTGCATGCTCAGGCCCTCTCTGCCATTATAAGTCCAAATTCCCTGCTTAGGGAACGGTGCTGCCCACAGTAGACTTGAGTGTCCCATTTTGACTTTAGTAATCAAGGCAATCCCCCATAAGCATGCCCAGAGACCAACCAGATAGAGAAAATCCTTCACCGAGACTCTTCCCAGGTGACTCCAAAATGTGTCAAGCTGACAAATGGGACTATGCATCACCATGAGTGCCTGTATCCTTAATTTCAGGGTTTGAGAGTCACTACCTTTTATTATGCATTCATAATGTTGCTTTAAAAACTAAGATATGCTCAAAACCTATTGATAGATCCCTATGTGTTTCAGAGACATAATGGTTAGAGGTTTTCAGAAGTAGTACAGCTGGACACAACGGTGTACACCTATAATCCCAGTTTAGGAGGCAGAAGGATCAGAAGTTCAAGGCCAGCTTATATACAACATAGCAAGGTTGTATTTTTTGAGGGTGTCTCAAAAAATAAACAAAAAAGAAATTTAATGTTTGAGATAGTTTCTTAGACTTTTTTTTTTGGAGTAAAATCAACACTCTGGATATTAATTAACTTGACTTAGAGCTTACCAAGAGAATGCAAGCAGAATTGACGAAAGATGTATTTTAAGCTGTAAAAATATGGCCATTATACAAGAAGGAGGGACTATGTGTTACTCTTTTTTCATTGAAAATAGAAATTTTTTGAAGCCAACGTCGTTTACTTCTGACCCAAGTGACGAGATATTGTGGTTGTGACTCTGTTTCCTGCACACTGTGTATTAGCCTAGTTTCCTTGGTTGGGCCTGACCCACCTGACTGTGCATGAGTAACCCCTGAGTAAGCCCCACTCCGGGTCTACAGCTTTCGAGGGTCAAAGGAGAAAAACAAAGCTCTGAACAGTTATGGAAACTGAACGACATACCGCACATTTTTTGTTACTGGGCCAGCAAAGTGGCTGAGCGGATAAAAGCGCATGTTGTGCAAGCTGGGTTGGATCCTTGGACCCGCGGAAAGCCAGATGTGGTAGGTCATACTGTATTTGCAGCATTCCTATGGAGAGATGGGAGCTGGAGAGATGGGAACTAGAGATAAGAGAATGGCTCAAAGCTTTCTGGCCAGTTAGCCTGGAGTACACAAAGTCACAGAAACAAAAGATACTCCTCAACAAGGTTCAAGGAGTATACTGACATCCAAAAGTTCTTTTCTGTCCCCCACATGTGCACACTGGGATGTGAGCACAGCCAACACACATGTGCACATACGCACACTGAAGTAGAAGGTAGAAAGCCCTTAGTTACTGATTTATTTATTTAGTGATTCACTCCAAGCACTGCCTGACTGCCTGTTTGCCAAGCATGGCTTCGCTTGCTACCTGGAACACAATGACCTGGAGAAATAGCTGAAACAATGGTGGTTGCCCCTAACAACCTGCTGAGGGCTGGGAAGACTCTGTAAAATCTCTCTTGCTTACCTAACCCCTCAACCTTATTAGTTTCAGAGTATAATGTAAGGATATAAACTGGACCCAGGATGGAAGCCTTTAAGGAGCTGTCCTGGCTCCTGACAGGGCTCTACTGGTGACATCTCCTCTCTTCCCATTAGTGTTGAAAATGCTTAATCCACTCTTCTGGTCCCAGGCGCTGTGGGAGCCGAGGGTTACCAGGCAGACTTGTCCAAGTCCAAGAGCCACACCGCACACAACCAGTCCTGTAAATGACACAGAAACGGTATCAAGAAACCCGGGTCACAAAGATAAGAATTTCTTAAGTGGGTTGACCCCAAGTTCCTGAGGAACATGCGCTTTGCCAAGAAGCACAAGAAAGGCCTGAAGAAGATGAGGCCAGTAATGCAAAGGCAGTGAGTGCACGCGCGGAGGCCATCAAGGCCCTTGTGAAGCCTCAGGCCATCAAGCCCAAGATGCCAAAGGGTCCCAGCCGCAAACTCAGCCGTCATCACTCACCTCAAGCTTGGAAATCGGATTTGAAGCTACACGGCCAAGGGGCATAGGCTCTGCCGGTCAAAGCCCAAGGTTCAAACCAAGGCAGAGGCCAAAGCTCCAGCTAAGGCCCAGGCTTCAGCTCCAGCCCAGGCTCCCAAAGGTGCCCAGGCCCCTGTGAAGACCCCATAGAAAAGGCTCCTGCCAGTGTGAAGACAAATGGACTGCTGGGACACACCTACCCACACACTATTTGCAGATGACCAGTGTCCTATGCTGTTTTTACAAATAAACTTGAGGCTATATCTGTTTAAAAAAAAAAAAGAAAGAACGAAAGAAAGAAAGAAAGAAAGAAAGAAAGAAAGAAAGAAAGACAATGCTTATTCCAGAAAGATTCCTGCAACAGCATAAAATAATAAAAATAAAAATATCTTGTTACCACGACTGAGGAAAGCAGTGTTTCAAAGACGGGAGGAGTGAATACTCAGTCTCCCTAAACTGAAGATTTGTCCTTCAGAGGCACAGCTGAGACAGAAGAATTACTTAGAGTCTGTTAGTGGGAATATCCAAAAGAAGACAGTAGTGTAAGTAGAGACAGGGAACTCGAATGGCTACGCAACTTCCCCTCTTCCCTGGGCTGTGCGTGACTGTGTCCTTCCCTCACTGAAAATTGGCTTTCTCCAAACTAGAAGAAGCCAGGACCGCCAAGGATTCTGAACCTCACTTACATCTTGACAATTCGCTACCACATTTATGCTGATTCACATTAGAGTAAATCCTTAGAGCCATCCAAAGAAAGGAATAGCTCAGGGTGCTCACACCTGGACCAGTCAATAACGGGTGGCAGGAACCGGTGGCAGGTACGGCCAAACTTTTGGGCCCAGTTGACTCCGTCTGAAAGTGAGACCCAACATTTGCACTACCCAAAAGCCTTCTCTCTGAGTCAGAGTTGGAGGAGGGAGGGGCCGGTTACAGGAAAGCGGAGGAGTGACACATTGCCAGCAAAGTGTGTCTGCTACAAAAGATGACCCCAGACAAGTGCTTAACATCATGCAATGAGGAGCAACCAGCCAGTATGACCAAATAAGACATTGTAAAACGAATGATCTCAGACAGCAACAGAGTGAAACAGAAGGCTGTTTTCCAGGGGTGACGTGAGAACTCAGGAAAGTCACGCATCAATGTATCAACAATAAATAATGTCTGAGAGACGAGCAGGCCAAGGGGTCATGGAAAGATGCTGACATTTTGTGCTTGTGAAGGTGTTTGAAATTTTTAGAAGTATGTGGCTATATGTATTTGTAGTATATAAAAACAAGTAAACAGCAAGGCCCAAATTTCTTCCAAAGTTTTGTAAGCAGTAGTAACAGGAATATGGTGTCCTGGGAACAGAACAGATGTCGTGTGTAATGAACAGCACACCAGAATCTACACAATGTAATGTCATGCATTCTAGGTCTTTGAGATTGAGGTGGGAGTTCTTTAAAGAAGAGAACACACAAATAACATCCAAGCGGTAAGGTGGTTCTATGTGATCTGTCTGAGAGAAAAATATACAATGAGAGGAATTTCAGTCAGTAAAAATTTTGATGAGGAAACGGTAAAAATATTTCTTTTCCTTTAATGATTTATTCATTTTTATTTTATGTGCATTGGTGTTTTGCCTGGATGTATGTTTGCGGAAGGTTTTGAGTCCCCAGGAACTGGAGTTACAGTTGTGAGCTGCCTTGTGGGTGCTGGGAATTGAACCAAGGTCCTTCAGAAGAGTAACCAGGGCTCTTTAACCACTGAGTCCTTACCTCTCCAGCCTGTAAAAATTATTACTACGGCACTATTCCTTAGACAGACCTATAGCAAATAATTTAAGTCATTGCCACAGAAATGTTGAGGGTGGAGATTTAGCATTTACAGAGCTACAGAACAAGGCATGCTGCGAAGAGACGGGGGGGGGGGGGGCACGGGGTGCATAAGGAAATGTGTTGCCTGGTTACTAGGAAATGACCTTTGTTTTACAAGCTTGTAGCCAGTCTGTCAGTTGCTACTCCAACCAGAGACAAACTTTCCCTTCAGAGTGGTTCCCTCTTTCCTTTTTCCTAAGAATCACTAAAACGATGGCTTTTCCCTAAGTGAGGGTAAGAGCCCTGGGCCTCTCACTCCTTACTATGTGCCTAGCAAAGACTGCTCCTCCTGCTATCTCCCCGCATGCAAATGTTATAGAAAACATGGAGACCCCGGGGTGAAAGGAGCCAAGACCTTGACCCCTTCCTTTCTGGTAATTCCAATTTATTAGATCTATCTGATTGGATGGACCTAAAGGATGTGACAGGGCAGAAGAGAGCAGTAAATCCACGGAATTCATCCCTTAAGAAACAGCCGGAGAGGCGTGGCAAGGCTGAGTGATTTAGCACTTGAAGGACCAAAAGCCGTTCATCACCACTTTTACTTGCCTTCAGGGATTTGTTCCCCAATCTAAGTCAGAATGCTACAGCTTTAGGGCCCCGCATCCCTCGGGATGTCAAGACTGAATCTGGCGCAATGGCAGACAGTCTGGGGTGCTACTGAAGGGCTCTCCTTCCCCAGGTTTCTCTGAGCAACGAATGTCCTGGAATTAAAGCAGCCCCTCCTGTACTGGTAAGTATGTAGGCTTTTAATAATTCATGGGAAATTTAAAAAAGTCTCCTCCCTAATAATAAGTAGAAATGACCAAAATTCACTTAAAAATAGCTGTACTTTTTGGTAGACACAATTGAATTGTGATTTTTTTTTAAACCTAAGATCCAAACCACATTTTATTTCTAAAAAGTTCTTGTCATTCCAACAGTGAAGGTCATTATTATTATTATTATTATTATTATTTGTCAAAAATTGAGAAAGAGTATATATATTGTGTGTGTGTTGAGAGAGAGAGAGAGAGAAAGAGAGAGAGAGAGAGAGAGAGAGAGAGAGAGAGAGAGAGAGAGAGAGATCAAAGGACAGTGTGATGAAGTCAGTTTTCTCTTTTCTCCATTTGGGTCACAGGGATGGACCTCGGATCTCCAAGTTTACTGTTGGTGGCAACTGCTCAGATAGACAGAGACTGGGTCATCTCACCGGTGTTCTCACTCTTTTTAATTGGTTTCGTATTATGTGTATATACATTTGCATCTTTACACATGTGCAAGCTGAGAAGCACTGGTCCAGAGTTAGTACTATCCACTTCCTACTTTGGGTTCTGATGTTTCTTCCTTGGCACGCAATTATCTTCATTGTCAACTTAACGGGATTTAGAATGACCTAGGATACTCTTGCCTAAAGAGGTTTAGCTGGGGAGGAAAAACCAACCTTAGTGTGCATGGCACCATTCCACTATCCTCCATGACCCTGGGCTGAATAAAAAGAAACAAAGGAGGGCTGTTGAGATGACTTAGCACTTGTCATCAAACTGGTGACCTGAACTCAATGCCCAGGATCCATGTGGTGGAAGGAGAGAACTGACTTACTCAGGTTGCCCTCTGACCTACATAAAAGTGTGCCCTCATACACAAACTCTTAAATAAATGTAATTTCAAAAAGAAGAAGAGGAGGAGGAGGAGGAGGAGGAGGAGGAGGAGGAAGAAGAAGAAGAAGAAGAAGAAGAAGAAGAAGAAGAAGAAGAAGAAGAAGAAGAAGAAGAAGAAGAAGAAGAAGAAGAGGAAGAACTTCCAGAGGTCCTGAGTTCAATTCCCAGCAACCACATGGTGGCTCACAACCATCTGTAATGGGTCCAATGCCCCTCTTATGGTGTGTCTGAAGACAGCTACAGTGTACTCATATTCATAAAATAAATAAATCTTTAAAAAGAAAAGAAAAGATGAGAAAGACAGCACCACACAGCACTCAGCTCTCTGTGCGAGCAGACTGGAGATTGTGTGGCCGGCTACCTCATGTTTCTTCTCTAGTCAGAACTACTCTCACCACTAAGCCTTCTGCCTTAGTTAGGGATTTACTGCTATGAACAGACAACCATGACTAAGGGAACTCTTATAAGGACAACATTTAATTGGGGCTGGCTTACAGGTTCAGAGGTTCAGTCCATTATCAAGGCAGGAACATGGCAGTATCCAGGCAGGCATAGTGCAGTAGAAGCTGAGAGTTCTACAGCTTGTTCAGAAAGCAAACAGGAGAAAACTGGCTCCCACATGGCTAGGAGGTTCTCCAAGCCCACTCCCACAGTGACACACTTCCTCCAGCAAGGCCACACCTACTCTAACCAGGCCACACTTCCTAATAGTACCATTCTCTGGACCAAGCATATTCAAACCACCACACCTTCCCTATCCCGTTGGACTGTATCTATGCAAATCTGTGGTTGTCAACCTTCCTGACGCTTTGATAGAGCTCCTCCCTCATGTTGTGGTGACCCCACACCCCAACGATAAGAATGTTTTCCTTGTTACTTTATAACTGTAATTTTGCTATTATAAATTGTAATATAAATATCTGAAATGCGACCCCCAAAGGGGTCAAAACCCACAGTTGTGACTGAGAACCTCCAATGTAAATGGTGAGACTAAGTTAGCCATTCCTACCCTAAGTGGGGTTCGCTGGGTAGTTTGCTGCAGCAATGGCACAGAGGCTGTAATATTCCCCTATTTTCTCCAAAGCCAGCCTCACCACTTGCTTGCTAAGCTTTGCTCACGTCTGTGAATAATCCCCTTATCGCCATCTCCCCTAATTACTCAGGTCATCATGCCATCCATTTCTTGTTACCCTGATACTGTAGTGGCGACTGTAAACATCAGGTACTATACAGCTTTACAGCTTAATAATTGTGAAATCACAATGCATTTTTTTTTCATACTCGTGAGTTCCATCCTGTCTCTTGGTCCCTGACCCAAAATTGCTCGTTAAGCCAATATTATGTTCACAGTCAGTGGCATCTAGCGTGTAGTAAAAGATACTCTGGTGAGAAAACCTACCTTGGATTCTGTAGGAAATAGGCAATTTGGAGTGTATTCTATAGTCGAAGGAGACTATGAAAGGTGTCATGATTAGGCGTATGATATAAGAACACACTTCCACCAGCAGTGTGGAGGGAGGACTGAACACAGCAAGGCCAATTAGGCTGCTGTTGCTATAATTTAGATGAACAAAGCGATGAAGAGCCCGAATTGCAATTAGAGAAGAAATAAAGAGGACAGGGCAGGTATCATAGGCTGTTATTGCTGCAATAAAAGGAAGCTGAGTCAGAATAGCCCAGAGCTGCTTTAGGAGTGCAGGGGAATGAACAGTGCTGGCCCCAGACTGCCCTTCTGCCTTCCAGGGATCTATCTCATCAACCTCCTCCAAGGGCTATGAAGGAGGGGCTGGAGAGGTGACTTGGCTGTTAGGAGCACATACTACTCTTCCAGAGGACCAGAGTTGGGTTCCCAGTGCCTACACGGGAGGCTCACAGAAATTCCAGCTGTAGGGGATCTGATGTCCTTCTCTGGAGTCCATAGGCACCTGAACTCAACAACACACATACACGCAAGTGCAAACCCACCCTCCCACACACACACACACACATACACAGACACAGAGCAGTTAATGCAAATTGCTGTAGGTGGGTGCAACAAGTTTCCAACATTATAAACAAATGACCATTAGTCATAGAAAAATGGGCAAAGAAATGAAATAGTCAAAGGTAAACAGACCAAGGATCATGGGGTTGGCGAGATGGCTCCATGGGGTAAGGTGCTTGCTGCTAATCCTTAGGACCTAAGTTTGATCCCTGGGACCCACTGACAGAAGGAAAGAAGCAACAGATAAATGAAAGTAATTTTAAAAACTAGACCAAGACGTGGAGAGAAAAGGAAAGTAAGAAGGAGAGGCGAGAAATCACACAGTCTTAAACACTGTGAAAGACTGAACCTCATTCATCAAAAATGCAAAAGCTAAAATGGCATTATATTTCATGAAATTACTGCAGTACAAAGAGGTTGACAGTGATTGGAGGTAGGAAGTGTGCTGATGGGTATGGTATCTGCCCAGGATGTTTTTCAGTCTTTGAAAATTATATGCACACAGACACTTTCATCTACCAAGTCTTATTGTGGAATCTATTCAACAGACCCATGTATGAGATGACAACTGTATATTGAACCTTTTTTTTTAAAAAAAGATTTATTTATTATTATATGTGAGTACACTGGTCACTGTCTTCAAACACTCCAGAAGAGGGCATCAGATCTCATCACAGATGGTTGTGAGCCACCATGGGTTGCTGGGAATTGAACTCAGGACCTTTGGAAGAGCAGCCAGTGCTCTTAACCACTGAGCTACCTCTCCATCCCCCAATATTGAACCATTCTACCTGTTAAAAATGTTTCCTTTCTTCCTTTATCTCTCTTTCTTTCTTTTGTTTTTGTTGTTTGGTTGGTTTTGTGTTTTTGAGACAGAGTTTCTCTGTCCTGGAACTTGCTCTGTAGACCAGGCTGGTCTTGGACCTGGAGATCCTCCTACCTCTGTCCCCCAAGTGCTGGAATTAAAAGCATGAGCCACCACCGTCCAGTTTAAAAATGTTTTCTTAAGCATAGTGATGACTCCAAAGGACTGGTCATAAATTATTCTTCATCTACAAAACAGAATTATTTGTAGTCAATACAAAGTGAGATAGCTCTCAGCTGGCAAGACGGCTCAGCGCGTGAAGGCAATCTCTCTCAAACCTGACCACCTGACCTGATCCTCAGGACCCAGATGGTGGAAGGAGAGGAATGACTCTCACGAGCTGCTGTCTGACCTCTATGTACTAAATAAATACATAATAACATAAAGATGTAAAATAAATAAAGATTTGAAAGAAGACAGCTGATGACAGTATTTGGTGTTATTTCTTACAAATATTATGCAAAAAGCAGTGCAACCTAAAATGTGTACAGTATATTTGAGTACATGTATATATTGGACACACACCCCCCCCCCCCACACACACACACATGCACACAAAGCAGTTAGTGCACATTGCTGTTGATGAATGCAAGATCCTCAGTTCAGTGTGTAAAGAATACACATTCCTTGTGTCTCCCACCTTACATACTGCACTTCTCCATCCCCACCCCCACCCCGCACTCCATACTCTTCATCCTGAAGCTTGTGTACGCTGCCTGGAACAGTTTAGCAGTTACACCCATAGACAACTGCTAGTCAGAAAAAGATGCTCTTGGTTTAGCACTGCTCCTGGAATAAGGGATTCTTCCAGGTGGCCCTCTAGTGGACGTTTCTGCTACTTGGAGTTGTTCATTCTTAAATTCACAAGAGAAGGAAGATTACAAAAGTACCAGACTAGTAGGTGTCAATCTAGGATGGGTTTTGCTTTTGTTTGATTTTTGTCCTCTCTAGAGAGTAATCAACAGTAGGTGGAGATTCTGTCAGGTGTTAGAACTCACGGAAAGGGTGTGCCTGGCATCTGCTTCGTAGAACATAGGGTGTCTATTAAACACCCTATACTATGTACAGCTCAGTCCCTACATCCAGATGCCAACAACTTGTTGATCATTTGGTGAGCAGCTCCTGCTGGGTCAGCATCCACTAGGATGACTTTGACTGGCACAAAGTTTTCTGTGCCCACGGTATCACTGACGCTTCCCTTTCTACCTTCCTAACCTGGAACTTGTGTGTGTGTGTCTCTCTCTGTTTGAGGCGGGTACTTTGAGAAGACCCTGTGGTTAGAATAAGACGGGAGCAGGTCCTCAAAAGAGGAGAATTGCTGTTATGGGGAGAAAGCTAAATTTATGAATACAGGACTGAGAGGTGAAAATAAAAAAGGAATACTGAAAAGTTCTGATTTACGTGGTACGAAGGAGATCCAGCACTTGGAAAGAATCCAAGGGAAGCCATACTGTGTTTAAAGCATAGCTCCTCTCTAAAATGGAGTGGTCGATTTCTGCTGCTCTCGCTGTTGATCCGAGATGCTTCTTACTACAGTGGGTAATGGATAATTGACTCATACCTGTTCAAAGTGCTGAGAATAGGGCTACATGCTGTATCAGACTCCCACCTCACCATGGTTCAGGGAGAGGACTGAGAAGAATTAAGAGCCAGAGGATGAGGGCAAGTGCTGTGGAATGCTGTCCTCTGGACAGGACTGGCTGCCAATGCTGTCCTCTGGACAGGACTGGCTGCCAATGCTGTCCTCTGGACAGGACATGGCTGTTACACACGACCTCCCAGCAGCTGTGGCTACCTGCCCAAGACCCACCCTAAAGCAAGCCAGTTACAAATTCCAGCATGGGGGCAGGGCTGGAGAGATGGCTCAGTGGTTAAGAGCACTGATGCTCTTCCAGAGGTCCTGAGTTTGATTCCCAGCAACCACATGGTGGCTCACAACCATCTGTAGTGGGATCTGATGCCCTCTTCTGGTGTGTCTGAAGACAGCTACAATGTACTCACATACATAAAATAAATAAATCTTTGCAAACTCTAGCATAGAGGCTAAAGAGATGACTCAGTGGTTAAGAGAACTGACTACTCTTTCAGAGGTCCTGAGTTCAATTCCCAGCAACTGCATGGTGTCTCACAACATTGATTCCCTCTCCTGGTGTACATAATGTATGTGTGTATGTTTGTATGTATATATATACATACAAACATACACACATATATATAAATCTTAAAATTATATACATATATAAATATTAAAATACATACATATATATAAATCTTAAAAAATGTTCTAACTTGGTAATTGATAGCTCTTGGGAGAGGGAGAGTTACTTTTTTTGCGGGGGGGGGGTAAGTGTAGTATCTTAGTGAACAAGTTATTTCTCTACCAGTAAAATGAGCCAATTCAAGCCAAATTAGATCATATCAAACACAGGTTTATTGGGAAAGTGCTCTCAAACGAGTTCACTGGCCCCAAGGACTGAGGCCAGGGAAGTCACCATGGGAAGAGAGAAGAGAGGGGGAAGAGAATTCACACACACACACACACACACACACGTGAGAGAGAGAGAGAGAGAGAGAGAGAGAGAGAGAGAGAGAGAGAGAGAGAGAGAGAGAGAGAGGAGGTCTGGATGATATAGGAAAGAGCTGCTGGGGACAGAGAGTTGGAGACAGGGTATGCCAGATGCCAGGTAGGCACTGAGGGATGCTGGGAAAACCAGGAGGCCAGGTATGCTTTGGTATGTGAGATATATGCCTCAGCTGCTTGTCTCCAGGGTCTGAAACCAAACACCCTTGTCTGACCTACCTATGAATTTCCAATGAGACCTTGTTTCAAAAAACTAAAACCAATTTAGAAAGGATACATTGTTCTCCCCATTTTGGTCAATTGTGAATTTCTGTGGCAGGCTCCCTTTGCTGTAAAAACAAGCTTCTGAGCCAGGTGGTGGTAGTCCACACCTTTAATCACAGCGCTCAGGAGGCAGAGGCAGTCAGATCTCTGTGAGTTTTGATGCCAACTTGGTCTAGAGAGTGAGTTCTAGGACAGCCAAAGCTACACTGAAAAACCCCATTTTGAAAATCCAAAAAACAAAATATAATACAAACCAAACCAACCAAACAAACCGTTTATATGTGCATGTAAGGACAGGTATTTAGAATGTTACCTATGATATTTAGAATGTCATAGATACACGATTTTACTAATGGTTTCTTGTTCATAATTCCCTTCTCAAGGCAGGTGGGTTGTAGCTTGTGAATATCTGTGTATCACCTTTAGGGTAACAATCAGGCCCAAAGGATGTGCTGTGAGGCGTCTTATGTGTATGTTTTCAAAATCCACTTAAGAAGTGGAATCAGTCAGTGGATAATGATGATGGTGGTGGTGGTGGTGAGAAGGAGGAATAAGAAGACAGGTAATGTGTCTCCTCATAGTACTTGGTTTAGGCTTTCTTTAGGAGTTTGTTATTTTGTGCTGACAGTACCACGTTTTGTCACAAGGATGTCCCCCAAATCCCGGAGCTCTCTCATTCTAAGCTCACATCTGAGGGTACCTTTTTCTCCTCAGTATGCATGACATTTTTACATTTAAAGTTTTCTCAAACTGTATTCAAGGTTGGTAAGACAGCTTAACAGGTAAAGGCTCTGGGTGGCAAGCCTGACAATCTGAGTTCAGTCCCCAGAACTCGCATTGGTAGAAACAGAGAACCAACTCCCCCGGTTGACCTTTGACCTCTACATGAGCGTTTTCACCTGCGTGTAGTTCTAAATAAGATAAGCTAATCATAGATAATTTTGAAAGTCTAAAAAGCCTTTAAACTTTTTTTTTAACTTTGAGATTATTCATACAAAAATAAAGACACATCAGACTCATACCTTTGATCCCAGCACTCAGGAGGCAGAGACTGTTTGAGTTCCAGGCCAGCCTGGAGGCCCTGTCTCATATAAAACAGTGAGACCCTGTCTCAAATAAAATAAAAAAAAAAAGCATGGTAGTAATTGTTTATGCTTTATTATTAGGAAATTTGCTAGAGGTTTTAAATGAAAAATCCCATCTAGTATCCTCACCACAGCTCTATAAGGTAATAGTATGCGTCACATTTTCAGATAGGGAAACTGAGGCACAGAGTGTGACATGTGTTAGCATTCTGTCTAAGCTCCACCCCACAGTTACCTGACTGTTGCCAGGTAAGCCTGGCCCACTATAAAAGGGGCTGCTTGCCCCCTCCTCTCTCACTCTCTTACTCTTGCTTCCTGCTTGCTTCTCTCTTGCCCTCTTAGGCTCTTCCCTTCCCCCTTCCCTTCCCCCTCTCCCACGCTCATGGCCATGGCCGGCCTCTATTTCTCCTCTCTCTCTCTCTCTCTCTCTCTCTCTCTCTCTCTCTCTCTCTCTCTCTCTCTCTGCCTTTCTCTGCCTCTACTACCTTCTTAACTCCCCTCCCCATGCCCTGAATAAACTCTATTCTATGCTATACCATTGTGTGGCTGGTCCCTCAGGGGGAAGGGATGCCTTGGCATGGGCCGGCTGAGGCACCCCCTTCCCCCATACCTCACCACACCCCATAGAACATATTCTTATACCTCTCTATCTTTATATAAACACATCAATGCGAACACAGGTAACATGTGTTTGTAGGTATTTTGGGGGTAAGTGTGATGGGGGAGGGGGCACGACACACACGGAAGGGCCTGGAGTAAAAGTGGGGTGGAGTAAAAGATGTGTCCAAATCTTGAGACCGGAAGGAGGAAAAGATCGTTCCTTCCCTGTTCTAGGCCTGCCTGCACGTAGCCCTAGACACTCTACCTCCTCCACCACCAGCTAATGGCTGAAGAGGCTTAAGCACCTGGAATTCTTCACACAAACAACGCATTCCCAGCACCCAGCCCCAACCAATAATGTACACGGTCCATGAAAACCCCTTCTACTCCCCAAGGTTTATATAGCCCTTATTCACCACGAATAAAGAAGAGCTGTTTCACTCCCCTTCCCATGAACACCGCTCCCCTACTCCCCCATCCCTCACACCCTCCCCTCTCTGGCCCACAGCAGAGTCTTTAGGTCAGACCCTCCTGGGCCAGCAGGCAAAAGTGCCTGCATACCCCAAGGGCAGAAGACAAGCTGGGCCGGAAGGAGATTCCAGCCACTTTGTCACACTACCTTGAAAACACTAATCAAAATCTGTGAGGTCTACGTTCTGTTTACACATGCTGGTCACTTATTTGCTCCTTTTGGTGGTTCATGCTATTAAAAGTACTCTTCTGTGCCCATTACTCTTGTAGAGGACCTGTGTTCAGTTCCCAGCATCCCCATGGTAGCTCATAACCTTCTGTAATTCCAATTCCACAGGACCAGACGCTTTCTTTCTGCCCTTTGCGAACGCCAGGCATGCTTGTGGGGAATGTGCATGCAGATAAAACACTTATTTAACACATAAGATGAAATAAATGAATATTTTAAAAAGTGATCTGAAACATTTTAAAAATCTTATAGACATTTGAGGAAGCAAACTGTGACATCATCTAGATATGTGAGTTTATCCGTGGTTCTTGATTGTAATTCACTCCTCTAAGCAGAATAAATTGGAGTTTTTTTCCCCTCAAAGCAGGCCATAAAAGCAATAATCTTCTCTCCTGCATTGAAGTTTGCCAAGAAAAAAAATGAAATTGCTTTCTCTAGCCTTTCCTCCTCCTTTTCCTCTTCTTCTTCCTCTTCCTCCTCCTCCTCCTCCTCTTCCTCCGAATGGATCCTCCTTGCCTCTGGCATCTGAACGATGGGTTATAGGCATATGCCCCCATGCCAGAGTAAACATATTTTATAATATTTTCTTAGGTGTTAGAGACAGATGGTTTTATGTAGCCCAGGATGTCCCCAAACTCATTATGTAGCCAGGGATGGCTTTGAGCTCTTGATCCTCTGTCTTCTGCTTCCTGACTGAAGGGGATGCACTACCATGACCAGCCCTATGACTGTTTTGATAGTAGATGTTAAACGCTTCCTCTGAAAGCTGGGCAGTGGTGGCACGCATGCACACACACACACACACACACACACCTTTAGTCCCAGCACTTGGGAGGCAAAGGCAGGCAAATCTTTGAGTTTGAGGCCAGCTTGGCCTATGAGCGAGTTCCAGGATCCAGGGCTTTACAGAGAAACTGATATTTCAGAGGCAGGAAGGAAGGCATATGGGAGAATCTACACAGGAATAGCTTGCTAGGCCACTCAGACTTGTTAACATTAGCTTTTGGGGGTTCAGGAAGTTGCCGCACAAACCATAGGGACAATAATCTCCGTTAAGTAAGAATAATTTATTGAGTGCATACCATAATACTGACATCCAGGACCGCAAGAAGGAAAAATCTAATTGTGGCACTAGTCTGGCACTAGTCTGTCCTCAGAGAAGGCCTTTTCTCTCAGAAGCCAGGTTCAAAAGTTTAGGGCAAGGAGGGGAGCAGTTGGCTTATTAAGCAAAGTATTATCAGCCAACCTTTAAGCTGATTGGTCCTGGAGAAGGGGTGGTGGTGGAGGATGGGTGGCGAACAGGGGATTTCAGAACATTGAGATCACAGAAGATGAATGTTATAATCATAACCTTTTGGCTTATTAGTAGCATTTGTCAGCATCAGCCACCAAAAAAACATAATGAGCTCATCCGTAGGTGCAGGAAGGGCTGCCCAGTGGTCAGCTCTGACTCCAGCCATCTTAGACATAACAGTTCATATTGACCTTTGATTTGATGATCATACATAAAGCTTTGTGGAATTTCTTAAGATTAGCAAGCCTCATACAGAACATTCCGAACATGCAGAACAAAATAGGGTGGTCGGCATGTCCTTGAGTCAAGTCCCTTGTCTGTGTCAGTGACTGGCAGGCATGTTACAGCAAGAATATGAAATAGCTGGCCGGCATGGAACAAAATGGCTTCAGCTGTTCTGGGGGAGGGATCAGACCATAAGAGCTCATACCTCTGAGCTTGGTCGTCTTCTACATGGTTGTTTGAGCTTCAATCAGTCAGGACTCAGTGACTTTGTGGACTACTAATACATGGAGTGATGTTTCCTCGTGGAGGAAACTTCGTGACTCCTGCAATCACTCAGCCCTATGCAATTCTTCCATGTCATTAGTAATTATCTTGTATAATCAAACACATTGGTTATATGTTTTCCATAGTTCTGTGAGACACTTGAGCAAACAATGTGATATTTCAAGAAACCCCAATGTATGATCTGCCAGAAGTACAAGTAACAAAAGCCAGGGCTGTGATTGGCCTTGGAAGTTGTGGGGAGGGCATGTCTTAGGCTCCCTTCGCTGTAAGATCAATCTGCCGCTTTCCCAATACAGTGTGAGAACTGAATCAGATGAGAGGACTGGAGACTTGCCAGGGGGTTGTTCACTCCTTCCAGTTACCTATTCTTGCCTTAGGCTAAATGATGAGGTGTCCTTGGATTGGCGACCTGAGGCTGGGACTGGTTGACTACAGGTTTCCAGACTCAGGTTCTCATTTCTGGGAAACAGAAACTTAGGCCTAATCTCTCAAATTGCTAGTCTGCGACCTGTCATGGAGTCAGCCTGGCTTTGGCACACACCTTTAATCTTAAAATTTTCTGTTTATTGTAAACAAGATCACATAAAGTCAATCATAGGCCAAGAGGCAGAACAAGCAACCAATTGACAGGGAGTGAATGTAGGAAAAAAACAGAGATGAGAGGCAGTCAGGAGGATGGAGAGAGATACAAACCGGAAGTAGAAAGGAGGAAAAATCAGTTGGAAGAGTTTCTCTGCCTTTCTGAGCAAGCAGGCTTTCACCACAATGTCTAGTCCCTCAAGTCTTCATTTGGTAAAACTGAACATTTGGGATTTTGTTTTAAAGACAACATGTATGTATTTCTCTATAGCTCACTGCATGAGGCCAGACATCTCAGCTGGTTTTCAGTACACCAGAATCCCACAGAAGTAGGCTCTAATGGCAGTGAAGGAATGGACGTTAGAGAGACTGAGAATAAGCAGGAAAAAAGAGAAAGCCTCCTTCTTCCCTGATTTTTATATAAGCTGCCAGCAAAAGATGTAGCTCACATTAAAGGTGGATTTCCCAACCTCAAAAGATCTGGATTAAAGGTGTATCTTCCCACTGCAAAAATCTGGATTAGAAGTGGGATTTCCCACTTCAGATTATTTAATTAAGAAAAAAAAAATCCCTCACAGGTGTGCCCAGCTGCGTGGGTTTTATTAATTCTATATAGCCATTATACCTTCCTAATATAGTCAGAGGTAGTCTTTGTAATTGAGGATACAGATGAAGAAACTGAGATAAGTCTGGTTTTATTTTTCCTACTTACAAATAAAAAGTGCTTTGCTGTGGAGGAATTTTAATTCAGCAATGTGGCTGCTCTGGCGATTTATCATATCCAAAGCCCCTCTAGGTCTGTGTGATCTGCTGGAATGACATACACACCTTTAATCCCTCTGGCAGGAATATAGACATGCCCTCAGTACACACCCTTAATCCCAAACAATGTCAGTAAGGTTAGTTTGTAGAAGGAAGCCGACATGTTTGAAAGTGAAGTCTGACTCAGGGGCAGATAAAGTGACAAATCAGAGAAAGTTTTTGACAGAATGAGTCAGGAGAGAGGGAAGGCAGTTTTCCTGGGAGAGTTTTACAGAGACAGGTTGCAGGTGAAGACAGAACAAGCCAGAGAACGAGAAAGACCCAGAAGATTAGAACAAATGGTCAGAGTTAGAGGTCAAGCAGAGCAGTTCAGTGGGAAGCTGAGAGAAGCCAGATGGAGTCAGTCAGCTTGGAGAGCAGTTTGAGCTAGAACAGCTGAGTTGAACCAGCCAGCCAGTGTTCAGAAAGAGCTAGGAAGGGTGAGCTTATTTAGCGAATGATGTTACTTTTTACATTTTACAGAAAAGAAGTATTTAAACTCTACAGAATAAAACAATTTAATCAGTTGGGTTAGCTATTTATTTTAATCAGACTTAAGATTAACTTTCACTTAGTTTGTCAGTTCACACTTTTGGTAATTTCATCCCAACTTTCCCACTGCCCCATTTCATTTTTTTTTTTTAGTTTGGATAAAATATTCTAGGAAAATTAGTTTAATCAGTTTCCACAGGTTATCATGATTGGCATAGTCTTTCTTTTCTTTTTCTTTCTTTATTTTTCTTTTTCTTTTGCTTTTTTTTTTGTTCCATTAACTACTGGCAGCTTTCCAAGTTATTCTAGAATTCCAGATGACCGTGATTTTGTTGTGAGGTATCCACCAGAGAAGACGACTTAGACATGGGTTAAGCCCATAGAAGATCTTTATTAGCCAACCAGCAATTACATGGAGTGTTCAGGACTCCAGTGCAGTCCTGAGCCTTTTCTAGGGTTAGCTTTTAAGTCAAAAAACCCACATCCTGTGTTGACACATAAGTTAGCAAGACCAATAGCTACAAGCAGAACTAAAGGCGAGGTTAGTACAGCCAGGGACTTTCCAGGAACTATGGACTTGGATGAATTAGGTCTCTTTGTTCTGGTTTGGACAGGTGTTACTGTCTCCATGCTGGGTTCCAAGGCCTGAATGGTACTTCCATCCTGGTATCAGTCACACTAAGGTCTGGGGCCTTTTAAAGTTGGGGACCCTGTAACAATTTATTATTTGTGACAGAATTTGTACAAATTTGCTGAGGACTGACAAGTCTATAATAATCTCACATACTGGACTGAGTAGGTAATCTAACACATTGAGGCTGGAAGAAAGTTTTGAAATCCCTGGTACTGGAGCTATAGACAGCTAGCTGTCTGTGTGGATGCTGTCACGTGCATGCTGGGAATTTAACTCAAGTCCTTTGAAAGAGCAGCCAGAGCTCCTAACTGCTGAACCTTGACTCGAGCCGTCAACTCTGCGATATTTTTTAAAATCTATATTATCACTTGCTAATTGGATATTCTGGCTCTGTTTCAGTGGTGGAAACATTTTTGCAGCATTCCCATTATTTTTTGTTCTTACTAATCTATTCGATGCAGAATTTCTTGAAGATCTTCTAATCTGCCATACATAACCAGAAAGACCAAAAAGGCCTGATGGCATCTAAAGACAACAGAAAACACCGATATGAAGTTAACTCAATTTCAGACATGAACAGGAGTGTCTGGCAAACAGACAGGGCAACCTTCGGGAACAATATGTACGAAGACAGTTGCCTCTCGGATGAAATATCGCGCTGGGAATCGTTAGTTGCATTAGTCAGAATACCATCGTGGGAGGAAAACAGACCCCGCAGGCAACTTGATGGCTATCTTCCGCTCTTTCTTATTTTTAAGTTTGCAGAGGGGAAGTCTGAGACTTAGGAGGGGAGTGGGCTGTCATAAACAAGCTGAAAACACTTTTTTTTTTACTGTACGGGCTTAGATTTAGCCTATTGGAAGTGAATCCCAGAAGAGAAGCCTCCTTCTTCCTTACCTTTGTAGCGGTGTTTGTAGCGGCATGGTGCTGAAGGAACTTGTGGAAGATAGAGGCAGAGGTGAGACGCAGGCTTAGTGCCTATAGTGCCCATTGAGGGATCCCAGGCTTCCCTGGATATCAATGGAACCCAGCAGAAATTCCAACGGAGCAGGAAGGCACAGTGCTGACAGTGTTTGAGAGATACCACTGAAGGTGTCTGAGGCACTCTGAGAAACAGATTGAAAAAAGGAACCGCCTTGGAGGTGATGAGTGAGTGAGTTCTTTCACTTTCTGTGACCTAATTTATATCCAGGAGGCAGAGGAAGCTGGGCAAATAGATACATAAGATAATCTTGAGATCAGAGCTCATCTTTGGAATCTCAGAAGACTTATGGGGCCACCTGGGAGCTCTTGATATAATTAGATATATGTTGGAAATATCATCTTTCTTTGTGTTCACAGCTTCCAATGTTGCATGTGTTCTTATTGAAGACTTGTCCAGAGTTTGGGAAATCTATCAATCTGGGCTCTTATCACTGTTTCAGAGAGGTCATTGGGCTTTATCAATCAGTGTGGAGTTCATTGCAAAAGGATCCCCCTGCCCTGTGTGTGTGTGTGTGTGTGTGTGTGTGTGTGTGTGTGTGTGTATGTGCCAGGAAACACCAGGGATCCTCCTTCCTCTGCCTGCCTCTAAGTGTGTGCTGCTACATCTGCCTTTCAACGTGGAAGACTGAATTTTATTTATTTATTTATTCGTTCATTCATTCATTCATTTATTAAGGTTCTTTGGGATACTGTTTCTCTGTGTAGTCCTGGCTGTCCTAGAATTCACTCACTAGACCAAGGTAGCCTTGAACACACAGAGACATGCCTGCCTCTATCTCCCAAGTGCTAGGATTAACGGTGTGCAACACCACGGCTTGGAATCAGATTCAACGTCTATGTTCAGAATCCAGAGCCTGAATATTTACCACTAATTTATCTGTCTTGGAGCTTTTTGTTACCCATCTCGATTTAGTTACCTGAGTCCAGGGTCACAAAAGATCCTAAAGAGGTCTCAGTCACACTCTAAGAATAAGGTATCCGGCAGCTAGAGGGTGGACAGTACTCGAGCGTCACACTGAAGTAGAACATCTTTTGTATGTCTGTATCTGAGCCCCGAGGCTCCTATCCTCTGTATTCACACTATCAATACTAAGAAAAGAGCCAAGATCCCTGTCTTAGTCAGTGCACAAGTGCATTGTCTTAGTTCCTGCCCGAAACAACATGACCAAGAAGCAAGTTGGGGAGAAAAGGGTTCATTCAACTTACACTTCCACATTGCTGTTCATCGCCAAAGGAAGTCAGGACTGGAACTCAGGCAGGTCAGGAAGCAGGAGCTGATGCAGAGGCCATGGGAAGATGTTACTTACTGGCTTACTTCTCCTGGCTTGCTCAGCTTGCTTTCTCATAGAACCCAAGACTACCAGCCTAGAGATGGCACCACCCACAATGGGCCCTCCCCACTTGATCACTAATTGAGAAAATGCCCCACAGCTGGATCTCATGGAGGCACTTCCCCAACTGAAGCTCCTTTCTCTGGGATAACTCCAGCTTATGTCAAGTTGACACACAAAACCAGCCAGGACACTCACTTCCAAGTTCCAAGAGAATCACAGTCACTACCATGGCAGATTCTTTTAAACCACAAACCGCATAGATATGAGAGGAGGACCTTATTCTCCTAGAAGAAAGAAGACAAATGTCTGTGTTAGAGCCTGACCCTTCCCCGACTGGAGCTGATGCAGATCATTCCAGTCACCACCAGTGCTAGCCACTGTGTCCTCTCCCTGCTGTGAGTCCCCAGTGCCATCCTATACCATTCTGGCAACTCAGCTACTCTCTATAGCTGCTGTCCCTGATGCTGTGCAGTGAGCTGGCTTCTGTCCATTGTCTTTCTTAGTTCTGGCCATTCACAGTTTCTGACTACTCTCGACTTTCATTGTCCTGTAGCTTCTGATCGCTGCCTTCTGTGGCTTTGTCTTTTTCACTTCATGAGCTCTACTCAGCCAACAGCTGCCTTTCTTTGTGTGTTACCTACTCAGCTTTCTAAGAGTGAATAGTGATGGGGTTGTTTCACTATGGCCACCTCAGTTAGACAGAGCTATTACCCCAAAATCATAAACTTGTCCTGAAAGCTAAGTTGTGGCTAGGGTTGGGGCTTTCAGGCTTTTCTGATCTCATTTCACAAGGGGATGTTTGTAGTTGACTCTGCAACTGTGGTGAAGAAGAAGAAGAAGAAGAAGAAGAAGAAGAAGAAGAAGAAGAAGAGGAAGAGGAGGAGGATGAGGAGGATGAGGAGGATGAGGACGAGGAGGAGGAGGAGGACCCTTTTCAGTGTGGTAATTGTGGGTCGGAATTGTTTCAAATGTTTCATCTTTAGTCTCTTCAAACTTTGAAATAATATTTCCATTTCATAGAGGAGGAAGGCAAGATGGTTAGTATGGAATAATGTTTTTGGGATTACGTATCCGGTAGCACAACCCTAGGATTTTAGCCTATTAATCTAGCTTTTAACCACTGCATTTCTGATGTAAGTGAACTTCCCAAAACCTCTGTTGGAACTTCTATGTGAGGCAGAGAATAGTGGTAGGAGAACACCAAAGACTTCAGCTCCATGTTGGCTGTATCCAGTTGTAACTGGGAAGTACTTACCCAGCTGAGGACCCTAGAGGAGGTCGGCAGATTTTACTCACCTGCAAGGAGGGTAGGGTGGGATAGATAGGCCTGTCTAATACCTATTACTGTTACTGCTGACAGTGGGCAAATGAGTTTTTATTGAGGACTTATTATATGTTAGATTAAGTACTTAGCACTTTACATTATTTTTACTGAATTTTCTCTGCGTGAACTGGGCATTATTTTTTCAGTCTTTCTTTCTTTTCTTTTCTTTCTTTCTTTCTTTCCTTCCTTCCTTCCTTCCTTCCTTCCTTCCTTCCTTCTGATACTGAGAACGAAACCTAGGGTCTCCCATATTGGAGGCAAGCATCCTGCTTCTGATCTAAATCCCAGCTGTTCTCTGTTTTGTTTTTGTTTTTTGTTCTTTAAAGAGAGAAATTGAGCCCTGACAGATTTATCACTAGGTTCTCTTAGGATCTAATAGGAGGAATATTGGTATTAGCCCATGGGATCAGGCTGGTGTGCTCCACCTGCAAGCCAAGGGTGTGATTTGCCCATGTTCTGTTCTTCCATAGAAACCTTGTATGTAGCCCATCTGATTAAGATTGCAATTCCTTGGAATTCAAAGTGCCTGCTACTGAAATGACCACCCTAAATACCTGTCCAAAAGGACTGGCCAAGCACACATCTACTAGTCTTTGAGTAAGGAAGAAATAAACTCTTAAAATTGTATTATCATTTTTTTCTAGACAGGGTCTCTCTATTATTTAGCCTTAGAACTCATCATGTAGACCAAGATGGCCTCCAACTCACAGAGATGCACCTGTCTCTGCCTTCCAAGTGCTGGGCTTAAAGGTGCATACTACCATGTCCAGCACAATTAAAGTATTGGGACTTGAAGACAGTTATAGCAGTTAGTATAAACTGGGGGGCAAGTGGGTTATGCCATCAGACAGAAGACTGGTAAGGCTGAGTGAGCCCAAATTCTGTGACACTCAGACTTGAGTACATTAGGTGTAGGACCAGCTCCCTGCCAAACTCTGCCTGCTCTGGAACAGAATGGCCCTTTTACTGAGTTGTAATACTCTGGGGAAGAGTAGCCTCTCTTGAATCATTCATTGCTGGACCTTGAACCTGCCTGGCAGGCTGGGTTCCCTCCTCTGCAGTTCCCGCTGCACGTTCTAGCCACCTGGGGTTGCAGGCTGCCAATTACCACTGCCCCCACTGCTGGCATTGGCACTGCCATGGTAGCAGGCAAGACCTGGGACCCAGGCTACCTGCCCTGCACGGGCTTCTCTTCAGAGAGCTGTAACACTTAGGCCATTTCTTGCCGGACCAAAGACTCACTGAACCCCGGGTTCCACAGAGGATGACAATAAACCAATAAATAGACAATGAAAACATTCATTTTATGAGTAATATAATAGTTTGTTGACAAATAGAGGTTTTAATTATGTAACTGTATATAGACACTGAAACACCTTAAACAACTTTGACAAAAACTCTGGGAAGGAAACTTTGTAAATGCTCATGGGTCTCTACTAAAGATTACTATATTGCAACAGTAATGAGCTCTTTTGTTCCATATATGAAGCTATATGAGTAAGTATGTCATATGCTGGAAAAGGTACTAGAGGATCTTTCTTTAGATCTCACAGTATTTTGTCTGACTAATAAGGATCATCCATTGGGAATACTGTGACCAACTTCCATATTCCCTGATCCCAATTCTGATAGATCTAGATAGTGTTATAGTCTAGGGTTATAGGCTGGATTGTGTGGAAAGAAAATTCGTGCATTGAATCCTTAATCTCCAGCACCTCACAATATGGCCGCACTTAAATATATGGCCTTTAAAGAAGTAAAGGAAGGTAAGATGGAGTCCTAGAAACAGGTCTTCATCTCATAAGCCTGGTGTTCTTATAAAGAGACTCAGAGACAGTACAGACTTAGGAATGACTCTGGAAGGACCCAGCTATGAAGTGGTCATCTACCAGCCCAAAGGAGAGGCCTCTGAAGAAGCTAAACCTGCCAACACCATAATTATGAATTCCCTAGCCTCTCTGACTATGAGAAAAAAGCTTGTGTTGGTTAAACACTCAAGTCAGTAGTATTTCCATATGGCATTGTTTTGTTTTAAGTATGGCTTTATTCTGGGCAGTCTATGCTTGCCTCCCAGGAAGCCATTTACAGCAGACACTGCTGCTAGTCCTCTGACTGTTCCAGTCTTTGCCTGTTGCTGACAATGCTCTCAGGAAGGCTTTGCTAATAACCCACAAATTCGTTAAATGCTTTCTTCTTGAGAGAAATAGAAGATGACGATTTGATTTTTCTAAATATTTTCATCTTACCATACTGTCAGGAGCATGTCACTCCTCTGGTCCAGTGACATCTGTTTTCATTTCTTCTCAAATAGGATGGAAGCCTTGGAAGGCTGTTTCCTTAATATTGGACTTTTCAGAGTTTAGCAGAAGCATTTTATCTTGTCCTATTAAGTTTGTAGAAATACAGGATCAAGCGCTTATAAATAATGCCAATGGTTTAAATTAAAAATGATGCCAGAGCTTAGAATCCAATTCTGTTCATTGTTATAAAAGATATCAGAATCCAGGGACTCAACAATAACGAATACAGAATCATTTGAGAATCCCTAGAGATGCATTACGGATATTCTTGTTACAGAGACTATTACTGAAAAAGAACTTCCTAAACGTAGCTAGTGTTTTGAAGAGAAATGAGATTTTATTGTAAGATAGAAAAGGAAGCTTGAGTTGGATTATTCATTGTGATGTTGGTGAGGCTGGGCTAAAAACAAAGCAACGTGGCTGGCTTGGGCAATTGAGGGTTGCCTGTTGGAAGCTTTAGAATTACCGAGAGAGCTTTTGGTTAAATAGCATCACACAGTCACCAAGGCCATTCTCACAGGAGCGGCTGTACTCAATGGAAGAAGTTGTGTTCTCACAAAGGCATCCTGACCTTGGTAGCATGCTTGACCTCTTTTTTGAGCTCTCTTTGCCAGTTCCCCATGGATTTCAACTCTTGGTTTGCTTTTAGACATGTCCAGAACAAAGCTGAAATACAATCCTGCCATAAATCAATGCCTATGAATGCCTGCTATATAAAATTCCTAATTTATATGCTCTGTGGTGTGTGTTCTTTTGAGAGATGTAAAACTATGCAAATACTAACCAGAAAGCAATGACTGAAGAGAACCTCTTTGCTAAGACAGGGACCAACCGATTGCAGCAAGCGCAACACTATCAAACAGAATAGGGCTGTTGACAGAGGTGTCTATGGGAAGCTGGTAAATGTATTTGCCAAATAGATGTTTGTCTTTTATTTCCAAACCCATTTGGCATTTCATAGTTATCTATTCTGTCTATTTGGAAAACATAACAAATCCTTAATGCAATTTGCAGCCAAGTTGGAAAAATGAAAAGGTTTAGTGTTTCCTCCCTTCTTGCTAAGCAATTGCTATGAATATACACAGACTGTAAAAGGCTGTTTCCTCACAGGTAAATGCTACGATAACGGGTAATCAAGGGCCACCTCCTGGTAGTGTCTCCTACCCTATAGATGGTGTATATCTTTCACAGTTAAAATGAGAAAGTTTGAAGTTTGCATTGAAGTTATGATGTTAACATATATGTAAAATATGCTACAATTTTGCTTAATTCCAGTGACTCAGTTTCCCATTTTTTTTAAAAAAGATTTATTTATTTATTTTTATATGTAAGTACACTAAAGCTGTCTTCAGATACCCCAGAAGAGGGCATCAGATCTCATTACATATGGTTGTGAGCCACCATATGATTGCTGGAATTTGAACTCAGGACCTTCCGAAGAGCAGTCAGTGCTCTTAACCATTGAGACATCTCTCCAGCCCAGAGTTTCCCATCTTTATTGCAAGCATTCAAGACAGAAAACCAGAACGAGGCTAATTCTAAACCTCAGCTACAAACCCACTTGAAAAATTATTTTTAGTTCAACTTGTCTGTAATCAATCTTGGAATTGTTTTGTGATAATACACTGTAGACTGTGTCATGGAGAGGAAGTAAATCCTCTCGGCCTCTTGCTAACCCCACAGGGGCCAAATGATATTACCTGCCATTTTAATTGGCTTCATGGCATTGAGGGAAATCAGATGTGAACCTCGTATTTCCAATGCAACTTTGCTGGACTTGACTAACATTTACCTTCGGCACTGCATTTCAGATGACAGAGTTATGATTAACATAAAATTTGAGTCAATCCATTTCAAGGCTGAATTGCAGAATGAAACCTGTTCTTTTTTTCTTTTGAGAAAAAGAAGTGATTGATACAAAAACTTTTTTGGCTTGTGTGGTGCTTTAAATATGCTTGACCTGTGGGAAGTGGCACTTGTAGGAGGTGTGGCTGTGTTGTGTTGGAGTGGGTATGGCCTTGAGGGGGAAGTGCATTACAGTGCGGTGAGCTCTGAAGCTCCACCAGTGAGGAAGAGTCCGTCTCTTTCTAGTTACCTTTAGGTCATGATGTAGAATTCTCAGCTCCTTCAGCATCATGCCTACCTGCACGCTGCCATGCTTTCTGACATGATGATGATGGACTAAACCTCTGAAACTGTAAGCCAGCCCCAATTAAATGTTGTCCTTTATAAGGGTTGCCTTGGTCGTGGTGTCTCTTCACAGCAACCAAAACCCTAACTAAGACAGCTGTGAGTCCAGAACTCTGTCTTAGACTTTTGCAAAAATTGTATGATGCAAATTTTTTTTATAACAGTTGAAATCCGAAACTTATGAATTAAAAAGAAGTAAGAAATTGTGGATAAATAATGTGGATCTTATATTGGTAGTAGTAGTTGTGGTAGTTTGAATATACTTGGTCCAGGGAGTGGTACTATCTGGGAGTGTGGCCTTGTTGGAATAGGTGTATCACTGTGGGCATGTGTTTTAAGACCCTCCTCCTAGTCATGTGAGAGCCAGTCTTCTCCTGTTTGCCTTCAGAACAAGATGTAGAACTCTCAGCTCCTCCTGTACCATGCCTGCCTAGACCGCCATGTTCCTGCCTTGATGATAGTGCACAGAACCTCTGAACCTGTAAGCCTGCCCCAATTAAATGTTGTGCTTTGTAGGAATTGCCTTGGTCATGGTGTCTGTTTCCAGCAATAAAACCCTAAGGCAGTAGGATATTACCTAAGTTAAACCATATCTTTTCTTTTGTAGTTTCCTTCTTCGTTGTAAGACAGCACCTACAGTCAAGAATAGACTCCATCTTTTTGAGTTGATGGCCAAAGTATCCCATAGATGCCCTCCAACATTATAGGCTATTGCCAATGCTACTTCTACAACCTGACAGTAAGACCCTCTCGCTGAAGACACCACATAGTTATGTCATTAAATGTGGAGATGTTGAGCTACTGATCAATTTGAAGCCTTACCCCTACCGATAGTGCTGGAGGAGTACACACTACTAGAGGAGAGAAGTGATCATGAGTCTCACCCAGCTGTGAGTCCTGCAAGCTACAGTAACAACCTGCCTGCACTGACCACCTGCTGGGTCAATAGTGGCACAGATGTTATGGGAGCAACAAACTTTGCTTTGATTGGAGTTGAGGCCTGCTCCAAGAGATAGAACTCATACCTGACACTGTTAGTGAGAACAAGAACCTGAGATAGGTCATAGGCCCCAGGGGGGAAAACCTACTAAAACTAGCACTGCTAAATGAGCATAGCAATAAAATCATTCCTAATGGCATATTGCTATATCAATAGATCGGCTCATCAGAGAAGTTTCTTCTTGCAGTAGATGGGAATTAACACAGGGTCTTAGTCAGTGTTCTATTGCTGTGAAGGGACACCATGACCAAGGCACTCTGGCAACTACATTGCAACCAAGGAAAGCATTTAGTTGGGGCTGGCTCACAGCTTCAGAGGGTTAGTCCATTGTCATCACAATAGAGAACATGGCAGTCTGAAAGCAGGCAGGCATGGTCCTGGGGAGGTAGCTGAGAGCTTCACATCCTGATCCTCAGGCAGGACATAGGTAGGTAGATAGACAGATAGATATAGACAGACAGACAGACAGACAGACTCACTGGGCTTGGTGTGTAGGCTTTTGAAACCTCAAAGTCACCTCTAGTATCCAACACACATCCAACACACCTACTCGAATAAAGCCATATCTCTTACTCCTTCCAAACAGTTCACCAACTGGGAACCAAACATGAAAATATATGAGCCTATGGGGCCAATCTCACCCAAACCACTAGAGAGCCCACAAGTGGACAAGGTGCAGAAAGCGAGATCATTTGGAGCACTCAGCCCTGAATAGCATGTCTGTGTCACATGCCTCTCCTCGAGGCTCAGGGACCTATTTAAAAGAGGAGGCAGAGAGATTGTGAAGAACCAGAGGTGATACAGACTCCAACAAACCTTGTTGTTTGGACACGAGAAGACTGATGCACAAATGAACTTACAAATGGTGACTCTGACATCTTGCATTGAACCCGCACAAGTTCGCACCAGGTGAATCTTGGCATGGAGGAAAAAAAGTGTGCACAAAGCCCCACTCCTAACTAGAAGCTATAGCTGCTGGGAAATGGAAAGTCAGCTTTTTTCAGTGGAGTGGCACTGGGTATATTAATCACACTGCAAGGGAGATCCCATACCCAGGAAGAATTAGTTAACCAACATAAAATGACTTCATGAGTGTGTGTGTGTGTGTGTGTGTGTGTGTGCGTGCGTGCGTGTGTGTGTGTGTGTGTGTGTGTGTATGTGTGTGGTGTGTAGGGAGAGGTTTGTACCAAGTTGACAAAAACCAACCAGCAAAAGTGACCACTTGTCAACTTGACACACTAACATAGTACATTTAAATTTATAACAGTTTCTCTCTTGTTCATTCCCACAGTCTCAATATTAATATTAACATCAAAGGGTGCTGGAAAGATGGCTCAGAAGTTAAGAGCACTTGTCGTCCTTGCAGAGGACCAGGATTCAATTTCCATCACTCACACTGTAGTTTGAAACCATCTATAATTCCAGTTCCAGTTCCCTCTTCTGATCTCTGAGAACACAAAACACCCACACATAATAAAATATTATACCACAGTATAAAACATAAATCACTTTAAAAGTTCCCCAGTCTTTAAAAGTCCAGTCTGGGGTTAGCTACTGTCTGCTCTGTACTTATACCATTGTTCTTGGGATTAAAGTTACCACACTGTCACACCTCAGGCTGAATTTGACAAAACCCCAGAGAAGGTGAAGGGTCTCAAGTTGAAACCAACTAAGGAAGAGAAGCTGCTCATTATTTTTTTATTGGATAGTTTCTTTATTTACATTTCAAATGTTTTCCCCTTTCCAGGTCTCCCCTTCGGAAACCCCCATCCTATCCCCCCTCCCCTGCCTCTATGAGCGTGCTCCCCCATCCACCCACCCACTCCTGTCCTCCTGCCCTGGCATTCCCTACACTAGGACTTCAAACCCCCTCAGCCCCAAGGGCTGCTCCTCCCACTGATGTCCAACAAGGTCATCCTCTGCCACTTATGTGGCCAGTGCCATGGGTCCCTCCATGTGTATTCTTTGGTTGATGGTTCAGTCCCTGGGAGCTCCGGGGAGGGGGAGTGCGGGGGGGGCGTCTAGCCTGTTGACACTGTTGCTCCCTCCATGGGGCTGCAAACCCTTTCAGCTCCTTCAGTCCCTTCTCCAACTCCTCCATTGGGGACCCTCTTGCTCAGTCCAATGGTTGGCTGCGAGCATCTGACTCTGTATTTGTCAGGCTCTGGCAGAGCCTCTCAGGAGACAGCCATATCAGGCTTCCATCAGCAAGCATTCCCAGCATCCATAATTATCGTCCAGGTTTGGTGGCTGTAGATGGGATGGATCCCCAGGTGGGGCAGTCTCTGGATGACCTTTCCTTCAGTCTCTGCTCCACACTTTGTCTCCATATTTCCTCCTGCGAGTATTTTGTTCACCCTTCTAAGAAGCACTGAAGCATCCACATTTTGGTCTTCCTTCTTCTTGGGCTTCGTATGGTCTGTGAATTGAATCGTGGGCATTCTGAACTTTTGGGCTAATATCTACTTATCAAGGAGTACATAACATGTGTGTTCTTTTGTGACTAAGTTACCTCACTCAAGATGATATTTTCAAGTTCCATCCATTTGCCTAAGAATTTCATGAAGTAATTGTTCATTTTCAATGATTTCAACCACATCATGAATGGCATAAACATAGATTTGCCAGGGTGGTGGAATCTCAGAGGCAAGGCCAGATGGAATGGGTGGAATTGGCCGAAAGGGACTTCCAAGCTCAGTGCCCTGAAAATCTATGTGAGCAAAGTAGAAGAGTTAAAGAGGAAATCCAGAATAGAAAGACTGGATTTGACACTTTTCCTACCCATGATTCTGCTGCTAGCTTACTGGCTACAGCTGTTTATCTTTATAACTTTGTCTTCTTTTCTGAATAATTCAGATTCAACCGAAGGGGAAAAGAATTTTCCAGAAAAGTATAAATTATTTTTTTCTTCTCTCTCCTTTGTAAACATGCTTTCACTAAGATGCTGGATTTTCTAATATTTTGGGCTTCCTTACTCTCTCTAAAGCCCCACTCCCACCCTCAATGTCTCTGCTCGCTGGTCTGACTTGCCAACATAAGTATCATGGCTTTTTCCTGTCTCTTATGGGCAGCTGTAGAAGTTTACATCTTGATTATCCTGAGGTATTCTCTTTCAAACTCTAATAAAATTGCCTTTGAGCTTCTATTTGAATCTATTATTAAATTACATAGTTAATGAGACTGAGAACTCCAAGAGCACCCATATTTTACCTGTATCAGGAAACCCTAGAGCCGGAGTTACAGGCAATGCTGAGTCACCTAATGTGGGTGACCGGAATTGTCCTCTGCAAGATTAGTAAGCCTTGTAGCTCTGAAGTCATCTCCTCAGCCCCCTGACTAAGTAAATGTTACCTAAAATCGTTGCTAATTGTAACAACATCACTATGTACAAGGTTTAGAAGTAGCAGAGAAGACATTGTTAGATTAACTGGAACCCAGAAGGTCAGCAAATGTTTACTGGGTTAACTAGTATTGGGGCTGGATCTTAAAGAAATAGAATCAGGTGTGGTGTCTCATATTTGAAGTACTAGTACTAACATTTGGGAGGTTGAAGTAGGACTGGCATAATTCAATGCCAGTCTGGGCTAGAGTTAGTTTATATCTTTAAAAAAAAAAATCTATCCATCAACCATGTCATAAAAGGACCAAACGGGCAGCTGGCTGCAGAGATCATTAGGGGGTTGCTTTTCTGAGTCCTAACTGAGAAGAATTTCTTTTTAATGCACACACACACACACACACACACACACACACTTGTTGTATTCAGATACACCAGAAGAGGGCATTGGATCCCATTGCAGATGGTTGTGAGCCACCTTGTGGTTGCTGGGAATTGAACTCAGGACCTCTGGAAGAACAGTCAGTACTCTTAACCACTGAGCCATCTCTCCAGCCCCCTTGTTACATTTCTTTATAGGCTAAGCATGCTTTTCCTGGCACTCCGAGTTTTGTCACTATTTTTCCTTTTGCCACATCGACGGGTTGTCAATGCTGTGGCTGTCTTCCCCTTCTCCATTTCCTTTCTAGTGGCTGCCAACGTTTACAGCTTTCCTGCCTTGTTTTTCTTTAAACTCTAATAAAGTTGTTCTCAAGTTTCCCTTTGAGTCAATTTCTAAATTCTTTTATTAATATGACTGAGGGTAATAGAAATAATCTAAATCTTTTCTATCAAAAGTAGACAAGTTCCTATCTACAGGACCTGAACTGTTGGAAGGCTATTTTGGAACCTTCACTCCTTTGTAAAATGGTGTTTCCACAAAGGTCTTATTGCATTCCTGAAACTTGGTGGCCTGGAGTGGCTGACCTGGTTCCTAATTTTCTTCATTTCCTTCCCTCTGATTTTTTTTTTTTTTTTGAAAATTAGGCAACTTCCAAAGCATATGTGCTCAGACTCCTCCCAGTGGGGGAAAAGACACAGTACTCTGCAGTTAGGATGGCAACCTAGCACATTTCCTGCTATGTGCTTGTGCATGAATGAAGCAACACATACTTTTGCAAGAGTAAATGCTGCCTTTCCGCCACCGCCGATGATGATGATGATGATGATGATGAAGAAAATGGAGCTTCAGGTTAGATGATAAGAAACTATAAGAATGGAATTGCAATGTATTCAGCTGACAACCAGGCAGTTAGGTATTGCAAGAGGGCCAAGGCCCAATGTAAGGAATCATGACAGAAGGGGCTCACAAATCTAGCCAGAGCCATACATAAATGTGTTTTGAGCATTGCATGTGATGATCTTCAATAGCTTTCTGTCTTTTGAAATATGTGAATTTTGAGAGTATAGGTCAGTTACACCATATAGACTCTCCAGTTTGGGTTTTTCTGATATTTCATTCTGATTAGAATTGGTTATATAGATATGCCAACTTCATGGTTCATATAAGAAAATGTACAAAATTGATTTCTACTTTCCTGTACATTTCACTTAGACAATGTGTTTCTCCATTGTAAGGTTACTGTCTTTCCTTTTAAATGTTTTGTGGGGAATTATACAATGAGCTATGTAAGGATATAGTCAACCGCGAAAGCCCCTTGATTCAGCAAGTGAAAGAGGAGGGAAGCAGAGTTCTAGGATGTTAACTGATACCTTTATAGTAAATAACAATTTAAAATGGCTTATATTTCTATTATCAGTGTATTTGGTTTAGTAAATTATTCATACAATAGAATACATGCAGTCACTAAAGTTTGAGACAGAAGTCTATTAGTAACAATAAAAATAAGTCTACAATATAGTAAAGAAAGCAAGTAAATACATTGCATTATATGGTCCAGTTAAAAATGTATTTTATACATTTATTTATTAGTGTGGTATATGTGTGCATTTGCACATGGTACGTGTGGTAGTTTGAATAGGTTTGGTCACCATAGATCCCTGTGTTTGCTTGGCCCATATGGAGTGGAACTATTAGGAGGTGTGGCCTTGTTGGAGGAAGTACATCACTATGTAGGTGGGCTTTGAAGTCTCCTATGCTTAAGCTTCACCCAGTGTGGAACAGTTTCTTCCTGGCTGCTTTCTGATCAAGATATAGAACTCAGCTCCTCCAGCATCATACCTGCCTGCATGCTGCCATGCTTCCCGCCATGATGGTAATGCACTAAACCTCTGACACTGTAAGCCAGCCCCAATTTAGTGTTTTCTCTTGTAGAAGTTGCCTTGGTCATGGTGTCTCTTCACAGCTATAGAACACTGACTAAGACAGGATGTATGTTGGTATGTTGAGAATCAGAGGAAAACTTTGTACAGTTATTTCTCCCCTTCCACCTTTACTTATGTTCTGGGATTTAAACTGAGGCTGTCATGTTTGAGGGGTGTTTTAGTTAGGGTTTCTATTCCTGCACAAACATCATGACCAAGAAGCAAGTTGTAGAGGAAAGGGTTTATTCAGCTTACACTTCCACATTGCTGTTCATCACCAAAGGAAGTCAGGACTGGAACTCAAGTAGGTCAGGAAGCAGGAGCTGATGCAGAGGCCATGGAGGGATGTTCCTTACTGGCTTGCTTTCTCTGGCTTGCTCAGCTTGCTTTCTTATAGAACCCAGGGCTACCAGCCCAGGGATGGCACCACCCACCATGGGCCCTCCCCCCTTGATCACTAATTGAGAAAATGTCCCACAGCTGGATCTCATGGAGGCACTTCCCCAACTGAAGCTCCTTTCTCTGTAATAACTCCAGCCTGTGTCAAATAGACACACAAAACCAGCCAGTACAAGGGGCAAGCACTTTTACCATTGAGCCATCTTGCCAGTCTTCTCAATATATTTTATACATACATTGTGGTGGGCGTGATGAGCTTTTGCCTGTGACCCTATTTACCCAACCTTAAGTATTAAGGTATATATAATGGTATACAAACCAGACATTCACTGATAGTAAATTCCAAAGACATTCGTTTTGATTCTTGGGGACCAGTGAGATAGCTCAGCTGGTAAAGGCACTTGATGCCAAGCTGGCCTGTGTGCCTTCCATCATTGGGACTCACATGGTAAACAGAGAAATGACTCTCCAATTTGTCCTGACCTCCAAATGCCTGCCACAGTGTGGGTCAACACAACATATACACAATAATGTAATAAAGAAAACAAGTTTTTGGTGTTGAATAATTTTTTAAAAAACTATTTAAAGTATACTTAAATTCACATGTATGAATTCACCTGTGTGAGTATATGTGTACGTACAGATGACCACGAGAGGCAGAAGAGGGAGTAGGATCTCCAGGGGCTAGAGTCACAGTGGTTGTGAGCTACCCAATACGGGTGCTGAGAACTGAATTTGAGTTCTCTGCAAGAGCAGTCAGCTCTCAAGTGCTAAGCCATCTCTCCAGCCCCTAGAATAATTTACCATAGTACTTTTCATTAAAGATAAAAGCAAATTTACTCGATTGAGACATGTGTGCTTGTTTATTCTACATAAAGAAATCTTGAGCTGCGTGTGGTGGCTCCTGCCTTTAATCCTAGCACTCAGGAGGCAGAGGTGGATCTCTCTGAGTTGGAGGCCAACCTGATCCACAGAGCAAGTTCCAGGACAGCCAGGACCAGGACTACACTGAGAAACCCTGTCTAGAAAGACCAAAGAACAACAACAATGGGGGAGCCAGAGAGAGAGAGAGAGAGAGAGAGAGAGAGAGAGAGAGAGAGAGAGAGAGAGAGAGAGAAGAAGAAGAAGAAGAAGAAGAAGAAGAGGAGGAGAAGAGAGGGGAGGGCCTGGGAGGGGAGAGGAGAGGAGAGGAGAGAAGAGGAGGGGAGGGGAGGGGAGGGGAGAGGAGAGGAGAGGAGAGAAGAGGAGGGGAGGGGAGGGGAGGGGAGAGGAGAGGTTGGTTGAATATTTTGACACTATAGGTTATAAAGTATCTTTAGCTTTTCATAGTTGATGAGTATCTTGATTTATAATCGTCAATGCTGAGAACACTGCTTCTCAGGGTACAAAATAGCAGAATTCTACTATTTTAGTCTGTTTTAAAAATTGTTGGAAATTCTCCAATCCAAACCAAAATCCACTGAATAAATTTTAAAAATGAAACTCAAGTCAGCAACTCAAACAGCAGTGCACAGAAACAAACATTCAATTCTGTATGCAGAGTTCTAGCCACCATAGGTTTGCCGCTACGGAGGTAACTCAATCCAAAGATACCCTAACTGGATATATGATGAATTACGGAAGGAGCCTACTAGACGTCTCTGTCTTCTGTAAAGAAACCACGATGCTTAAGAGCAAATATGGTGAAAATACTGCAAGTCACAACACACGGTGGTCTCCAGCAGGAGCAGCGTTCAGGCAGTGCATGTTGCTGCCTACGCGACAGCACCCGCAATGCAGAGTGGATGTGCAGTGGGTTCAGAATCAGGCTGCAGGGACGTCCCCATGTGCAAACCGAGTGCTGCCAAAATCTCCGAAGCAGTTTGCGTTCAATTCTGAAATAACTTTTGGTTGTTAGGCTTTCAAAAACCGTTTACTATTGCCAAATATTTTGTGTCTCCACACTTAGAAGTCGAGAGCCACAGTTTAGGAAGCTGGGATTTGCACAGTTAGTTATAAGGCATAATCAAACACATACACATATGCAGTCACTAATTTTCTTAAATGTATACACTTTTATTAGAAGTTTTACAGTGGTTATGCAGCAAAGGTTATTAAAGAAAATATGAGCTTTTCTGGTGTATTAAGGTGGAAAAGATAAAAAAAGATAACCCACAAAAGTCATAGCATTCCTCTAGTAACAAACACAAGGTAGAAAGTCTACTGTTTTTGTGTATTTGAAAGATTTAGGCTACCGGTTTGTATCTGATAAGCTCTAAAAGCCTTTTAGCGCTCACATTTCTTTTCTTTTCTCTTTTGGTTTGGTTTTTGAGACAGGGTTTCTCTGGGTAGCCCTGGCTCTCCAGGAACTTGCTCTTTAGACCAGGCTGGCTTCCAACTCTGAGAGATCCGTCTGCCTCTGCCTCTCGAGGGCTACGTTTTAAGGCATGCGTCACCACTGCCCGGCTAACCCCCATCAATTATCGATCGGTAGAATTCTCTCAAAGTACAAAACTAGATAATATTAAAAAATATTCGTCGGTATTGAACTATCTGGCGGTTACTAGCACTATGCATTTCAATGGCGGGGTGTGGAAAGAAAGGAGCGAGGAAGGGCGGGTTTCAGTCCCATTGATATTTTTTTGAGAATGAGCGTATTTTATTTTTCTTTCCTCTTTTTTTTTTTCGAGGCAAGCCCTGACAGAGAGAAGGGACTCACTTTCCAAGAAGCGCCAAGCAGAGGAACCCACGCCCTTTCCCAACCACCTGCGAATGGAGGAAACAAGGAAAGCTCAAGAACTGCACGGTCCACGTCCCGACGTCGCTCCCGAGGGGTCCCGAGCACACCAGTGGGGTGTAGGGTCTCCGCAGACTCCACGTGGCGTCGCCGCCACTGCAAGGCATGGGGCGGCGTGAGGCTGCGGGGCGGGGCGCCACTACGCGTGCGCGGAGAGGGCGGGGCCGTCGAGGGTCGGCTGGACCGGAGGGAGGGGCGGGGCAGCAGGTGGGCGCGCGCCTAGGGGCGGGACGCTAGCCGCGCGTGCGCGGAGGGGGCGGGGCGCGCTGCGTAGGGGTGGGCCCTACTCCTCCCGGTCCGGCGCCGCGGCCTACGATCTGTGCTCCTCCCCGGCTGGGTCTCTCCCTCTCTCCTCCCTTTGGCGGTTCCTCCCTCCTCCGGCAGCCAGGCAGCATGGCGGCGGTGGAGACACGGGTGTGCGAGACGGACGGCTGCAGCAGCGAGGCCAAGCTCCAGTGTCCCACCTGCATCAAGCTGGGCATCCAGGGCTCGTACTTCTGCTCGCAGGTAGCCGCCCACCCCGCGCCCCTCCGGTCGTCCACCTCTGGGCCTTGTCGCCTCCCGCTCGGGCCTCAGAGCGGCCCGGGCCTCGGGAGCCGGCCGCCAGCGCTCGCGGGGGCGGAAGCTGACCTGCGGCGGGTTCGGGCCAGGCATTCGCGGCCCCGAGGGCGGCCAGGTGTGTGCGCAGGTAGGGGACGCGCGGGAACCGGTAGCCCATGACCTCCGCCCGAGCCGGGGTCGGGTCTGGACGCCGCCAGCCGCGCTTCCCGGGGCTTCTCTCCGGTGCCGGTGCAATCCGGGACGGAGACGGAAGCGACCCGCCGGGGCCTTGGGGTGGCCGCAGGCTAGCTTCAGCCTCACTTCTTTTGTGTTTTACTACCGTGCTTTGACATTTAAGCAACTTTGAATGTAGGCGTGGAGAGCGGGGTCTGTGTAATTCATTCTTTTCCGTTGGCATCTCGGATTATTAATTTGAGAACTGGTAAGGTAAAGAAGAGATGAGTCACTTCTTGTGTTACTGAAGTTCTTACGGAGTAGAAAGGACAGTTCCCTCAAGGGTTGTGCTTTAAGGCTCCGATGTAGAAGTTTTTGTGCAACTGAGCAAGCCCAGGACTTGAGTGGGCCCCTGAAAGAAGTGTGTGTTTATTGAACAGTATTTGTGCTCCATTGTGTTTCGAGACTCAGAATAATGGCAAGGCAAGCAGTAGATAGTTGTTAGGCTCTTAGTTACAATTTGTTGAGGACAAACATGGAATACGTTGATAATAAACTGACAGGTTCCTGGGACTGGGGAGTTAATCAATAGTCCAAAGGCCTTGGCATGTTAATTTCCTTGGGATCTTGAGTAAGTGAAATTACTTCCGTCCCTGAGTTCCAGTGTTACTCCATACAGACAGAATGAGGATACTTTTCCTTCTGTATTTATTGTACAAGATTGTGCTGACAATGAAATTAAGGAAGACCCTGTAGCCCTATAATTTAAGACGTTTTGTATTCTTTAAAGGTGTACAATTTAATGCTGGTATCTAGATAAAGTTAAATAAGAATAATTATGTCACCAGTGGTAGTGACACATGCCTTTAATCCCAGCACATGGGAGGCAGGCAGGCAAATCTCTGAGTTCTAGGACAGCCTGGTCTACAACCAAGTTCCAGGACAGCCATGGTTCCTCAGAGAAACCCTATCTCTGGAATGGGGTGGGGAGGGGGAGAGTAGTTATATGAAAATAGCAAAACCAACTATTTTCTAAGATAAAGTAGGTGGAAAGATAGATATAAGATAAAATCTATGATTAAAAGCCTTAGCAATTGCAGTAAACCATCGCAAGAGACCTTCACTATTGTATGGTATTGCTTTTAGAGAGTGTATGAGCCTTGATCTTGCTGCTATCACTTTCCAAGCATTGCACATGGAGGAGAGAGGCACGTTGCTTGATCTGAAAATAGCCTTGGAGCTGTCAACCCTGTGCAGGGCCTCTTGTGGCTTTAACGTTTTCCAGTTTAACTTACTGAGTTCTGTGTGGAGCCTGGATTTAAAATTTTAAAAATTTGCTATGAAAATTGTGTGCCATCTGAACAGATCAATGTATACAGTTCATACAGTGTTGAAAGTTGGGAGGTGCTGGGTGTGGTGGCATATACCTTTAGTCTCAGTGCTTTGGAGGCAGAAGCTGATAGAACTCTACTAGGCCAACCTGGTTTACATAGTGGTTTTAAGGCCAGTCCTTGCTAAATAATGAGACTTTTTTTTTTCTTTTTTTTGAGAGGGTTTCTCTGTGTAGTCCTGGCTGTCTTGGAACTCTTTCTGTAGACCAGGCTGGCCTCAAACTCAGAAATCGGCCTGCCTCTGCCTCCCAAGTGCTGGGATTAAAGGCATGGGCCACCACAGCCTGAATAATGAGACTCTTACCTCAAAAAAAAAAAAAAAAAGAAAACAAACAAAAAATGGCTGGGCTGAAGAGATGGCTCAGTGGCTAAAGGGCACAGGGTGCTCTTCCAGAAGACCTATGTTCAGTTCCCAGCAACCATGTGGTGGTTCACAACCTTCTCAGGCACCTGGCACGGTGCACAAATTGAAGGATGAAGGCAAAGCATCCATCCACATAAAATAGAAATCTCAAAAACAACTGGGTGGCGGGCATAGACTAATATGTACTGACACTAGCTCCTAAATTGATTATCCAGTACCAAAAGGTCAGGTCAGAAATGGCATACACATAAGAATTGTTATATGGACCGAGAAGGTCATACTTACATGTTTAGAAACACACACACACACAATTACAAAGTAATAGAGGCCATGGATTTAAGGTCAAGGGGCTTTATGGGAAGGGTTGGAGGGAGGAAAGAGAATGGGGAAAATAGCATAGTTATAAATGAAGAAATATATAAATGCTTAAAAGCATAGGTAAAGTCTTTCTGCTGTAAAGACTAGAACACCTGAGATTTATTCAGTATGGTAGAGTTAGTGTGGCCTGTGCTGGGGTCTATATGTGTATTTCCAGTTTTACTGTTATCCATGTAATTAAATACATCCAGAGTAGCTTATGATGTCTTTCTCCATTCCTATTATCACCTCCCATGGCTAGTTTGTAGAATTTGCCACTGAGTCAGTTGTAGTAGTTCATTTCTCCACTGTAATTCCTCACTTTATAGACAAACCACTCAAATGGAGCCAGACTAGGTTTTAGTATCCAAGTCACTTTTCCCGTGGTTGGATCATTGCTTATTCAGTAGTGAGGTTCTTACTGCTTTAGGTTCCCACCTCACAATTAGAGCCACAGATTACCTTCCATAATCAGAAGTCAGGGGTTGTGTCCATATTCTTTACTTACCCAAGATGTTACCTGGCCTCTGAAATCACAGCTGTTCTGTCAGCCCTAGTAGAGACCTTGATGAAGTCAATGTAACTTTTCCTAAACACAGTGATGTGGTGCTGAACCTAAGGCTTTCCTCATCACTGGGCATGTCTTTTTTTCTCTTCCTCTCACTCTTCAGTTCCATAATATTGGCCAGCTTGTCTTTGGAACCAAACCAACCCAAACTACAAAGACACCTTTTTATAGCTCCAGTAACACTTGTATCCTATGTTAATGACCTGCAGTTACCTTCTCTGTTAAGCAGTGTCTTTGATCAGGTGAGCTATCCTTCCCTGTTACTGTGTGTTGTAGGCTGTGAGTGGTCAGCACATTTGAATGAATATCTGAAAAGGAGAACGGGCTCCTCTGCTGTGTGACTTCACGAAAGTAGCTCCTGATTTGCATTATCTTTTGAAAATGCAAGCACTAAGTTTCTATCACATGGTTTTGATAGGTGAAATGAATAGGTACGGCACTGACCAGAAAAGTAAACTATAAAAATAATTTTAATAAAAAAAAAGTTTTTATCTGAGTTGTTTCATTTTAAGAAATTTTCTATCTTTAATGGAGTAAGACCCATTATCCGAAGGTTGTGATGTTTGTGTTACTAATTTAGTAGCAGTTTATATACCTTTTTTCTTCACTTGTAAGGGTTTTGTTTTTTGAGATGGAGCTGAGGTCTATTCATTATTGTTTTCTGAAGTTCCTTGTGTGAATATGTGCTCAGTTCATTAAGTGAAAGATGAAAGGAGTGTGCCTGATACAGAAAGTGGGATTCTACCCTAAGGATGGATGATATGCTAGACAAAGCTGTCTGTTGATTGTGACTGAACTTAAAATTTCTGCTTCTCTTCTCTTCTCTTCTCTTCTCTTCTCTTCTCTTCTCTTCTCTTCTCTTCTCTTCTCTTCTCTTCTCTTCTCTTCTCCCCTCCCCTCCCCTCCCCTCCCCTCCCCTCCCCTCCCCTCCCCTCCTCTCCTCTCCTCTCCTCTCCTCTCCCCTCTCTTTTTTTTCTTTTTTGTTCTTTGGTTTTTTGAAGTAGGGTTTCTTTTGTGAAGCCCTGGCTGTTCTGGAACTCATTCTGTAGACCAGGCTGGAACTTAGCCCCCGAGTGCTGGAATTAAAGACATGCTCCACCACACCCAGCTAAAATTTGAGTTTCTTGACTGCTGTCATTTAGCCAGATTTGTTCTGTTCATTGACTTGCCCTAAGCCAGGTAATTAGCTGAGAAGGAAATAAATAATATGCTACTGTTTGTGGCCTTCAGAACTTCAGTCAGTGGGAAGAGAGGGTGTTTGCAGTGAGAGTGCCTGTGTCCTTAGAGTTGGGAAGAGGGTTAATAAGAACATGGAACTAGCTAGCCTAGTGTTTGGTAAATGATTTCAAGATGCCTATCACTTATTTATGATTTCTTTATCGTGTGAGAGTGTTGAGTCTGCATGTATGTATATGTACAGTGTGGGTGCATGGTATTCTTGGAGGTCAGAAGTGGTCATCAGATTCCCTGGAACTAGAGTTAAGGATGGTTGTGAGTCCCCATGTGGGTGCTGGGAACTGAACTCGGGTCCTCTGCAACATCAACAAGCGCTCTTAGCTGCTGACGAGTTGCTCTGCCTCCAGCCTCATATATTGAAAGCAGACCTAAAGAAGTAGAAATATTTGAGAGTAAATATTGATTAGGACATTTGGTATTTTTTTTTTGAGATAAATTCTCATTATGTAGTTCAAACTGGGTCTTCCCTAAGGACTCCTAGCTTAGTTTTTTTTATGCTGGAATTGCAGGCATATGCCCAACTTATATTTTGGACAAATTCTTACAACTAATTCTTTCAAAATAGTAAGGACAGAACACTAACGCTTTAGTCTGTGGATTCCTAGTCTATACTAGATGTGCGTGCCCTGGGCTGGCCTTCAGCCCCCACTTCTTCCCCTGGTCAGTGAAGCACGCTACTCCTCTGTCACTTGGCTCACGTGACAGGTGTTGCCTGTTTCTCATCCACAAGTGTCACGTGCCATTTACAAAAATGGATAGTCAGAAGAAGGAATTGACCAACCAGAAATGAAAAGATGACAAAGATATGGTAAATGGAATAATGTTGAGATAATAAACCAAATATAGAGCTGTAAAAGATGTACTTTTTGGGAAGCTGCATAAGTGGTGCAGTATTAAGAACATTTGTAGCTCCTGCAGAGGACTTCTCCAGTTTCTAGCTCTCACATGGGGTGGCTTACAACTGCCTTAAAATTCTAGCTCCTGGGGTTCTCATGTCCTTTGTGGGTATGCTTGTGAATGTACTACCCCACCCCTACAAAAATAAGTCTTAGAAAAAAATGTTGATGATGTGGGATTGTCGACATTGCAAGCTTTCTAAAGACCCTAGATATGCAACCAGAGGAAATGGGCGGGGGAGGGGGGAGAGGAAGGGACGGGGAGAGGGAGAAAGAGAGAGCAAGCATGTGCATGCACACGCCTTTTGACATAAATGTTGGAAGTGTGTCATCTGTGGGAAGTATCACCAGCTCGTACTGCAAGCAGAGTACTGGGCTCTGGGTTAGGCATTCAGCAGGAAATATAAGATGGTTCCTTGCCATTTTATGATACATTAAGCAAATAGTAAGACATTCTACAACTAATTCCATAGTTTAAGTTATAAAGAAATACATAGTGCTATGAAAAGGGAGGGGTAAGGGAGGGTGAGATTATATTATGGATGAGTCTATTCTAGCAACAGTACATACCAAAAAGGCTTTAGACTAGAGAACAACCATTATAGACTGGAGCACCTGACAGAGTTGGTTTCCAGATATGTACCCAGAGTTAACACTACTTTTTTAAAGCTTCCCGACAGAAGAAACATGGAGGAAGAATGGTTATCTTGACTTACAGTTTAAGAAGGGTATTATCTATTATAGCGACATATAGTGAGAGCTGATGGGCCAAGCATGAGGTGGACTGGTCACATTGTATCTGCAGTCAGGAAGTGGGACCAGGCATCAGATCTCAAGGTTAGCTCCAAGTGACCTGCTTCTTTCCACAGGACTCCTTCCTAAAGGTTCTACAACCTTCCCAAATAGTAATACCAGTTAGTTAGGGAGCAAGTGTTCAAACACTGTGCAGGGGTTGGGTAGGTATTGAAGGCACTGTGTACTCATGTAGATGCTCTACCACTGAACTCTAACCCTAGCCTTAGATTACTTCCTGAATTGATAATATGAGTTGATGCCATTTATTAAGCCTTTTCTAAATATTTATGTTGCAAACCTTTGTGTTTAAGACTGTGTATTTATTTTTATATTTTTGAGATAGTCTCAATGGGTAGTCCTGGCTTGTGTAGAACCTACCTGCTTGCCCCTGATTCCAGAGGTGTGGGATTAAAGACCTGTGCCACTGACTGACCAACTGTTTCTTCTGAGTAATAGTCCTTAAAAATGTTTCTGATTAAGGAAGGCCTGAAACTGATTTCCTTGTTTGCTCTTTTAGGAATGCTTTAAAGGAAGCTGGGCGACTCACAAGTTACTCCATAAGAAAGCAAGTAAGTGACACTGCATTTTCTTATGCCCTTTGCCTTGAGTGCAGCTTTGTCAGGACCTCCTTTACTTCAGAAAGTATGTTTGAGTGTTCTGAAAGAGTGATCCTGACATCTGGAATTATTATTTTTTGGTAATATGTAATAAAATATGTCTGAATTATATCTGCTTAATCTTGTTTCATGGGTTTAATAAGAAAACATGAGATCTTTGCTAAGATAGGTGGATCTAGCTTGGCTAGTACCTGATAGTGCCCTAATCTTTTGGTGCCTTCTTGTCTTTGTTAGAAATGTTTGCATATTGTAGACTGAGGATACAGTACTATTTGATGTTACTTGGCTGGATCTCTGTTGCCCTGGAACTGATAATGGTCTCAAATTCCTGACCTCCATGTTTCTACCTCCCAAGTGCTGGATATAAGCATGTGTCACCATACCCTTTTCATTTTGGGGGTATCTTATATGACCCCACAAAATGAAACTATTAACTGTTTCTTAGCTATTGTCAGTCACACTGATGTGATGTTTATTCAGGACAGCCTTTCTGTATCAGCTCCTCATCTTGTAAACTTAGTCATTAGTGTGGCTGACCTGAGACTGCCTACTGAGGTTACCTGGAAATTGACAAGGACTTGCTATGCATAAAATCGTACCATCTGATGGACAGAGTCTTGTCAGGCAGATAGTGAGTGGTAGTTGGTGTAAACTTTCTGTCTTAGTGATTTTGTACTCATCTGCCTGTTTCTAGGTGTTAGTTGGTCTAATAAAGTTTGTTAGATTGCTTTGCTAAAGTATCTGAGGTTAGCCAAACCAACTTTGAAGGAAAAGGAAATAAAAATTCTAAAAAGATATATTTTTCATGGTGTGTACACAGCAATATCTGTGCTTAGTGAGAGTTCTGGGTTATCCACAGGAGGAAATTTAGTCTGTCAGTAGGACATACTATAAGTGAAAGTTCACCAAAGCAAGGAAGAGATAAACTGCTTTTGGTTTGTTCCTTGAATGGATGTATATGGCTTTGAGGTCATGTATTTTGGGCCTTATATTGAATGAAGTCTGATGCTCTTTGGCACACTGCCTGTATCTTATCTGGACACATGGCATTGTGGTTTCTGAAAAATAGCGCAGTGTCCTTTGCTTTCCCAGCTGTTTACAAAGTTTGCTCCCAGCCTCAGCTAATCTCAGGATTATTAGGAATCTAGTGCTTGTCGAGCATTTGAGACTCAGATGAAATGGATCCTGAAATGAAAGCTTACTTAAACTTTCAGGTGTAAATTTCTAGTGCTCTCTCTCTGTAGAGATTAGAAAAGAACGTGCTGGGTTTCAGTTTGTCTTGGTGGCTTCGTGCTGTTTCTTTGTGGTCTGCTTTCAATTCTTTGGAAATCTTCGTGCTTGTAGAAGGGCAGGAATGCTGATCAGCCCGCAGCTTTGGGTGTGAAAGGCTTCCTTCCTTGCTTCCTTCTTCCTCCCTAGGAGTGTGGCTCAGCAAAAACCTTTGAATCTGTTTTGAGACAGAAGCTAAGGCTTTTTTTTTTAATTGTATTTATTACATGCAACATGTGTGGAAGGAAGTCAAGACTTTTGGGGGGGATATGGTTTTCTCCTCCAATATGTGTGGTATTGGAGATCAAACTTAGGCTTGGGAGGCAAATGCTCCATCTCAACATCCTTGGAATCTAGTGATGTAGCATCCGGTATGACTTGAACTTAATGATCCTCCTGCCTTAGGCTCCCAATTGCTGGGATTACAGATTTGTACCACTGTTCTCAGCAAAAGCCTGAATCTTGATTGCTCTAATATAGATTTAAAAAGATATATTCCCAGAGGTTCCTGTTTCAGACAAACTACTTATGCTAAATTTACCTAAAGCAAGCATCAATTGTCACTTAGAAAAATTTTCAGTAGTATCTGAATCTCGTGAGAGTGAATGGAGTATGTTTTTGTCTTGGGTACAGAAATAATTTTGTATTGATTGAAAACCTTCACTTTAAAGCCAATGAATGGTTAAACTGGAAATAGTTTTTATGTAAGTTTGCTTTGGGGTGATTTAAGATCACTGATCTTAAGTAATAAGAGAACAGAATTGAGCTGTTAAGTCTGATTCAGATGGGAAGGTTCTGCTCCTATTTGACATCTTAATTAACATTGTGTGAGTTGGTGTTGTAGAGAGCACAGACTTACATTCAACGCTGTGCTGTTCGAGATGTGCAGCATGTGTCTAGGTGGTGCGTCTTCCCTGACTCTGAGGTCTGAGAGGGTCGGAAGGCTTTGTCAGGTTAGGTTAGATGCTTGCTAGATTTTTGCTCCACTAAATGAGAATTGAAGTGAGCTGCTGTTCAGTAGCCTGCTGTCTGAAGGACTCTTCCTTTCACATCCGTCCATCTCTTCCAGAGGATGAAAAGGCAAAGCGAGAAGTATGCTCCTGGACTGTAGAAGGTGATGTTAACACTGACCCATGGGCAGGCTATCGGTACACCGGGAAACTCAGACCACATTATCCACTGGTGAGTATGTAACGTAATAAGAATGTAACATTGTGTTTAAAGCAATTTTTCCTTTTTTTGAGATTGATGCTTGTAATTTTTATGCCAGTAGTGAATCATGAACAGGGTTGTCTTCAGAAAGAAATGTACATTTATAGATCTTGGGCTATATTACTTAGGAGCTAGTAGGGACAATTGGCAGTTGTGGAAGAAGTGCAAAGGCTTTAGATGTAAAGACCTAAACTTTATTAGTAGAAGAATGGTGTATGTTACTGCTTTTTTTACAATTTTTCAATATGACCCATCGTAACCTAATTACAATGGCTTAGGTACCACTCCTATCCCCTTCTGTAGGACTCAAAAGTTTTTTTAGTTGTTTGAGAATTTCATGCATAAATACTATGTGTTTTGATCAGACTCAGCTCTAACTCCTCTGTTTCTCTACTACAGTTCCTTCCCAACTTTCATGGACTTTAAAAAAATGACTAAGTCCATTTAGTGCTGCCAGAGGGACATGGGTAGGCCGTCCCCAGAGCATAGGCACACGGTCAGGGACTCATTCCTAGCAGGCATTGGGTGCCTCTGCCAGGGCTGGGACCTCATGAACCCTCCTCCAGCCATACTGCAAGTTTGGCTGGTCTGATCCTGCACGAGTTGTACGCATGCAGTCACAGCTGTTGTCAGTTTGTGTGCAGCAGGCCTCTCACGGACAGTAAATGCGTCTTGCTGCAGATGTCCGCAATCTGACTTGTCGGGGAAAGCCTTAAATCCAGTGATGAATAGATTCTTTACTCCCAAAGCATTCATGCCACTTTGAACTGGGGCGTGGAGTGAGTGCTGGCTGCTCATTCCTCTAGCTGGAGGGGTTCAGAGCTGGGTAAGACTGCGGGTCCCTTCCCCCCCCCCCCCTTTCCAGAACCGTGGAAGCTAGCGAGCAGGTGGGGCGTCCCCTTCAGTACAAGGTTGGGTTCTCATAGGACTCAAGAGCCATTTGTTGTTTTGAGACACGGTCTCTCCACATAGCCCTGGCAGTCCTAGAACTCACTAGGTGTAGGCCAGGCTGTCCTCACACTCACCTGCCACTGCCTCCCAAGTGCTGGGGTTAAAGGTGTGTGCAGCTACATCCTCTGCACTTTTAATGAGATTTTTAATGTGAGAATTCACTTTTTGAAGTTTTCTATCCTTGCATATTCAATTGGTACCTTTAAAAAAACAAATATGTCTTTAATGTAAAATTTGGAAAACTACCAGATACATAAGAAAGTTTCTGTATTCTCCCTCTAGGCATGTTTCCTTTACTCTGAGACACCACTTTATTACTCTTACCAGCTTACCAGTTTAGAGCAACAGGGTCCCTGCTGGTGATTTTTAATTTTTTTTAAAGATTTACTGCTTCTAATACTTAAATTCTTCTGTGTTTATATCTCTGTGTGGGTATGAGTACATGAGTTCATGTATCAGGAGAGACCAGAGGTGTTGGGTCGGTCTCTCTGGAGTTGGAGTTACAGGTGGTTGTAAGCCACTGGATGAGCATGCTGGGAACTGAACTTAGGTCCTCTGGAAGAGCTGACTCTTAAACACTGAGCCATCTCTCCAGCCTGTATCTAATCTTAAAGCATGGACAGCCTTGGCCATTCTCCTTCCTTCTCAAACACATTCTCAGTGAGCGAGACACGGATATTATGATACTAACATGTCAGTCAAAACTAACTTTATTAAAAGCTTTGACTTGAACTCTTCAGTTGTCTTCCCAGTTTTATTTTTGTTAGTAGTTAACAGGTGTTGAATTTATCTCACTGTTGTTTTTAGATGCCAACACGGCCAGTGCCCAGTTATATTCAGAGGCCGGACTATGCTGATCATCCCTTAGGTAAGTCTTGCTTGGCTCACTTCTACAGTTTGCACTTTGTGGGCTTGATTATCGTGGCCAGGAGTGCTCTTCTTGTACAGTTCTCAGTGCTGGACATGGACTGTAAACATAGTTTCATTTTTTTAAAGCCGCGTTAGAACATTTAAGATAAAGATGTTTTCCTCCTTAGGAATATATCCAGTTCTGAAAACAGTGTTTATGTGGCTAATAAAGACTACATTCTAAAAAATAGTGTATTTTGTGTTAAATGAGCTGCCAGACGGGAGGGAAAGGTTTTGATTTTTTTTTTGCTTTTATCTAAGCTAAGGCAAGAGTAGATTGTGAAGGCCGAGTGAATGTCGTACTAAAAACTCTGGGCCGTGGCAGTACAAGAGAGACAGACTAGTGATGGTGGAGTGACGGTAGCTGTGGTGAGCAGGGTGCTAAGGAAGCCTTACTCGTAACGGATGTTTATTTCTGCTTAACTGTGTGTCAGGTACTGTGTTACTCCATTTAATGCTTTCAACATTTCTGAGGTAGGCTCTGTTGTCTTCTCTATTTTATAGATAACATTAGCGAGACATGCAGAGAAGATGAGTAATTTGCCACCAGGTCAGTGGACTTAGTCTCTGACCTTTGGACTTGTATAGTATTTAGGTTGGACTAGGGGCTAACTGGTTTTGCATGTCAAAATGAGAAATGGTTGAATACCAGCAGTTTTACATGATTTATTTCTTTACTTTAAAATTTAAAACATTTATAAATTTTTGGTCTTGAGACATGATCTTACTACGTAGCCCAGGCTGGCCTCACACGTACAGTCCTTCTGTCTCAGCCTCCTGAGTGTGGGATTACATGTCTGTTACTGTGTGCGGCTAGTGCGCCTGCGCAGAGGTGTAGTGACCTGTGGTGTTGCTCTTTAAGACTCATGGAGCCAGAGTATTACTTTTCTATATGTAATCTCAAAATTTAGTTAAATTCTTCATAGATAAATATAAGGAAGAGGCAGTAGGAATGATAGAATAATGTGGACATTATTCTCTTTTGAGTATAGAAATAACCTAAATTTAAAAAAAATATAACTTTAATGGAATAGAATAGTGTTATGCATTGAAAAGAAGCCCTGCTCCCTAGAGGTAGCTGCTTTAAGAACACGTCTTAGATATGGTGAGAACACATCAGACCCAGCGCTGGTGTATATGCACAACGCACACACATCAGACCCCGTGCTGGTGTATATGCACAACGCACACACATCAGACCCCGCGCTGGTGTATATGCACAACGCACACACATCAGACCCCGCGCTGGTGTATATGCACAACGCACACACATCAGACCCCGCGCTGGTGTATATGCACAACGCACACACATCAGACCCCGCGCTGGTGTATATGCACAACGCACACACATCAGACCCAGCACTGGTGTATATGCACAACGCACACACCACATACACCTTTTACACTTTAGTTCTCTTTTAATATTAATCTACTATCTTGGATGTATTCCATATGCGTTCTTGTAAGTTTTTGGTTCTGTAATTTTAATTTCATTGTGTTATCAAATAGGCCTCTACTAATGAGTGGTTAGATTAGATTATATATATAATTATTATATATAATATATAATTATTATATATAATAATTATATATTATATAATATAAATACAATAATCATATATATTTAATATAATAATTAAATAATTATTATATTTAAAAAAATATATATATTTAGGTTAATTGCCTAAAGTAATGGTTTGGATTAAAGGATATATACATTTTTATTTTGAGGTATTAGAAATTTCAGAGCATTTTGCTAGTTATTACTCTCATTAAAACCATGAGCACACCTCTCTGATAGAACATAGACTAATTGGGATGATTTGGTGAGGACCAGCATGACCCTTGTGCCAGGGTGACACATACTTGGTCCAATTTAGAAAAGCAAACAGAATTGCTTCTCTCCCATTGTCACCACATTGTTTGCTGTCAAGCTTGTCTTGTCTTTATAAACCTGAAAGTTGGAACAGTGTATATATATTTTGTAGCTTGCATCTTTAAATGATAAGGTTTAACACCTTTTCATCTATTAAAAGTTGTATTTTCTATCCTTGTGAATATATTTTCATATTTGTATCTCCTTTTTCCACTAGACTACTAGATTTCCCCTCCAAATTTCTAAAATACTCTTTATACGTTAACAATGATATATATGATACAAATGTTTTCTTCTTAGCTGAACACTACTATTTTGTCATTATATAATGGCATACTTTCAGCATTTGTGTATGTAGTAAGTTGATTGTGTCCTGTATTATCATATTTAATTCCTACACGTCTTTGGTTGGTGTGTGATCAATCTGTTTGACTAGTCATGTGCCACGGCCAAACTCGGCCATTAGAAATGGTTTCCCATGTGCACGCCTTGTTGCTGTCACCTTTGCCTTTTTTCAGAATTTTCCTGGGTATTGCATGTTTCTTTTACTGTATTAAGCTTATAATAAGCTTGTCTTGATTTCTAAACAATATCTTGGTGGCATTTTTAAATTAGTTAACTAATAATACAGATTAATTTCGGAAGAATCGATATCTTGTTCTATTCAAGAATAGGGCATGCTTTCTGTTTTATTAACCTTTTGTGTATTACAATGGTTTTTAGAGTTCCTTTTTGAAGCTCTTATTTTTATATTTGTTCTCGGTACTTTAGTGTTTAGTGGTTTTTAGCTTGTTTGTATTTTTGATAAAGTTACTAATTTTGACATCTTAACTGCTAACTTGATAAATGCTTATTTTCATCCATATACCAGATGCTGCTTTTCTTCTTGGGCTATGTAATATCTGAATTGATAAAGCTTTTATCTTTTCCTTTAAGTTTTATGGTTCTTTTCTTTTTAGTATTGCCAGAATAGCATTTTGCCACACAATAATAATTCTATGATGTTCATTCTTGATTTGACATTTACATTTTAAGGTGGTTGCTGCCTATGCTATGAGGATTATCATTCTGGATAGTCATTTATTTTCTAATACTGAATTAATAACCCTATCTTTTGATGTGACTCGGGGGCTGGAGTGCTGGCTGAGTGGTTAGCAGCACTGCCAGCCCTTTGCGAGGACCCGGCTCCCTGTAACTGCTGTTTCAGGGGTCCACTGCCAGCCCTTTGCGAGGACCCGGCTCCCTGTAACTCCTGTTTCAGGGGTCCAGTCCTCCCTCCAGCCTCTGCAGCAGCACACACATGTGGCACACACGTAAAAAAACTGCAGAAAAAATTGGTTTCACATTTTTTTATTTCAGAGAATGCAAACAGGATTGATTTGTTACACACCCCTCTGCCCCAAGATTTTGAATAACTGCTGTGCTGACTATTTCTTTTAAGTCTATATAAAACTTGAATTAGACTAATTTCATTAATAAAGATTATTATGGCAGTATTTTCCAAACTTTTAATTATAACCTGAGTGAGAAATGGGTTTTATGACATGATCTCTGTGTATAAGAACAATAATCAGATATTTTGCATCAATATTTACTTGCGGCTGTGTAATATAGAATCTGATACTTTCTATTCCTTTTTCACTTTTTAAATGTTAGTTATAGCCTGTTAAAAGTCATAAGCTAGGTTGGAGAGGTGGTTCAGTGGTTAGGACAGCACTGCTGCTCTTCTAAAGGACCCAGGTTCAAATCCTACTACCCTCCTGATAGCTTACAAACTCCTCTAAGTTCCAGGGGACCAGATGCCCCTTCTGGTTTCCAAGGCCACAAGGCTTGCATGCAGAATATCTGTGCACATGAAACTAAAAGAAAAAAAAAGCAAAAAAACCCTAAGAAATAGTTTGAGTGGCATTTACTTAGGTTCTGGTTTTACAGCAACACTATAGTTGACTAGTTGTTGGTATGTAAATGCATTGTGAAAACAGTTGTACCCTGTGCTGTACTTGTGAATGCATTATTTAGTGAGTCCAGTAGTACACTGCCTGGCATATAGTAAGTACTCTGCAAACAGTCACTGATTCCTAGAAGAAGTTTTAGAATTTTTTTCTTTATAATTTCTTTTATTTCCATTTTGTGTTGAAAATATTAAGAAAGTAAACTACCATGGTCTCCCTTGTGAACGTATGTTGACATAGGAGAGTCAGCTATTGCCCCTTCAGTGAGTAATGTGCTGCAGAATTGTCTTCTTCTGTGTGTTGTGGTTTTATTTTTACTCACTCATTTTCCATTCCAGGAACGTCTGAATCTGAACAGGCTCTTAAAGGTACTTCTCAGATTAAATTGCTCTCATCTGAAGATATAGAAGGGATGCGCCTTGTGTGCAGGGTAAGAGTTACTTTTTCCTCATGGGTAGAACAGGGTTGAGAGCACAGACAAGGAGTAAACTCTTACGACCCATCTCTGCTCACTTACTTTCAAACATCTTTTTATATTTAAATAATCTTTTAAAATAAAACTAATAGCATGCCATCTGTAGTCATTTTCTTTGATCAACTTGGTATTGTTTGTTTGTATAAACATTTACTGAACTGGAGAGATTGAAAGATGAGCATGACTTGAGTCTGCCCTCGAGCTGCTGCTGCATCATCATCATCATCGTCATCATCATCTGCTTATATTTTGAAGGGTCTCTCTCTGTAGCCCCGGCTATCTTGGAACTCACTGTGTAGCCCAGGCTGGCCTTGAACTTAGAGATCTACCTGCCTCTGCTTCCTTAGTGCTGGGATCAAAGGCGAGCACCACCATGCCTGGCTTTTTTGTTTTTCTTTTTGCAGCATTATTTTTAAAGAGTGAGCTTTTTATGGTACTTGCCTTTCTGTATTTACAAATGTTCTAGCTCAGGACAGTCCAAGGCTCCCACAGGGTTAAACTAAAGTCTTGTGAGATACTGTGTTGGAGTATGGAGGGATGGCTGGGCTAGTTAGCTGGAGTCACGTGCACATATTTTTCTAAAGAAGAAAAGCCTTAGATGTTCACTTAGGGCTTTTGTGTAGTATTTGAAAAGTGATTTAATGCTAGTTATTTGGAGAATTTAATATTTTTTCACTTGCTATGATTTTTATGAGGAAATCAGTTTCCCTTCATGCTCCCCCATTTTAGAAATGTCAGATTAGACCTTCATCAGTTGATTGTTTACCTGATTTAAGATACACATCTTCATAAGTTTACTTATTAATAAATCTGGTTATTCCAACTTTTATGTAAATTTGTTTTTATATTTATATATTTATAAAATTTACATGATAGCAGATGATTTCATTTGACTGATTTTTCACAAAATCAAAGACAATACAGAGTATAGGTTCTGTTTTATTTCATCTTGAGTGTCCTCAGTTTTCCTTCTCAGCTTGCCAGAGAAGTTTTGGACATTGCTGCTGGGATGATTAAAGCGGGTGTAACCACTGAAGAAATCGACCATGCTGTACACTTAGTAAGAACTTTACTTTCTTATTTCAGAAGCTTCAGATTATTAGATTTTCTTAAACTTCATTTTATAATGCCCAAAATAACTTTTAAACTAATTTACAAGCTTACTTTTGCATTGTTTCAATTATGGTTAGTATTCCATAGCTTTTATACTGGTAAGTACATTCTGACAACTGCAATTGAAAATCTTTGGGAAAAAATAACTTTTAAGTTTGTATAGACATGTTTGTGTTCTTTATTCCTTGCTACTGTTAGCTAATAGGGAGTACTTAATAGTAAGTGATCACAGTGATGGTTAAAATCTATGGGAGGATGTGTGTGGCTTCTATGCAAACACTACACTGGACAAAGGACTGGAGTGTCTGTAGATTTTGGTAGCCAGCCAGGAGCTGAGGTATCAAGTCTTCCACAGAGGACTTAGGCAAGATGGTGTCTGAGATGCTGAGATCTGAGAGGGTGCTTAAGATAGCTTATTCTGGAACCTCAGCCTTTTAATTCATCTTTTATAGACTTGATTAATCAGTGTTTCCAACAAGCTATACTACTATGTCAGGTGTTCTGAAATACAGAGTAAGCTGCAGGAACTAGACTAGAAATCAATATTCCTTTTGTACACACAGAAAAAAGACAATAAACAGATGAGATAGAGGGGTCCGATCTTAGTCAGTGTCTGTGCTGTGAAGAGATGTCATGACCACAGCAGCTCTTACAAAGAAAGCATTTAATCTGGCCTTGCTTACAGTTGTAGAGGGTTAGTCCATTACCATTATGGTGAGGGCAGGGGAGAGGGAGAGGGAGAGAGATATAGACAGACAGAGGGGGCGTATCTAGGGGAGAGGAGGGAGAAAGAGCCCACCCCTCATGACACACTTCATCCAACAAGGCCAGACCTCCTCATCCTCCAGAATTCCAACTCTCTGGTGACTAAGCATTCAAATATATGAGCCCATGAGGCTTATTCAAACCAACATAGATATCTTTAAAAAAAAAACTCACTAACAAGGCTATAAGTAGATCAGATAAATATTTGTATATATGACACAGATATTTCTTTTTGTTTTAAAATAAAGATTGCTTGCTAGAGTCTTTAAGATGTGGACTAGTGCATCCATCCTATGTCTAAGCTCAGCAGTTTAAACATATGGACACTGGGCTCTAAAGATGTCTCTATCCATCCATTATGTATGAAGTAAGGGTACGGATGAAGCTGACATTTCCATGTTACTTCGATGATGGTACTGTAAATGGGGACAGCTTTCCTGAAAGAATTTGACCATATGTCTTGAGCTTCTAAAAGTATTTTAAAAGTTAAAAATGTTGCTGGAGTGTTTTTTTTTTTTTTGACAGTTTGGAATTTATTACATGAATTTATTGTTTGGTTTGTGTGGGTGGGAGTTAGATATGTGTAGGGGTAGGTCAGAAAAAACTCAAGAAAGTTAGTTCTGCCCTGTCATGGGGCCCTGAGGATGGAACTCAGGTTGTCAGACTGCTCGCAGGTGCCTCTGCCTCCTGAGTCAGTTGGTATGCTGGCCTGAGGTGGGTTTTGATTTGGGGCGTTGTATATAAAATCGTGAGTAGGCATTTGAGCACTTGGTGTGTGGGTCAGGTACCTTCACATTAGTCATTTGATGTCGCCAGCATCCTCAGGAAGTAGGTGCTCCTGTCACCTCATTTTATAACTATCCAAGGTCCTGAGACTTACACAGGAGGGAATCTGATGCAATAACTGCAGAAATGCACCCACATGAGGGAGGCACTGGAGGCTGTACTTGAGTGCATGCTACCTGAGGGCACTCCAGGTAGACTTAAGGTAGAACTTTAAGTAGACTAACTACTTAAAGATTTCTAGAAGTAGTGGAATTGCTAGTGAAATTATGGACTATTCCACAATTAGTATTTTGTAGAGCTGTTAGAAAGTTTCTAGACTGAGAACCACACAGTAGTAAGACACAGAACTTACAGCCCACTGATGGCTGCTGTGCAAAGATTCCAACAGCTGTTTTCTAAGTCCACGTGATGTGGTGATAGCAAATGCTTCTTAATTACATACATGCTCATTCTCTCTCCGTGTGGATGCAGTGGCCTTAATATAAGATGCTGTGGAAAGCGCCTGTTAATATGTGTGATTTTTCTTGAAAGTGTTTCACAAGCAGTAGCTAAGTTAGAGTAGAATCGTCATATGACATTTTGTGTATATTTGTATTGTGTCAATTTGATTCTCTTTCCCATGAAGACCACTAGACTGGTTTGCATACAGTGTATTTAGTTGGCATACAGCCTGCTAGACACTGAAAAAGATACTATCTTCCAACTAGGCATGGTGTCATCATATGCCTATAGTCCCTAAAGAAAACCTGGGGGCAGCAACATGTGTGTGTGTGTGTGTGTGTTTTCAATTCATGCACATACACATGCACACACATACTTATACCTATATACCTATCAATATTCTCAAGTAAAATATAATATCAGTTCTTTATAGTAGCATCTGTCAAAAAATTCTTTAGATTTTGATTTTGATCTGATTCATTTTCATATGTAATTTTTCCTTTTGTAGATTCCAAATTATTTTCTCTATTTTCATCTGCTACAGGCATGCATTGCAAGAAATTGCTACCCTTCTCCTCTGAATTACTATAACTTCCCAAAGTCTTGTTGTACCTCAGTGAATGAGGTCATCTGCCATGGGATTCCAGACAGGCGGCCTTTGCAGGAAGGTGACATTGTTAATGGTAAGAAATGAGTGTGACATTTGTCATTGTGAGCAAAACCCCCACATTTCAGGAGTCTGTTAAGTGGTTTCTAGTTTGTTGACTTGAATTTTCCCTATTTAAAACTCAAGTGTTACTCAAAATTGAAGGAACTCTTTCTTTTCTTTTCCTTTCCTTTCCTTTCCTTTCCTTTTTTTCCCTTAAATTTTCTTAAGTTTTATTTATTTATTTTATGTATTCACTATTACTCTATTTAGACACACCAGAAGAGGGCATCAGATCCCATTACAGATGGTTGTGATCTCCTGTGTGGTTGCTGGGAATTGAACTCAGGACCTCTCGAAAAGCAGTCAGTGCTCTTAACCACTGAGCCATCTCCCCAGCCCTCCTTTCCTTTTTTCCTTTTCCTTTTCTTTTTCCTCCCTCCCTCCCTTCTTCCCTTTCTCCCTCCCTCCCTCCCTTCCTCCCTCTTTCTTATTTATTGTATTTATTTACTTTTTAATTTATTCACTTATTCTGTCTGTCTGTCTCTCTACCTACTTATTTATTTGTCAATCATCTGAGTCAGGGGTCTGTCTGTCCTGGAACTGACTTTCTAGACCAGGTTGGCCTTGAACTCACAGAGATCTGCCTGCTCTACCCTACCAAATGCTGGAATTAAAGATACCTAATGCCACTGACCAGAAGGAGACTTTTTTAATGATTGTATTTGTGTGTTGCTTTCAGCATATATGTAGTATGCATTCTATACAACCTGTATTTCCCCACAGCCTATTTTACATGTGATTGGTAAATATGCAGAAGATGTCAATGTAGAAGTAATAGTGAGCCTGTTACATACTTTTTTCTTCTACCAACATTTACTAATGGTTATGAAGAGATCAGGGTAGGTTTTCAGAAGAGATTTTGGAGAGACTCTTAGTTGTAATTCATAAAGACCTTAAGTAAAGGGAAAAACTCCCACAGCAGTGCCTTTAAAAATGGAGTGGCTTTGGATTCCTGTGCTCTGCTGTCTTGGAAACACTGTGTGTAGAGGAGCCACAGTAACATTTCCCTTTGGGACTGAGTGTATCAGCGAATGACTCTCTCCTAGAGAAAAGTAATCCACATTCCTACTCAGCAGGGTAGCCCGTGTGCCACAGTGACATCTTAGTCAGAGATGAGCCCTGCTGCAGTAGTAGCACAGAGGTTATGGGCGTAGCCGCCACTTTGACTTGATTTAACAAACTCAAGGGTGATGATGTTACAAGGTCAGAAAGCCACAGCTGCCAAGTCAGGTGACAGGGGAACCTGATACTACCATTCTGCTAAATGGACAGTAACAAATGGTGTACTGGAGGTTCTTTACACTGCAGATTAGTGCAGCTCTCAGCTCTCATCAGAGAAGCTTCTTGTTGTAGTAGATGGTGATTATGTAGAGATTCATTACTAGCCAACATGCAGAGAAATGTATGAGACTGGAGTGCTTAGCTCTAAGTGGGGTATCTATATCACACCATCATTCCCTCACCCCAACCTTGCCCAGGCTCAGGGGTCATTTCAGAAGAGGGGGCAGAAAGCTCCTGAGAGTCAGAGGTTGTAGACTGCTGCAGTGAAACAACTTTGACTGGATCTGACAGGGACATGAATTCATAGCACCTGTGACCATACAAACCTTTACAAGATCAAGTCAGCCAAAATTCCAGCAAGGGGGCAGGGGGAGCTCAGGATGTTCCACCTTAGTTGAGGGGCATCATTGGCTTCTGAGGGAGGAAGAGCCACAAATGTGGTCCTTGAGATGCTGCTCATACTCAACTCCTGGTGATGGTCCTTCATCCACGCATAGACAGTGCACTAAGAAGACTCCATTTAAAACTAGCAGAGTTGGGAGTGGAAGAGAGGAAGGAATGGAGCATCGGTTTAATCAGACACATTATAGTCATGTATGAGGTTCTTGAGCAGTAAAAAGTTAAAACATGGTAAGCTTCCCTAGATGTAATTGTGTGCATATAATGTATAATGTATATATGTATATAATTCAACTTATATGTTGAAATGTTTATAATGTAAAGTTTGCATGCATATGACTGTATTCTTGTATGTGTTCACCTGTACATGCTTAATGTGCATACTACAGGTTAATGTCAGGTGTTCTCCTCCCACTCACCACAAATTTGTTTTTGAGGGAGCTCTCACTTAACCTGGAGCTGAGCGTTTTAAGTAGATTGTTGGCCTGTGCACCGCCAGAATCCTCCCTGGGCTCTGCTCCCCCAGGGCTGGGGTCCCAGGCATGTGTTCCACACCTGACTTTATTTACATGGATGCTGGGGCAGGAACTCAGCTCCTCATTCTTTCTCAGAAAGCATGTTCTCCGTGGAGCCCCTATGCTGCGTTTTTACCATTAATGAATCTAGTGTTTCTAGGATCCAAATAAGCAAAAAGTCTAAATGTTAGAGACGGCACAGATTGGATAGATTAAGTATAATACTGACTTTATTATAGTTGTTATTGACTTATTTAGGGTTCTTGTTTATAAACATTTCATAAGTTTTGAGTTCAGCCTTGATTTTCACATAAACTTCCCTCCCTCCCTTCTTTCTCTCTCTCTCTTTTTCTTCCTCCCTCCCTCCCTCCCTCCCTTCCTTCCTTCCTTCTTTATTTGCAACAGGGATTACTATATAACTTTCACTGGCCTCGAACTCAAAGCGATCCCTGTATGGGATTAAGGCGTGCACCCCACAGCGGGCTAAACCTTTCTTTATGTCTGTGTTCTGTGTTCAGCACCCGGCATTGCAGGGATGAATTATCTGCTCTGCAGCGTTAGGTGCTGCCTGGAATTTGTCAAGATCCCTATTTAGTGTGCTCTCTAGATCGATACACAGTGTATTGTAGTGACACAGTAGTATCTTTATTTTAAGCCTGGAATGAAGATGGATGAATACTTACAGATGGATGAAATACAAGTAGGATTTTTAAAAATAAACTAGAACAAGGTAAACTTCGCTCATGTCCCAGGTGGAGGAAGAGTGAGCTGAAGATAAGTAGAGATGTTTTCTGTTTCAGAACTTAGTGAAATCATCAGTTCAGTGTCACTAACTGGGTTATTTCTTTGAACAGCTGCCTTCTGTGTAATGTTCTTCTGCCACAAAGGACCTCATCACTAGCATAGAGCCTTGGTCTGCCTCGTGCTGCACGGCCATAGTCCTGTTCTCTACAGTTAAGTTAATTCAGCTGACTCTCCCTGAGGGTTTTCTATTAGGCAGCTACACTCACTGGTGAATTTGAGGATGCAGATGGCACTGTTGTCATTTGGTTATATGAAGATATCATGCTTGATTTTAAAATATCAATGAACATGGGCTTTATATCTGCCTTTTTCCTCCCCCAGTGGACATCACTCTTTATCGTAATGGTTATCATGGGGATCTAAATGAGACCTTTTTCGTTGGAGATGTGGATGAAGGAGCACGGAAACTTGTTCAGACTACATATGAATGCCTGATGCAAGCCATCGATGCAGGTCAGCCCCAGCCGTGGCACCATGAGTCACCAGTCAACTCATTGGACTTTTAGATTATTCCACTTTCATTATTATCATAGGAAAAACAGGATAGGGATTTGGGAGGACGGGGGTGGAGCCTTCTTTATGCTTGCTTCTCCTGTTACTTCTCATAGCTCTTTACTGCAGTATCCTTAGTACTTAGTAGTTCAGTCTCTCTCTTTCCCTTTTTATTTTATTTTTATTTCATGTGCAATGATGTTTTATCTGCATGAATATCTGTGTGAGGGTGTCAAATTCTCTAGAGCTGGAGTTACAGTTGTGAGTTGCCACATGGGGGCTGGGAATCAAACCTGGGTCTTCTGGAAGAGTAGCCAGTGCTCTTCATCACCGAGCCTTCTCTCCAGCTTCTGCTCGATATCTCTGAATTTCCTATTTTTTTCAACTAATACCTTCCCAATTAGTCTACTTCCCTGCATATATAGTTGTACCTCCTTTAAAACACTTTTTAAAATTAGATCTATGTATGTGTGCACATGGGCATAAAAGCCACTATGTGGCTGTGGGCATCAGAGGACAACTTGTGGGTTCCTTCCTGTCACTTGAGCTCTGGGGTGGAGCTTGGCAGCACATGCTCCAGTCCAGTGGAGAGTATCTGCAGGGCCTTGTGCACGCTGGGCAGCGGTTCCCCACCGCCCTGCCTCACTGGCCGCGGCTCATCATTGCCATCATTTTTCTTATTGGCATTCTCTTAGTGTATAGGTATTAGAATTCTATGATGTTATTCTGGACACTGCTGGTTTCCTGCTGTTACAACTGCATGGAAGTGCATTTCTCTAGGATCTTTCTCAGGCTCTGTTTGTATATAAGCTTGTCCCGGCCTTTTTTTGTTGTTTTTTGGGGATGACAGAACAGGAAAGGCTTGTGGAGACTATTAATAAAAGAATAATTTGGGAGCAATTTTCCAGAAATTTCCACAGCCTTTGAAATTTTATATTTGTTGTGTTATCCTTCTTACCACATACTGTCCCCAGCAGAGTATTGAATAGAGCGGAATTCTTTGACAAAGGCATGGTTAAGTCTGATAACCCTGATCCGTCTTGATCATTGTACTATCTGAGATACAAGAAATGGTGAAGCTTTTACTGAGTCACATAAAGGCCACATGGGTGAAGATAAAAATTAAAGTATTCCCCCAAGTCTGGTCACTGTTGATTACTTAAAAACTTGAGAATTTTAGGTGATATTATAAGAGCTTTAATGTTTTCATTTGTGAGAGCTTCAGTTTTCCACTATTTTTAAGGTTTTTAATCAAATAATTTGTTCAGAAATGTTGACTAAAATATCCCTGTGGCTGGTTCCTCAGATATTAAGTTATATTATTAATTATATGGGGAAGATTTGTATCCTTTAGGGGAAGTTTTACTGAAACCTCTGGATGAGGTAGCCAGTAAGCTGAAGAAGAGAGTGGAAGAAGGAAGTTCTCTCTGCTTGCTTGCTCTTGCCTAGTTAGTAAGCCAAGCCAAGCCATTCCTTCGCTGGTGTTAGAGCCGACCTCTCTGTGATTCCAGCATATACTGAAGACCAGCTGAGACATAGTCATTCTTGGACCTTTGGTTGGTAGACAGTCATAATTGGAATGGCCGAACCACAGCCTGTTAACTGCTCTATTAAGTCCCCACTGCGCTCGCGCTTGTGTGTGTGTGTGTGTGTGTGTGTGTGTGTGTGTGTGTGTGTGTAAGTGTGTAAGTTCTGTTCCTCTAGAGGACCCTGGCTATATGCCCTTAGTGAAAAAGGATAAAAAAACGTATTTTCCATTCAATTGTTTAGTATTTGTTGTAAAGAAAACAAAAGGTGCTTTCCCTTGGTTTTCTTTTTTTGTGTTAAAGGATGTATTTCTGATTTTGAGTCAGCTTTGTCATTACTGGCCATCTGGGTTTCCCTGGGCCTTCATCGCAGGCTGAGGAATAGTGTTCACCAAGGTCCTTGCCACAGGAAACCAGCTATTCTGTTCCGTCTGCTCTTCCTCACAGGCCTTTCCTCTTCCTTTCAGTGAAGCCTGGAGTTCGATACAGAGAGCTGGGAAACATCATTCAGAAACATGCCCAAGCAAATGGATTCTCCGTTGTTCGAAGCTATTGTGGGCATGGGATCCACAAACTTTTCCATACAGCCCCCAATGTCCCACACTATGCCAGTGAGTGCTGTCCAAATCCTTGGCTATTTCTATGTATGAACAAATACTCAAGTCGGGTCTTCTGCTTGGTATTCAGTGAAGTAGTGTATAAGCTGTGAGTATTCCCTTTCCCTCCTTGTGTTACCTGTTCAAACTCGAGTTAAGTCTTTCTCACATGACAGTCTAAAGTAGGTGGTCTTAAACTCACCTTTTCAGGTCACCCTGGGATTGTCTCCCAGTCAGCAGGTAGTATGTCAGGAGAGGAGGAGGTGCTTAATTAGAGTTTTAGTCAGTCATTTTGGGATTGGCAGAAATCACCTGTATTTGTTTCTATTTGCAGGACTTCAGTGCTTAATTATATCTGACTGCAAGGGAAATAAATAGGAAGTGTAATCTAGCTGAATACTTTTGTAAATTGATTTTGGCAGTCATTACAGTCTTCCTATAAGTTTTCTCATTTCTTTGGTTCATCTTATTTGGTTTGCTGGGAGTTGTTTATTATTTATTGGTTTAATAAAGGAGAATAAGGTACTTGTTTTAAGTTGAGAGTGGTGTAGAAGAAAAGCACAGGAAGTCTACGACGTTGTGTTCCAGCTGTTTGCAGGAGTGTCTGTCATCAGTGTTGTATGTGTGTATGCAGTTACACACATTCTTCCTGTGTCTCAGAACTTCTATGAAAATACTCAGTAATGTCCTTGTGTTGAGTTTTCTCATCGTACAGTAGTAGGGAATGATGGCATCCAAGAATTATTAACAAATTGACTTACACCTGGGAAGCACTTAGAGCGCTGCCTGACTCAAACGTGAGTGGCCTGATGTTTGAGATGACAGTGATGGTGAGACATCTGATTGTCACATACATCTCTCTATTATTCCATCGTTGAGTTGAACCGAGGACTGTGCCTGGTAGTTAAGCAGTACCTTCAGTCTCTTTCAGCCCTACTTGTAAAAGCATATTATATGCTCACATAGACATGGCATTGCTCAAAATTATGCAGTCTGCTGAACAAATGCCAGGGTCGACCTTTGGGGCCTGGGTTCTCTCTGACTCTGGAGTCGTCTTTTCTCCTGTATGTATGCTTCCTACAGTAAGGACTGAAGCATTGGTCCTTGAGTCATGGGGACTAACTGAAGCATGTGGTGGACCAGATGAGACCGAGTCCTGTAGACTCCTAGTTGAGACCCAAACTAAGCTTGTCTGGAGGTTGCTTTGAGGGCCAGGAACAGGCAGTATGAGGAAGAAAAGGTGCACAGAGAGGAAACTTTAAAGGTGCTCTTACCTAGATATGACACCACAGTTGAAACTTTGAACACATAGAAACTGTGACTGTTCACATGGGCTCTGAGGAAGCTAGGGACAGAGAAACAAAGGCAGAGAGGGACTAATTGGAGAGTCGAGTGGGCTGAGTATGATCACAGCGCATCGTATAGAGGTGTGTACTGTCATAAAGTAAAATAGGAAAACTGTATACAGGCACACATGCACAAATGAATGCCACAAAGCTGGTAGTTTGGAAAGACTGAATTGACCAAGGTGTCTAGGTTGTCTTGTAGTGGAAACTATTCAGTATAACTGGTCTCATGGGCAGCGATGCTGTGGCCAGCTGTACCCTAGGTCCATGACTATGAAGAAGTAAAATGAGAGGGAACCCCTGGCAGAAAGAAGCTGGAGTGTTGCTGTGGTACAGCTTGCAGGGTATCAGTCAACACTCACTTGTTGACCACATCATTGCAGGAACATTGGGAACAACTAGCTACTGTGTATGTCAGACCCTGAAGTAACCTGAGCGCCCATTGCATTCTCAGTACTGAAGTGCAGCTCTCATCAGGAGCGCCGTGTGTAAGAGACTGCAGGGAGGGAATGAAACCGTCTTTCCAAGTGCAGAGGCGACTAACTGGTTTAAGTATGGGTTAGTAAGACTGAAGACAGTGACATTCGTGGGAGTTGGCGAGTCGGTAGTGGTGACGCAGCAGAGACACCTGTTTCATGTTAAAACACTTAATACAAGAAGAAAGCAGGCCTGCAGCATGGTTTAATGGCTGTTCTTCCAGAGAGCCAAGTTGGACTCCCAGGGGATCTGACGCCTTCTTCTGGCCTCTGCAAACACTGGGCACATACATACATACATGCTGCACAGGTGTACACGTAGGCAAAATACCCATATACATAAAATGAAAAGGAAAATTAAGAGAAAAAATTTTAAAAGGAAACTGAAGCAGGGAGCAGTATGTTCTTTCTCACATTTGGTGTTTCCAGGCCACCATGGTAGAAATTGTGACCAACCCTACATTTGCATGTGCACTGAGACTGCTGTAGAAGATACAAGCTTTAAGTGTTTGTTTTTTAAAGACAGGGTCTTTCTGTATCACCCTGGCTTATCCTGGACCTCACTAGACCAGGCTGGCCTTCAGCTTGCAGAGATGCTCCTGCCTAGGCCTCCAAGTCTAGGGTTAAACATGTGCCACTATTCCCTGGCTCAAGGTTTTAAATTTACTGGTGGATCTGAGGAACTCTCAGATGGCCTGTGTTTGTTGAGTGAGTTGTTAACAGAACTGAAGCTTTGATTCAGTATTCTACAACATGAATAGTAGAAGTCAGGAGGGCCTTTACACAGTGGGAGTGGTGGAAGCAGGACTGGAGTGTGGCGTTTCTACATTAGTTATGTCCTGGAGCAGGCAGCCTGAGGTGCTGAGTGCTTTAACACTGTAGCTGTGTTAAAGTAATCAGTGGGGTTTAATCCTGGATCCTTTGGAACCCATTATACTTCATATATCCTAATATTTAAAAGTTGTGTAAGTTATTGAGGTCCCTAATATCCACAGTTTTAGGTTTGAATTTTGCAGTGTTTTTTACATTGAAAGTCCATCTCTGTTGCTGTGGTAGCTTCAGACAGCACAGCTGTAGATCCTTTAACATTTTGTCTTTGATAGACCAACTCCTTGTAAATCAGAAGTTGCAGGCCATTTTGGGAGAAAGTTCATATTATAGAAACTTTTTTATAAATTATAAAATTTATAAATTATAAAATACATTATAAATCATAAACTAAATTATAAAAAAACAATTTTTATAGTTCTTAATTGATTTATGCTTCCAAGGGTTCGAATGACTTTAAAAACAGGATTTGGAGTTTTCAGTGAATGTACTTTTGAAAGTGCAAGGCAGTGGGGAGCAGCGTGGCCGGCTGTCCACCAGGAAAGGGGTAGAGTGGAGGTGTGGGTAAGCTTCCGTCACGCCTAGACAGTAGTAGCCTTTGCCCACCAAGCTGGAGTAGGTACAGGTAGTGTTTGTACAGTTTGTTCCTGTTGCTGCAAAACCTCCAGCAGGAAGCGTCTTGTGTTTGCCCTCTGGTGGCCAGCCTGGGCAAATGTTCATGTAGCTGATAACATTTTTTTAAATTTAAGCCAGTGGTCCATATTTGTCGGGGTCTTCCAAAAAGACTGTTCCTAGTTTTAAATTCTGGCCTTTGGAAATGTGGTAGGACTGGACATGTCTCATGGTGGTCCTGAAAAATATTATTTGTGAACTTGGACAAAGGCCAAAGTAAATTTAGAGAGTGAAGTGCAATTTGTTCTCAGATAGAAAGAAATGTCTCCTCATCATTTAAACAATTGCCTACAATGCACATTTTTATTTCCATTTTGATAAAAGATTGCTTACAAATCTTTGTATCTGTAATATGTGCTCTATTATACAAGCATACTCCCTTTTCCCAAAGAGGTGAGAGGTTTCCAGTATATGATACATATGGGAAACTTCCATAAGTGGATGGTGATGGGTTGTGGGATTCTGTGTGACAGTCAACAACCCCTCTAGCATGCCCGCCCCCCAGTGGTGGAGATGAAGGTGTGCTCTGCCACACCCAGCAGTGCCTGCCTGTTCTTATCTGCATTAGCACAAAATATTGTGCATTTTTGTTAATTAATAGTGGTGATTGTATCTGAAGCCTATGGACATCCCTGCATTTTACTGTAGAAAGCATAGGCAGAGAGTGAACTGTCTGCCAGCAGTGGTTATTGGTGTGGTAGCCTTTGTGCTGAATGACAGACTGGGAGAATTGGGAGAGTAATGGAGGGAACTACTGGGCATGTCAGTCCTGTGTGACTAAACAGTGAGCAGTTTAGTTCAATGCCTGTTGGGTTTGGTGTCTTTTGAGACATTTTCTTTTAATTTCAGAAAATAAAGCAGTTGGCGTGATGAAGTCGGGTCATGTGTTTACAATTGAGCCAATGATTTGTGAAGGTGAGTATGTGTTTCTAATACTCTATTTGTGTCTTAGGGTTTAATGGCTGTGAAGAGACCCCATGACCTCAGCAACTGTTGTAAGGAAAACCCTTGTTTAGGGCTGGCTTACAGTTTCAGAGATTCAGTCCATTATTGTCATGGCCGAGACGTGGCAGAGATGTGGCAGGCATGGTGATGGAGAACGAGCTGAGAGCTCTACATCCATATTGACAGGCACAAGAAGGGAAAGACACTGGGCCTGGTTTCAGCATTTGAAACCTCAAAGCCCACCCCTACGACACTTCCTCCAACAAGGCCACACCTACTTCATACCTCCTAGTAGTGCCATTCCCTGGGGACCAATTAGTGAACCACATGAGTCTGTAGGGGCCATTCATATTCAAACCGCTATAGTTTATAATATTTCTTTTTTCATTTCAATTTTTATGTATGCAGTTTTTGCAAGTGCACACATTGGATATAGAGGAGGAGCATGTGTGGAGGTTGGCTCTCCTCCGTGTGTGGTCTAGCAATCTCAGTTTGTTAGACAAGGCTTAAGCTCCCTCATCTGCTGACGCGCCAAGCCTTGTCATGTTTGTTGAATTTGTATTTATTTCTGGTCACTCATCAGATCATTACTGGTTCTGTTTTCTTCCTTTTGCTTCATTCTCCTTTTGCACTCAACTGGTCATGTGTAGAGAATTGAACATCCTAAGGGTTTCTAACAAGAAGATACGCTGTACATAGTGATTCATAAAGATCTTATCAGATGATGAGTTGTCATAACAAGATTCCACATTAAGCCTCTGTAGAAGTAAGTTTTGGCTTGATGTAGGAGGGTAAGGAGGAAGCACAGTTATACAAGTGAATTCCATTTTGGGGAAGGTGTGAGAAGAGGAAACAGACCCTTGAAGAGTAACTTGGCCTAGGTCACAAATTTGCCACACTGGTGAGCTGTCTGGCCTTACTGTGAACACTCCATCCAGGCTTATAGTTTCGTGCTACATCACAAGGGAGCGCATCACACACTGGTCTCTGGTAGCCAGGCTGAGGGTCCTCTGTGAGGGCACGGACTGTAACGGTGGGCGTGCTGTTGGGAGCGTTTATCAGACATAGCTGTGCAGGTTCTTCACTGGGTTGAAGCGGCGCAGCACGTCAGGCGGGGCTGCTGGCCGGTGTGCCCTGAGCCCTCTGGTGAAGCACGCCTTTTCCAGGTCCTCCAGGTGTGAACGGCTGGTGACCAGAGGTCAGCCTCACCTTCTGATCCTCGGGAGCCCTCTACTTTGTTGTTGAAATTCGTTTCTCTTTGGGACGTTGAGGTTTGCCAATTAGGCTAGGCTGGCTGCGGGCAAGCCCCAGGAGAGGTGTCTGTCTAACACCCCAGAGCCTACTAGCTGTTAACATGGGTGCCGGGTATGAAACTCAGGTCCTCAAGCTTTGCCAGCTGAGCTGTCTTCTCATATTTTGTTAGCCCTCAAAAGCCCTATTTTTCTTTGCCACTATTTCTCTGGTTATAAGGATTTTATAGTATAATCTGTTGTCAGCCTCTAATTGTGTGTCTGTCAATTATTTACATTTCAGTAGTGACTTGCTTTAGCAGTGCGGAAACTCATGTTCACTTTGTAAACTGGGAGAGTTCGATCCATTATTTTGGAAAGTTGCCAGTTCTAAGTTTCTGCTCAGTTTTGTGGGAGGAGTTTCCATGTGTTTGTTGAAAGGAAGTCTGATACCTTTATTTTGGAAATGCCATCTTGATTTGATATTGAGATACACATGAGGAAATTCAGACATTGTTACTTCATTAGTGCTACAGATGTTGGAAAGGCTTTAGCTAAAACGAAGTGCTAGAGGGATCTTTATAGCACATTTGGCTGCTTATTTCCTCTGGATGTGTACTTACCTAGCATCTCCTTAGGAATGTGAGTGACAGAACTAAGCAGCTATTTTTGCTTGTTCAGGTGGATGGCAGGATGAGACCTGGCCAGATGGCTGGACTGCAGTGACGAGGGACGGGAAGCGATCTGCACAGTTTGAGCACACCCTGCTGGTCACGGACACTGGCTGTGAAATTCTCACCCGGAGACTCGATAGCTCTCGGCCTCATTTCATGTCCCAGTTTTAATTTCTCTCAAGATGCCTCTCATATGAACACCATCTCGTACTGTGCGTTTTATTGAAAGTACGGAAATGAAGTTTTTTTTAAATAACTCCTTTTGTTTTGACTGTGGTAAGAATGGACTACAGCATTTGATGTGTGTCAAGAGCTCTGCTGGGTCTGAAAGCTGAGAAGAATAAAGGAAACCTTGCTTACTTCTTTCCGTCCCTGGCCTCACCCCCTCAGTTTTCTGTACTGTGTTTTCTTCTCTGCCCCTTGAGCACTTTGACTTAAATCTGCTTCTCATTGCTTTGTCACTGCCACAGACCAGCCACCAAGGGGGCCAGCTGCTTTCCAAGAGAAAGTCGAAGATGAGAAATCCTGAAACTTTAGCAACATGTTGCTCCAGATTTTTATTATATATTGATATATATGGAAATATATATGCATACATTTTAAATTCCATATACGTGATTACTGAACACTACATGGCCTTCGGTCTGGGTTGATTCTGTTTTGACAGGATATCTGCTCTCATAAATGGATCCATAACTCATTAGTGAGTAACTCCCAGTCCGACCTGGTCTCCTCTCACTCCCATGCTGTCTATTTATCTTGTATGTCTGCAGGGAAGACGCCGCCACAGTGTGGCCTGTGTGTCAGTCAGTGAGTGGTAAGATTCACTTGAGAGGTTATCAGATGTTAAGGTCTGGTGTATGGTAAAAATAGCTGTGCTGTAGGTAGTGGCTGGCAACTGTGGGGTAGTTTTACAATGACTGCTACTTCAGACCTCTATTTGATCAGATGTGAGAGAGAAGCCCCCTTTCTTCAGAACCTTCTGATGTAAGGCTACACCTCTGGAGCACTCAGAAAAGAGGCAGTTGTCCTGTGGCAGGTGATGGGGTAGAGTTCCAAAATGTCCCCAGGTATGTGCATAGCCATGGGTGGCTGTGGGTTTACCATTAGTAAACTTAACAGAATGAGAAAGTTACTCGTTGCAGTACTGTAAACACTCAGTATGCATGCTGCTAACCTCTATTGCAAATGCACCTCACCTCTGTATAGTTGAGTGTCTCGTCAGGAATTACCGTGGTGTCCGGAATCTGTGCTCCTCGGTGGTGGTTCATATACGAGTGGATGCAGTGGAGAAACACCAGGTGATAAAGTTGTCATGAGAGTAGCCTTGATTGCGGGGTGTCTCATGACTTTTGTAGTATAATTTGATACCACTGACACATACTTCAAGACATCTTTCCCAGAGTGCCTCAGACCTTATTGCTTTAAGAGAATGATGATAATGTTTTCATGACTTTAATGATTTAGTAAAGTGATTGAATCTTGTGTAGACTTCTGGGTGTGTGTGCGTTTAAAGTTTTTATCAAACTGTAATATTTGTGAATGGAATGCCTTGTAATATGAATGTTAATATAATATGTAAAGGGAGATTAAATGTTTGAATGATTATCCCACTTCCTCTAATTGTATTTGTTGGGATTTCAGAGGGAATCGATGGGAATGAGGCTAATTTCCTAATCTAACCTCATTGCCATGGGAACACCTTTTCAGGTATATTGTACCAGGATTGCATGTTGTTCAGTCCAGCAAAGTGCCGGCATCAAATTCAATGTAGCTCTATCAGGAGAGCTTTTGAGACCAAGAGTGTGGCATACTTAGGGGAACATTTTATATTTTGACAGTAGAATTAGTAATGGAGGTGGCTGGGTGTTTAGTTTATATCATCAGAAAATAAAGCTCCAGGATCAAAACCTTGGTGTAGTTTTATGGAAAGATGGTTAGATATGCTGGTGGGGAATGCTTTCCTTGGGTTTTTAAAACTGTGGGCTCTAGCCTAATCTTGAATACTGGATTAAAAGTATTAGATTTAGTTTACAAAACGTCTACTTTCATTCTTGTACACTCACAGTAAGTAATGTATTAACTTTTTTTTTTGGTCAGGGCTGGGATTGAACTGGTGGCCTTAGGTATGGGAGGCAAGTGCTTTACTCTGCTGCTGCTTATCCAGGTTAACTTGTAAGCTGACCTTTCCTTTTCCTCCTCCTCTTGTACTTCTGAAGGTATAATTTGAAAGAAGAAAAATATGTCTACCCTTTGTATTAGTGCTTTTCTTGTTACCATGACAACACTCAACAATGCTTCCTAAGGGAAGTTGTAAATGGGCTTACAGTCTGAAAGGGACACCGTGGATCTTGGAAGAATGGCCTGGTGGTAGAGCTTCCACCTGCTTGTTGGTCACCTTGTATCCCCAGGAAGTAGGAAGATGATGCTGGTGCTTGCCTGGCTTCTTCCGTTTCCTCTTTATATTTAGTTCAGGACCTTAGTTCAAAGGATGGTGCCATCTACATTCAGCATGGGTCTCTTTCTTTACCTCAGTTAAAAACTCCGGAAACACTCCAAACACTCCCATAAGTGTGTCTCCTAGGTGACTCCAAATCTAGTCGACAATGAAAATTAACTGTCACATTCCTTCATTGTACAATTTTTGCTGATAAGTAGTTTAGAACCCTTATACCAACACGTATAATACTCATCTACATGTTTTAAATTATAGACAAGAAGGTTAGGGATTTCCCATTGCCAGTTAGTGTTTTCTAAATCACTTCTGGTTTGGTTAAAATGGACAGAATCCTCTGTAAAGTAGACACACTTGGACCACAGAGGTAGCTTAGTAGCTGCAGTGCTGGCTTGATGCGCAGTCATGAGCACCAGCGTTGTGATCCCAGCACCCACGGAAGAGCCACATGTCCACACAGGCCTGAATCCCAGCAGTGAGGGAGATTGCTGGCTGCCAGCCTAGCTAGACAACAGGCTCCAGGCTCGGGGAGATGCTGCGCTGAGGGAACAAGGTGCAGAGTGGTGGAGGACATCTATGTACTTCTCTGATCTCAGTGTACACACACCACACTTAAAACAGAGTAAAATGTTATTCTTGGTGGGGCTTGCCACCTTTGCTTCATGTGTCTATGTGTATACTTTTTCATGACCTAGCCCTAGGGTTGGGCCTGGGTCTTTGGACACAGTAAAAGGGCATTATACTTTACCTGTTGCTACTTCAACCTATATTTCTTTAAGGATATTTGTGCCAGGGGTATAACTAGTTGGTAGAGTTCTTGACTAGCACATGGATGGAGCTTTGCGATTTAGTTCCCAGTAATTACCCATATATAAACTCAGTTATACAGACTCATTTCCTTTCCTGTCTGTCACGTAACAGTAGTTGTCCTTGGTCTAGAATAACTCCTCTGTCCTTAGTGTTTTAGCAAATGAAGACTTGAAAAATTGTGTCAGGTGCATATAAATGTCTTAATTCTCATGAGGATACACTGAGAAATCTTGACAGACTTCACAGATGTCATGTTGCATTCATTACGTCCCATATGAGCTGTCACAGTAGTCCACTATTTTTGATCACTTGGTATTTGTCCCTATTTTCCCCCCTTGTGACTTCTTTAGACAAGTAGATTGGGAGAAGCTACTTGGTTTTACAATGATTTTAGCATTCATTGATATCCTTGCCTGAATCCACTATTTCCTTGCATTTGCCCTACAAGACAGTTTTTCCCAACTCTAGCATTCTGTTTACATTTATTGACATTTTAGAAAGAAGCACAGAAGTATATTATCTCTTTGCTTTTATTAGTGGACCGTCTACTGCTCCACCCCTAGCAATTCCCCTCAATCCCAACTATCACTATTAGGTCATACACTTTTGTTTTGTTTTTAGGGACAGTGTTTCACTGTGTAGCCCTGGCTGTTGTGGAACTCATTCTATAGACCAGGTTCAAAAGTCACAAGAGATACATCTGCCTCTGCCTCCCAAATGCTGGGATTAACCACCCACAACTCCCTCCTTACCCATTCTAGCTTGCTTTTAAACCCACTGAGTCCAATTTATGCTGCCCAACTACCCAGTGGAGGCCTGCCCTGGGGTATGACCCCAGGTGTTCTGCCATTAAATCTGTCTTCACTTCTGTTAGCAACTCCCAAAGGCCAATACTTCCTGGCTAGTGATGGGATTTGTCCTCACATTCCAATATTCATGCCGAGTCTTTGCCTGGCCTGAGCTTGTAGAGGTCTTTTGAAAGTTGTCACAAATTGCTGTGAGTTCATTATGTGCAGCTTCTAGGTTTTGTCTGGAAGTTTCCTTGAGTCATCTCTACCACCCTTGGCTCTTAAAGCCTTTCTACTCCATCTTCCACAAAGATCTCTTCTCTGAGCCTTGGAGGGGTGTTATATACGCATCTCATTTAGGGTTGACCACTTGAGAGTGTTAACTGCCACCTACTACAAGAAGCTTCTGTGAAGAGGGTTGAGAAAAGTCCGTGTCCAGCTTTTTAAAACTTTTTCTTGAGTAATGAGGTTCTTATCCCTGTTATTATTCTTTCCCTTCTCCATCTGATTCCCAATAATAAACCAAGGATGCTGTTTGAGAGACACACATGACCAGACACCAGGGATCTGATTAGACCTGTGTGGCTAAGGGGACAGATTAGACCTTAGTGTACTGACATTACAGCTTAGCAACAGTGTATATGACAATATGACTGTGAAGCCAATTATTGCATCATTAGGAGCTGGGTAAGTCACCAGCAGTTAACTCAGGCCCTGTTTATACTTAAATAAGGATTTGAGAGTTGAGAAAACAAAGGACAAGCCATGCTTCTGAGCACTATTCTGTGGTGGTCACAGCATGGCCTCCTATCTTGGGCTGTTGGGAGTAGATGAATGCACATTTAACTGGGAGGTAATCCAGTGCTGCCTTCTGCATGCCCCTCACTTGCAAGGAGCATATGCATGTTTACCTCACATGTGGAACTGCCAGTGTTCAGTTGATCCAGAGTTCACAGCACTGTTTTGTTCTCAAAATTATACCAGAAGAAGCCCTATGGAGCAGGCATGGCTGCCCAACCTGGCTACCTGGTGGTTGTCAAGATGGTACCGTGTATTTACTATCAAAATAACTGTCTAAATAAACTTAACAGAAGTTTACTGAATACTTGGTAGTATACTTTTTTTTTTTGGTAGTATACATTTCTAAAAGGTATTTGCTGAGAAAGAATATTCTGATTTGGGCTTGTTAACTAAACCCATGTAGATGAATTCAAAATCAGCCTTCATTCTGGGTTAGCACTGTATCTAGACACAGTTGTTTCTCTGTGTACTGGGCAGCCTAGAAGGAGATGACGATGTTCAACTTACACACAAATGCAGAAAGTATTTTTATTATGTCAAAATGTTGCATCAATGAGCAGCAATTATTTATGTGGAGGGTTCAGAAAACCACGATGACTATTTGCCTTGTTCTTGATTACAGCCGCGATTACACACATTCCTTCTAGTCGTTTCTGAAGTCTAAGAGCTTGTAAATCCCGTCTGTTTCTATCCAATCACAGGAAAGAGTGCAGGATGGACAGTGTTCTCTTCAGAGCTTACATCTTTAAAACAGTTCGAATGCTGTGAGACAGAAGCAATAAGAATAAAACTTGAAAAACTAGAAAAAGTTACACTTCTTTATTCTGTGTGTGTATGTGTGTGCACAGTGGCATGCCTGTGGACCTAGGGTCAAACTCAGGTCATTAGGCTTGGCAGAAGGCGCCTCCCTCTGAGCCACCTCACAGGCCCTGAATGGTGAACTCTTAAGACCACAGACAGATTCTGGAGCACATAGGTGAACTGAAAACTCACCTTTTTCCTGAGTGCATCAGATCAAAGGCTTTGTTAATTTGGTCGAAGGACAGATTGCCAGTCACAAATTCGTCCACTTTTATCTTTTTGGACATATATTCAGACACCAGCTTTGGGACACTCTCTACACTCTTCCATCCTAAAAGAAATCACATTCTTAGAGAAAATTTATGCACCAAGTTTCTACCGGATGCTTAGTCACGCTCCCTTCCTGGGTGGCAGAGGCAGTTAGAGATGAAGGGGAATTTAGGGGAAGGAGACATTCTAAACTGATGTGAAGAAAGAACCAGACATATCCTTAGTTGTGAAAAAGTAAACATTTTAGAATTATCATTCTTTTCTTATATTAGGGTTACTAAATGCTGGGCCTGATGGGTCAGGCCTGAAGTAGCTAGCTATACTGGAGGCCGAGGCAGAAAGGACTGTCTCAAAATCAAACAAATTGCTGTACTCTGCTGGAGAGCACTTGTCTAGCGAGTCTGTGCAACTCCAGCTTCAAAAGTCCCTTCAAATCCAGCTACTGGAACCTGGTGACCCCGGGGCACGTGCTGGTCAAACAGTTCAGGACACTATTTAATGTCTCCCTAGTACCAGCAGTCAATGCTGGCTGATTCTGAAAGCCTCTTCAAGTCTCCCATGAAACAATAATTCACGATACTATAATAACACACGCCATGATTTGTGTTAATACAAGAAAATGAGACTGACTTTTAAATTATGCCAATGGGAACAGGGTAGAGAAAAGTCTAAGTGTCACTGAGTTACCTCCAAAGGCAGTGCCTTTCCATGTGCGTCCCGTCACCAGCTGGAATGGACGAGTGGAGATTTCTTCACCTGAAGCAGCTACACCAACCACCACACTGACACCCCAGCCTTTGTGGGCTGCCTCAAGGGCTGATCTCTGCATGCATAGAGATAGGAGGCAATCAATCACAGGAGTTCATGACCTGCACTGAGAATACCCTCTTCCCCAGAAACCCTGGGTTGGGTGTGTGAGGGCGACACACAGCCTTTTAAAGAAATGGTAACAGATACCCAAACAATGTTTAGTAATTTTAATTTTATTGAGTAATTATATTTAACAAGTATCTTTAAAAATTAACCTATTAACAGAAATTGAGCGGATCTAAAGCTTTTACTTGCTTTCTATTTTAAATCCTATATCCACAATACAAGTGAATGAATCTAGACCACTTCACTCTTGTGAGTTATAAAAATCAGCTACAAATAGACTTACATGTCAGACCTGAGACTTTCAAACTACTAGAAGAAAGTATAAGGGAAATAAAGACATTGAATGGGGATATGTTTTTTGGGGGTAAAATCTTAACATAGGAAGGGAAAGCAGAAATAAACAGATGGGGCACAGCAAACAAAAGACCTCTCTGTACAAAGGGAAACAGAGTGGGGGGCAGAGCACAGGCATCTGATGATGGGCTGATACCCAGATTTTACAAGAAACTCCTAAAAACCTAACAACAAAAAGCCACACCTGGGTAAGGGATAGAAAAACACATTTCTCAAAAACAGACACATGAAAAACTATTCATTATCACTAATGCAGACCACAACCATCGACTCACTCCAGCAAGAATGACTGCTATCAGAAAGGTTTTGAAGGAACTTTCTAGAATTCCCCATGAAAGGAGACATAGCAGGAGCTGTCTGAGCTGCCCACCCCTCTGGCCTCAGCATGTTCATTAGCTGTAGAAATGATTAGGAAAACCATTGACTGATTTTTTTGGGGAGGGAGGGAGAGGGTCAAACCCAATGCCATTACAAAAGGCCAGTAGAGAATCTAAATGAGGGAGAAAGTTCAAACAGACTTCTCAAGCTTCTGAGATTCTGACCCCAACAGAAGGGATTGATTCTATGACAAGGGAGGGAATAGGCAGTAAGGATTGGTGCAGCTGGGATTTGGGCCACGGCATGGAGGACTGTTTCTGGAGGAGGAAAGACAGAGAGAGGAGAGATGGAACTGTACACCAGCTCTTAGTAACCTTGGAGAAGGTCCAAAAGAAGATAGCTCTCTCTGCAAGACTGACAATGTGAAGGCCAAGGTGGTCAGAAAGGAGCTGGTGAGAGTGTGGTCTCACCGGCCTGGGCCCTGGGATGCCAATGTGGCCTCATCAGACAGGATGGGGAAGTCAGTCTGTGCATGAGTGCTAGGGTCATGGTGAACACAGCAGTTCCAGACTGACTGAACTCAATGGAAGAGGAGATTCTACAAGTTCATCATGACAATGAAATATGGCTGGAAGGTAACAGGAGGCCAAACACCAGGACTGGAGCTAGTGGATGCCGTCAAGTTAGAAGAGCTGTGCTGTTTTTACCTGACGAGAAGACCTTATGGGCACCACGCTCAACTTCCAAAAGCAAACACTCACTCTTCACAAGCAAGTCACATTTACCACCTCGCATCTGAGTCACACTGTCAGGCTGTCGGACGGCAAAGGAGAGCTAAATGAAGACATGCCAATACACCACAAAACATGCCAGACCACGCAATGCCTCCTCACCAAGTTTAAGCTAAACTTCCTAAGAATAACTTCTCTACCCATAAACTCTCCTTGCCAGAAAAACTCGTTCCTGAGAAGAAGAGAGCAAGGAAGTGGATCAGGTAGGCAAAACATTCATACACATACATAAATCTAAAAGTTGTTTTTTTTTTTTAAATTAAAGATTTCTACAACAATAAAAGAGATTTCAGTGCAAGAAGCCGTCAGGACTGCAGGACTCTCACTATTCACTGTCGGCTGCACACTGCTAGACCGCACCCTTTGCTCAGGAGACCGTGTCCAGATGTGTGTGCATATCCAGTCCTAAAGCTCACGCTCTTCACACTAAACTTTGCATTTCAGCAAGCATGCGCTCGAAGGCAAACATTTTTTTAAATCTATCTTTCCCTGAGCCCCTCTTCTGTAATGTCTCATTCAAACAGTTCCAAGTAGTTCAAGGAGCTACTTCCATCCCCTGCTTTCTTTAGAATTAATTCCCATCAAAGCTGTTCCTTCCAAAACAAAACCTTTACTAGTGAGGAAAGGCACTTCAGAAAAGGAAGCGAGGCCCTACAAGAGCAGGCACACACCTACCATGACCTTCACGTTGCCGATACACTCAAAGGAGTAGTCCACTCCCCCGTCCGTCATCTCGATGAGGACTTCCTGGATGGATTTACTGAAATCTTGGGGGCTAATACATTCAGAGGCTCCAAATTCTTTGGCCTTTGCGAATTTATCTTTATTAATGTCGACACCAATGATCCGGGATGCACCAGCCACTTTACAGCCCATGATCACCGCCAGGCCAACTCCTCCCAGGCCGAAGACGGCACAGGTAGAACCGGGCTCCACCTATCATCAAAGACAGTGTCAGACTCACAGGCTGGCCACGGTGTGCCTGCCGGCAATGTCTCACAGAACTGAATGAAGGCCGAAGCCGGAGCCGAGCCAGTCTCTTACCTTGGCAGTGTTGACTGCAGCTCCGTAGCCAGTTGAGATACCACAGCCGAGAAGGCAGACTTTATCCAAAGGGGCCGAAGGGTCAATTTTAGCAACAGAGATGTCAGCCACGACTGTGTACTCGGAAAAGGTGCTAGTTCCCATGAAGTGAAAAACAGACTTTCCTTTGCAGGTAAATCTGCTAGTCCCATCTGGCATTAATCCTTTCCCCTGAGTGACTCTAGAGAAGAAAAAGGAAAATGGAAGGGTAGACTCATTTCCTTAACTTTGTAGAAAAAATATCAGTTTTACAAATAATGACCAGCAAATACTCAGAAAAGTGTATACTAAGACAAAAAACTTCTAGAGCAGCGGTTCTCAACCGTCCCAACGCTGCGACCCTCTCATACACTTCCTCACGTGGGGACCTCCAACCATAAGACTGTTCTCCCTGCCTCTCCACTGTTTGAGGCCGGGTCTCTGCGCTACTGTGTTAGTCAGGCTGGGTGGGCGGAGCTCCTGCGCTGCTCTGTCCTCTCCTCCCATCCCCCAGGGGTGCTGGGATCACGTGCTTGCGCCTCTGCTGCGGCCCTCGTGTGATTTCCAGGGAATCTGAGTTTTCCCAACCGAGCCATCTTCCCAGTCAGAACATTCATCCTTTCTAATAAAGCCAAGTTTACACTCAGATGGATACTCTAAAATATATACATGAGTAAATACACAAGTGAGGAGAAGACAGTTCTTCTATACATTGCTGTAGGAGAATAATCTCTGGGAGAAGGACCTATCCAGCGGCATGTATCCATGTACACATTCGCCCGGCTGCACATTTACAGTTTGTGTACCATGAGTACTGTAGTGGTGTGTGTTCCACCGCAGTAAAAAAGAGCAACAAGCAAGCTCTAAATGGCCTCAAAGGGTCCTCAAGTGGCCTGCCACACCTTACGACACCCGCCCTTTCTGGGTCAGGGGTTTGTTACCTCCCACAGAGCTCACACTCACCTTGTGTGGTAACTTCTATTACTCTGATTTAATGGGCAATAAAATAGCTCATAAAAAGGACTTCATTTCACTTTTCAAAAACATGTCTTTACTTGCAAATTTAGCTGACTGTTACAGAAAGGGAATGTATTCAGAAAAATCTGACTCCCTCTTCTGCCCCCTCTTCCTTGGCTCTTTGAACAAGGTCATACAGTCTGGGCTGGCTGCAAATCTGGGCTGGGAACGTGCACCATGCCTGGTAACAAGCTTTCTTTTCTATCTTGATGGCTGGTGACACTAGGCAAACTCTGAGATTTCCCAGGCTTGATTTTCTCATCCCTGGAAAGACAGAGCTTAGGAACACTGGCATGGAAGGAAGCCTCTTTAAAGACAGATTTAAGTAGCTCCTGGAAAATATGCTGTAGAAATCATAACACAATAACTTGCTGTGTATGTGTAATTGTATGTGTATGGGTGTTTTGCATGTATGTATGTATGTGTGTGTGTGTGTGTATGTATGTGTATGCACATGTACCATGTGTGTGCCTGGTGTCCTGAAAGAGGGTGTCAGCTCCCCTGGAACTGGAGTATGGGTGGTTGAGAGTTACCATGTGGCTGTTAGGAATCAAACCCAGGTCCTATGGAAGAGCAGCCTGCCCAAGTGCTTTTACACGCTGAGCCATCTCTCTACCACCAGGAGATCTCTTATTCTAAGAATTAAGAAGGCTGGAAGATGGCGCAGTACTTAAAAGCAATTACTGTGCAAACATGAAGACCTGAGTTCAAAGCTCAGCACCAACGTAACACACCAGTCACGTAACACACCAGTCACGACTCTCTAAGCTTGTAACCCTAGCGCTGAGGGCAAGGAGGAATGGAGCCAGGCTGACCCAGGGCCCTGGTGGCCAGTACGGCTGAAATGGAGAGCTTCCCTTTAAGTGAGAGATTGAATTTCAAAGGTATGGGCTGCCGAGGTTGTGTAATCATTTTCTTTAAGATTGAAACATTTCATTCTGCAGGAAGGTACACAACTCAAAAAGCACCAAGAAATCCCTGAAACTGGACAGATACACTAGGTCCCTCCCTGCCAGAGTAAGCAATAAAAGCTGAGAGTGCCCCTCAGGCAAGAGAGCCAAGCTACAAAGAAGACTCTCAGCCCAGAGCAGCTGCCTAGAGGAGGTTTGATTAGAGTCCCTTGGGAAGGACACTAACTTGTTGGAGTTGTGGCCTGGCCTAGCCGCACTGAGAGGCATGTGTCATGTTCTGAGGCACAATGTGCCTTCTAGTTCCCAAGAGACATATGCACTCCCTCAGCAGTGAGGCATTCAGGCCGCTTTGTGTTTCCCTGTACGTTCCCTTAGTAGTCAAGGAAGCATGGAAGCTTGACAGGACAATTGCTCTTAGGTATTAATCTTGTATACTCTGTGTAGCCTGTAAACTTCATTATATACTGTCAACTACATGGTAACTTTCAACCATCCATAACCAGTTCCAGGGGTGCTGACACCCTCTTTCAGGACACCAGGCACACACAATACTCTACAACTGCATTGATCCTGCCAATTGCCATTATACTGTTTCTGAAAAAGACATCAAAAGCTTGATTGCTTGCAATAAGATTTCTACAGCTTCGGTTGTGTTGTGGACTCTCCAACTGGCCTGATTTAATTTCTCAAAGATGTATCAGGTGACCTTGGCCCAGTAAGTTAACTGCATGCTGGTGCAGCTGTCTGTAAGTAGCTCTGCTCCTCTCAGTACTTCACCCACACTCCTGTAAGTAATCCCAATAAAACTCAACCGCTTCACCACATTGGACTGTAGCGGTTTCTGTCCTTTGGACTGTTGTGGGTATCCTATCTGGGATGACGTGCATGTGTTGAGTCTCCCCAGGAAAAGTTCTGTCACACAACGGGGGGGGGGGGTATGGAGAGATGAGTCGCTGTGGCCTCTGCACATGGGCACATACAATTAGCACACATATGCACATTAGATTTGTTTGTTTTTTTTTTAAAAAAAAAACCTATATATATCTTAAAAAAATATAAAAAGATACTGACCTTATTTTCTGGCAAAGGTTTGTTTTAGGATTCAGACAAAACTTGCATTCTCCACACTGTGGGATGTAGAGTGGCATGACAGTGTCACCTGAGAATTGGATGTGAAGTTATTATTCTGAACAGAGCAGCTGGGTTTAAGTCAGTGGTTCTCAACCTGGGGGTTGTGACCCCTTTGTGGGTCAAATGACCCTTTTACAGGGGTTTCACAGCAATTATTTACACTAGGAGTCATAACCGTAGAAAAATTACAAAGTAGCAATGAAATAATTTCATGGTTGGGGTAACGATAACATGAGAACTGTTTTAAAGGGTCACAGCATTAGGAAGGTTAAGAACCCCTGCTCTAAGTGAACGCAGCAGAACTCTACTCTCGTCAGCCGACACAAGTCTGGAAAGAAACAACCTCAAGGCTTAGAAACATTATCTGCATAGTTCAGACACTGACCGGGCATGCACAAAAAGGTCCGTTTCAAAGTTTTTGATCTAAACAAAGCTCAAAATAATGGAGAATGATGGAGTGTTTCAAAACCACCGACTCACTGAGGCATCTCTAAAAGGGCTTGTTAACTTGCCAAGATTGGTCCGGGTAATGAATTTAAAACAGTTTCAAATGAAAAGCAGCCTGCAAAGTCAGAGTTAAAATCGAACTTTAACCAAAGTTAAAAGACTTGTTCTTCCAGGATGAGGAGTGAGCTCATAAAGAGTTGTGTAGTTGTAAATAAATAGTTGTAGTGTCCCTACAGAGACAAGGCAAAAACCATCACACAGAGTGGCTTAGATGCCTCCCTTACCTGCCTTCAGCTTAGTAACCCCTTCACCAACACTTTCCACAATTCCAGCACCTTCATGTCCCAAGATCACTGGGAAACACCCCTCGGGGTCAGCTCCGCTTAGGGTATAGGCATCGGTGTGGCAGACGGCAGTGGCAATGATCTACCAGGATGTTAAGAGAACAGCATCTGAATGTACACACAGCTAGAGAGACAAGTCGGGTACAAGACTATACTGCAGATCTGTAGATACGATTCTTCTATAGATTTACTCCTCCAAAACTAGCATGCTTACAACCCATGGCATCTTCAGAGCTGGTGGACTTTCTGGTAGTGATGAGAACAGTGGTACATTGATAAACAAGGAGGTGTGTGTCACAGATCCTTTCCTTTATGTTCTGTGTGAACAAGTACAAGTACCAGCACGGTGCCTTCGGTTAAAGAGGATCGGAACAGCTGGGGCCTCTCACTGCTGGCTTCCTAACTTGGGGAAAGTGATGTTGACAAAAACACTGTTTCCTGGAGATGCCTATCTGGCCGGCCTCTGCCAAAACTCACAGCTTTTAGTGGAACTGAGTCCTTTTTCTATTCAGTGGAGCCTTTGTTCTATTCAGATAAGCCTTTCACTGCACTCTCTGGCTTCTAAAAATCGTATCTTGGGGCTAGAAAGCTGGCTCGGTGATTGAGAGTGCTTTCGGCTCTTGCAGATGACCCAGTTTTTGGTTCTCAGCACCCACATCAGGCAGCTCACATCTCCCTGCAACTCCTCTGGCCCCCAATGTCCTCTGGTCCCCGTAGACTCCCATATGCCTGTGGCATATATAAACTTACACAGGGCCTTAAACATATACATTAAAGAGAAAAGCAACTAAAGGCAAAACCTTGTTGTATTTCTGCTTTTCTGCTTCTGTTCTATGTATCCATTCTCGTTGTAAGGTAGCAGTTTCCCGGGGATAAAGCTGTTGGTGTGCCCACAACACTCAGCTTAGTAATCTAGGACAAACTGTCTTCTGAACATGAGCATAAATACGTAAAGTATTATAAGACTTCAGATTCTTAGATCTTGGCTGTAAAGGACCTTGAAGAGCATTAGGTTTTGTGCTTCTCAATCGGATACATGTAAACCTTGGGACACAGGCTAATGTGCACAGAGTGCCTGGTGTCGTGATGAAGTAAGAGAACTGTGACTCTTTCTCTTTAAGGAAACCCTTTCCCAGAATGTTAAGGAACAAACACATGCAATGGTTATGACTTTAAAGCATTAACTTTGTGTCATAAACAAGCTGAGAACAGAGGGTAAAAACACAGTTTTACAAACGTCAAGGCATCAAAGGTCTCTCCGGAATGCTGCCTTCTGCCTTTCTATAAATTCTTAACCACAGTGGAGGGTGGGGAGTGGGGGACAAATGGATCCACAGAACCCTGGCCTTGTCCATCACGGGCAGGGCAATTTAAAGTTCTGTAGGCAAGGGAACTTCATTTGTTTGCTGCTCTAATCAATCAAGAACCTCTTTCCAGTTTTTCCGAAGCCAAACTGAAGACCGTGTCTATTCTTTGATTCTAATACAACGCCACTCTGTGGGATTAGCAGAAAGGGAGGGTCATATAAAGCCACCTTAAACCCAAAGTATGAAAGTTCTATTGTGGCAATCCACTAATCCGTAGGTTTGGCTTCTTAGCCTGCTCATGAGCAAATATGAAAAGATAGAGAGCAGGTGTGGGGAGGACTGTGATTGTGCAGCGGGAAGGTTTCCAACGCCTTCTCCTTGACACCGCCTCTGGGGTTTCTCCCACAATGCCTTAGCACATTACCTTAATTCGAACTTCATGAGCCTTTGGAGGGGCCACTTCTATCTCCTCTATGGAGAGAGGCTTTCCGGCCTCCCAGGCGACTGCAGCCTTACACTTGATCACCTGAAGTGGGGGAAAAAGGAGTGAAGTTTATTCTCCTAAATTAGTAAATACTTCATGGGCAACTCAGATAATGATGAATGCTCATGTTAGTGCATCAGGCTGTGGAGAGGGTTCAGTGTGCAAAGCTCCTGCTTGCGGAAGCATGAGGCCCAGGGTTCAGTGTGCAAAGCTCCTGCTTGCGGAAGCATGAGGCCCAGAGTTCAGCTCCCCAGCACAACACCGGGAGGGAGGCAGGGCCCTGTCTGTAATTCACACTCAGATGGTAGAGATGGGATCTTCAGAGCAAGCTGGCTGGATCGATTAACTGTACTGGAGACAGCTCTGGGTTCAAGTGAAAGACCCTGCCAATATATGGCGGAGCAATTGAAGAGGACTCCTGATGTCAGCCTCAGACCTTTACGTGCCCGCCGTGACCATGCATAAACACACACACGCTACAAACTCAGACACACGCAAAGCTAAATAAATAAAACTAAATCGAACAACATAGTCACAGAAAAGCTTATAGCCTCTAAGTGAAATGGAGAACTGTTTTTTTAGGTTTCATATAAATAACATAGTGAATGATATATAATCAAAGGGCCAGAGAGAGTGAGGCAAACCTTTAGTCCCAGCACTCAGAGGCAGAGACAAACGGAACTCTGTGAGCTTGAGACCAGCTAGATCTACACTTCAAATTCCAGGACAGACAGGTCTACATTGGAGAAGATCCCATCTCAAACCTTCCACTCCAAAACCACCATCAACCATGACAACAAATACATACATACATAATACTTAAATTGTGTGTGTGTGTGTGTGTGTGTATAAAATTGAAGGGCTGAAGAGATGGCTCAGTGGTTCAGAGCACCTACTGCTCTTGCAGGGGACTCCAGGTACAGTCCTATGCATCTACACTCTCACAACTACTTGGAATTCTAGTTCCAGAGGACCTGTGTCGCCTTCTGGCTTCCAAAGGCTCCTGCATGCATGTGGTGCACATAAACACACACAGGCTCGCACACATACACATTGGAAAGCATGTGGAGGGTGGGAGGCGGGGAGGAGGAGGAAGAAGAGGAGAAAAGAAAGAAATGATGAATACGGAATGCATGTCCCAGGCTGGGGTGTAGCTCAATGGTAGAGCACGTGCCTTGAATGCACAAGGCCTTGGATTCGATTCCTAGCACAACAAAGGGCAAGGCAAGCAGAGAACAACAAAAATCCACCCAGGGTCTGTCACTAGGCTTGGCAAATAATTCAAGTTTAGTATTATGCGTCCTAATAATCTTTCCCTTGAATAGCTTGTATATCATCACTTTAGTGCAGTACTCCACAGTGGAAAGGATCCTAAGAAATATCCAAACGGGGGTAAAAATACCATAATCATCTCTTATAACTGTGCTGACTAATGCACTAGCCATTTGCCATGTGTGGCTATTGAACTCCAGAAAAAAAGCAAGTGTGAACTGAAATCGGTTATGATGTAAAATTTTGAAAGCTTAGAAGAGTGGGAAAAAAAATCTCAATTTAAAAATACTGATAATGTGGAAATAATATTGTGAGTATTAGGTCGGGTAAACATACCATTAGAATTAATTTTATGTAAAAGTTTACAATTCCATATGTAATTTATATCGTGCATCTATTTAATGCAATGAGCTACCAGAGCGATTTCACTCAGTACAGACCTTCCTAAGCACGGAACCAAGCCTAATGAGAAATGCTGGGTTTTGATCAGTTCACTTGAGGCTTATGAAACGTGTTGACAGAATAAAGGTTGCCGGTCACTCACTGGATTTACTGGAGATGGACTTGAAAGTCAACAACGTGATTTGAAGGATCAGGTACGCGGTGCTGCACACAGAAAGCGAAGGCCGAAGAAGAGCCCAACTTTGGTAGTTCTGAGCACGGCCCGCGCTCCAGCTCTGATCCTGCACCCGCGACCCGGGCAAGTTACTCCATCCCGCGTGACGGGCGCGGGCCTCCTCCCACCCTGCTACGGCGGAGCAGAGCAGAAAGCAAAGCTGCCCTCCAAGCGCGGGGCCGAAACAAAGCCTCCTTGCCCTCGCTGCGGCTGCGCTCGCCTTCTCCGGCGGGCAGCAGCGGGCCACCCGGGCGTCCCCCTCCTCTGCTCCGGCCCACCTCGCGCCTCCATACCTGGTTCGCCATGTCCGTAGGCTCGCGATCGAGTTTAAGGTTCACGAATGTAGCGGAACCCGGGTGCAGGCCCGGCGTGAGCGCGGGAGGCGAGGCTTTGCTGTGGGCGGGGCGTGCGTGGGGGCGGGACTTGGTTGGGAGGCGGGCCTAATACCGGAAGGGCGGGGCCTGCAGTTTGGTTCCTGCGCTCCTTTGCTGCAGAGGCTGTAGTTTTTGTTCTAGGGCGGTGAAGGTCTTTTTATTTATTTATTTTTTTTCGTGCTGGCTTGACTGAGTATCTGCAAAGTATCTCTGTGATATTTCCTTGTCTAATTTTAGTGCAGTCTTTGTACGTTAGAAGTGAGAGAAGTATAACGTGTGGTCACCGAAAAGCACGTGTAGAACAAGCCACGCCTTCCGTGTGTCCCTGTCCGCGGTCCTCCAACCCTTTTCTCCCGCGCGTGCACGCACTAGTGAGCTTATGCAGCCCACTTGTGGTTTGAGGGTCTGGGTCCAGGACGAGTCAACACTGCTTCCCTCAAGGGCTTTGAAGGAATTCTAGAGGGAGATGTAATCCCAAATGCTGCTGATGTTGAAATGTACCTGCTAAAACACTGCATTTTGTCTCTTTTTTCAAGGCTCATTTCCTGAGGACACACTTTAAGGGTTGACATTCTCCAAGGTACTGTTCAAAGTCCTTCCCTCACTTCACACTAACTCACACCCTGGCTTTTAACTTATATAAGAATTATAGGATGACCACCAGAGTCTGTCTCCAATCAGGGTGGCTTTCCTGAACCACAGATTTGAAGTATCAAGCCGGTGTGTATTAGGGTATCTCATCGTGCTTAAGACTCATTTAAAACTAATCTTGTATTTTCTCCTTAAAGGGATCTTTCTCTATGTCTCTGTGTTGATAGTGTATCTACTTTGCCGCAGTCAGAAACCGAGAGTCACAGCTTCTCCATCTTTCTTGGTCTTGTTCCCCGCATTCGTCTGTTTTCAAGCCTTTTATCTCTCGCATCTTGTAACTCTCTTCTCCTCACTGGCGCTAGTCTAGTTCAGGCTCTCATTTTCTGTGGTCCAGAAAGCCTCTTACCTGATTTCATTGATGCCAGATGCCCGAATCTCTATCACACTTCTAAACCAATGCCCCCTCTTCGCAGTCTTTCTAAAACATATATTAATCAATGCATTTCCTCTGCTCCTCTCAGATTTGTTTTGAGTCAGATAGTTTGGCAATACAATGTCATTACTCTAAATACTTAAGGGCAAAGATAGGGCTAAAATTCCAGTTCTGTTGAGATTGCCCCCTCCCCTTTGTGGTTTCATTATTTCAACTTTGCGTTTTTGTTTGGACCTCTCTCTTTAAACCAACACAAAACAGAAATCCTGTAGGACCTCTGATTTCTGCTTTGACAAGTATGGTGTCTTAGTAGTTGTTTTACTGCTGTGAAAAGATACCATAGCCAAGGCAACTCTTAAAAAAAGAAAGCATTTAATTGGGGGCTTGCTTACAGTTTCATACAGTTGGACCATTATTATGGCAGAGACAGAGAGCATGGTGGTAACCATATTCTGTATTGGAGAAATAGCTGAAAAACTAAGTCCACAGAGAGGGTGGGGGTGGGGAGAGAAAGGGGAAGAGATGGAGGGAGGGCAATGGAAGATGGGAAGAGAGTGTTTCTGGGCCTGACCTGGGTTTTTGGAACCTCAAAGTCTATTTATTCCCTGTGATATACTTCCTCTAATAAGGTCACGCCTCATAATCCTTTCAAACGATTTCAGTCTCTGATGATTAAACATTCAACTATACAAGCCATTTTCATTCAAACCATCACATGTGGCGATTGTAAGTTATATAGTAAGGAGTTGAACAAGTTGAGAAGTTCACAAGTCACACACTGAGAACTGCTGCCCCCCAAATTAGAGACAGAAATACGGAGACTCACAATTCATCAGACTAGAAACTCGTCACTGCAAGAAGCAGTACTAGGGCCGGAAACTGAAGTGATTGACATATTGTTGGAGGTTCTTTAGTCTGACATTTGTAAACTATGAGGGAGACAGTCATGTGGAGTAGACGTAAGTATTCTTATACTTTGTGAATTTTATTTTCATGATTTCTCAGGGGAGGAGGGAAAAAAGTTTTCCTACTGTTTCCTTTAGAGCAGTGCTTGTCAACATGTGAGTCATGACCCTTCTAGAGGTTGAAAGGTCCTTTCATAGGGATCACAGATCAGATAGCCTGCATATGAGATATTTACAATTCATAACAGCCAAATTATAGTTATGAAGTAGCAGCAAGATAATTTTATGGTTGGGGTCACCACAGTAGGAGGTGTATTAAAGGGATGTAGCATTAGGGAGGCTGAGACCACTGCTCTAGAGGGAGTAGAAATGTAAACATTTCTGTTCGCAAGGAGCCTTGCCCTCAGAAATGATTTGACCAGGGCTTGACTCAGCCTAGGTTTCCCCTGTATTTGTTAATCCTGTATGCTCTAGCATCCTATACCTTTTAAGGAACTGAGAATTAAAAATAACTAAAGTTTACAAGCTCACTTAAAGACTCAGATAATATAGAGAATTAAAAACTGTAGAATGTTTTCCCCTTTTACACAGTAAATTATATCTGTCTCTTAATTTAAAAAATTGAAAGGCACACAGCAAGGCAAACCACAGTTTGAATGAACATGGCAAGCAATACAGACCCAGAAAATGGCGGTGTGCTGGAATGACCAGGCCATGGGTTTTAGGTTTTGTTTTGTTGAAAACAGACTTTTCATACAATGCATTCTGATTACATTTTTTTTCTTCCCTCAACTTGTCCGAGCTCCTACTCACCCCCCGCGCCCCCAATCTGAATCTACAATCTTTCTGTTTCTTGATAATAATAATAATAATAATAATAATAATAAGCAAAAGCTGGAATAGGACAAAACAAATGAGCAAAGAGAAGAAACAGAAGCAAAGACAGAGCTTGAGAAGTACATATATGCAGAGACACATGTTTACACACACACACATCTCATAAAAACAACCAGAAGCCATAATAAATACACAAAGGATCCATAAGTTACACAAAGAGTCTGGCAAGACATGAGATAGAGAACCTCCAAAGGTTCTCTGAGGTCATTTCCCATTGGCCGTCCACTGCTGGGCCTGATGGCACCTGTACTTAATAGTGCTTTGTGTCCCCAGTGAAACTTTGTTGGACTGAACTAATTTTTCATTTGTGAGTAGTTATCAATTAGAGACAGCTTCTGGGTTAGGAGTGGGAGGGAGCTCGTGTTCACTTGCCCTCTCAGAACTTGGACCCTGTTGTCCCAGACCTGTGCGGGATTTGTACTTCCTCAGTCTCTGTCAGTTCCTATGTGCTTCAGTCCTGTGTTAAGAGGGCCTTGCTTCTTTTATGTTGCCCGTCTCATCTGACTTTTACAATCTTTCTACCTCCTCTTCCATGGACTCCCCTGAGCCCCGAGGGTGGATTTTGATGGAGATATCCATTTAGAAGTGTTCCAGGTCTCTTACTCTCTGCACATTGCCCAGCTGTGGGTCTGTGTTTGTTCTCATCTCCTGCGGGGAGAAGCTTCTGTGACTGTGATGGCTGAGCAAGGTACTCATTTTTGAATATAGCACAGTGTAGTTAGCAGTCGCTGTGTGACTATGTTTCTTCAGCAAGGAAGTCGTGTTGAGTTTTCTTCTAAGTACCTGGGCTGTCTGGTATCAGGTTCTTGCCTACCTGAGCAGTGTTACGGAGGGAGATCAACCAAAAACTTGGATTGTTTTGTGGTTCCCATGGGCTCCTTTTGCTAACAACTCAACTATGATGTAGCTCATTTCTGGTACTTCATTTGATAGTGAGAGATGTTCAGCTGGTATCTGTGTCCTATGTTATTTGGTGATTTTATTTAGCTCGCCTTCATATATATATATATATATATATATGTTTAGGAAGCTTCTACTGTAGTGGGTTTCCATACAGCCAATCACATGACTCTTAGTTTTATCTATCTCTTCCTCTATTTCCTCCCTTACCCCATATTTCCTCCCACTCCCCATATGATTTTCCCATCCATTCATAACTATTCTATCTTCCCTTCTAGGGGAGAGCCACCCTTCCCTACTAGTCTCTTACTCTATACCTAGCTTCTGTGGTAATATGGATTAAAATTTGCTTATTGAAGACTTAGAACCTGCCAGGCTGGTGGTAAAAGCCTTTAATTCAAGCACTGGGGAATCAGAGACAGGTGGATCTCTGAGTTCTTTGAGGCCAACCTGGTGTACAGAGAAAGTTCCAGGACAGTCCGGGCTACACAGAGAAACCCTGTCTTAAAAAAAATAAATCATCTACCTGAGGCAATTGTCCACTTGAGGCAATTGTTCAGCTGGGGCAATCGTCGATCTGAGGCACAGCCAGTAGAGGTCAGCTGTACCCTGTACCCTGTACGACCTCCATGTGGTTTTTCCTGCCTTCCCAAGGAGGCCTGTGGGGCCCCAGGAACGTCCAGAGTAGACCCCTCCCCCCTCCCCCTACCTGCCAAGTCCACCTGAGGCACAGTCAGCATTTTAGACACAACAGTTCATATTGACCTTTAACTCGATGGGCCCTACATAAAGTTTTATGGAATTTCTTAAGATTAACAAATTTCATACAGAATTTATGGAATGTAACAGGCTATATAACTGGCATGACCTTGCTCTGAGTCAAGTTATTTTTCTGCATCCATGACTGGCAGACGTGTTACAGCAACAATATGGACTAGCTGGCGGGCATGGAACCGAATGGCTACAGCTATATGTGTGTGTGTGTGTGTGTGTGTGTGTGTGTGTGTGTGTGTGTGTGTGAAGGGAGGACAGACCTCAACACTTATGGGACACAATGAAAGCAGTGGTAAGAGGAGTGCTTAGTTCATAGCACTAAGTGCCTTCATAAAGAAATTAGAGACTTCTCATATTAGCAATTTAATAGCACTCTTCAAAGCTCTAGAACAAAAAGAAGTAAATACACCTATGAGGAGTAGATGGCAGGAAATAATCAAACTCAGGGCTGAAATCAATAAGTTAGAAATAGAAAAGCACAAAGAACCAATGAATCCAAGAACTGGTTCTATGAGAAAATCAACAAGATAGACGAACCCTTAGCCAACTAACGAAAGTCAGAGAGACAGTATTTAAGTCAACAAAATCAAAAATGAAAAGGGAGACATTAACAACAGACACTGAGGAAATCAAAAAGCCTGTTCTTCACAAAATTTGGAAATCTAAATGAAATGAATGATTTTCTTGACAGATATCACTTACCAAAGTTAAATCAAGATTAGGTAAACTATTAAAATAGTCTTATATTCCTAAGGAAATAGAATTAGTCATTAAAAGCCTCCCAACAAAAAAGATGGACACTTTACTGAAAGCAATGTACAGACAATGCAATTCCCATCAAAATTCCAACACAATTCTTTAGACCTTGAAAGAGCAATTCTCTATAAGGGTCACTTATGATCTTATCATCTGCAAATAACAGTACTTTGACTTCTTCTTTTCTAATTTGTATCCCCTTATCTTAGTCAGGTTTGTATTCCTGCACAAAACATCATGACTAAGAAGCAAGTTGGAGAGGAAAGGGTTTATTCAGTTTAATTTGCACATTGCTGTTGATCACCAAAGAAAGTCAGGACAGGAACTCACACAGGAACTTGGAGGCAGGAGCTGATGCAGAGGCTATGGAGGGATGCTCCTTACTGACTTGCTTCTCCTGGCTTGCTCAGCCTGCTCTTATAGAACCCAGGACTATCAGCCCAGGGATGGCACCACCCACGATGAGCTGGGCCCTCCCACCCTTCATCACTAAATGAGAAAAATGCCTTACAGCTGGATCTCATGGAGGCATTTCCTCAAGGGAGGCTCCTTTCTCTGTGATAACTCAAGTTGACACACAAAACCACCCAGTATATCCCTTGTTCTCAATTCATATGGAATATCAAACCAAACCTAACAAAACAAAAAAACACCCAGGATAGCTGAAACAGTCGTGTAGAATAATAGAACTTCTGGAGATATCACCATGCCCGATTTCAAGCAATAGTAATAAAAACCACATGGTGTTGGCATAAAATTGGAAGGTTGATCTATGGAATAGAATATAAGGTCCAGAAATAAGCCAACACACCTACAGACACTTGAATTTTGACAAAGAAGCCAAAACCATACAGTGGAACATTTTCTTTATCCATCCTTCAGCTGAGGGACATCTAGGTTGTTTCAAGTTTCTAGCTCTGATGAATAGAACAGCAATAAATATTGTTGAACAAGTGTCTCTGTAGTAGAATGAAGGATCCTTTGGGTATTTGCCTAAGAGTGATATAGCTGGATCTTGAGATAGATCTACTTTCAGTCTCCCAAGGAACTAGCATACTTATTTCCAAAGTGGCTGTACAAATTTAGACTCCCACAAGCAATGGTTGAGTGCTCCTTTTACGCCCAATCTTCACCAGCATGAGCTATCATTTGTTTTATACATGCTGCCATTCAGTGTATATTTGTTTTGTTAATCTTGGTCATTTTGATGGGTGTAAGATCAAACATTAGAGTTTTGATTTGTATTTCCTTAATGACTAAGTTCAGTGGTTCTCAACCTGTGGGTTTCGAACCCTTTGGGGGGTCGCATATCCTATATATCAGATATTTTCATTACAATTCATAACAGTAGCAAACTTGCAGTTATGAAGTAGCAATGAAAATAGTCTTATGGTTCTGGGTCGCCACACATGAAGACCTGTGTGAAAGGGTTGCAGCATGAGCACCACTCACTAAGGATGCTCAGCTCCTTAAGGGTTTCTCCTCAGGCATTTGAGTTTTCTGTATTTAGAATTCTCTGTTTAGATCTGTACCCATATTTAATTATGTTATTTGGTTTTCCTTTGATATCTGGTTTTCTTGATTTCTTTATGTATTTTAGATTTTAGTCCTGTACTGGATATGGAGTTCGTAAAAACCATTCCCCATTCTGTAGGCTGCTGCTCTGTCCTAATGACAGTGTCCTTTGCCTTACATAAGCTTTTCAGTTTCGTGAGATCCCATATATTAATCGCTGATCTTAGTACCCACGTTAATGGTGTTCTGGTCAGAAACTCTTTTCCTGTACTAATGAGTTCAAGGCCATTCCACACTTTCTTTTCTATCAGGTTCAGTGTATCTGATTTTACGTTGGCCTTTTTGGTCCATTTGGAGTTGAGTTTTGTGCAGGGTAATAACTATGGATCAATTTGGATCCTTCTACATGCCGCCATCCAGTTGCTCAGCACCATTTGTGGAAGATGCTGTCTGTTTTTCACTGTGTATTTCTGGCTTCTTTATAAAAAAAAATCAGATGTCAGTCGGTGCATGGATTTATGTCTGGTTCTTCACTTTGATTCTGTTGTTCAAGGTTTTTATGTTTTTATGTCAATACCATGCTGATTCTATTACTACAGCTTTATAGTCCATATTGAAATCAGAAATAGTGATACTTCTAGCCATTTTTTTATTGTTCAGGATTGTTTTAGCTATCCTTGGTTTTTGTATTTCCATATGAATCTGAGAATTATCCTTTCAAGGTCTGTGAAGAATTATGTTGGAATTTTGGTGGGGATTGCACTGAATCTGTATATTGCATTTGATTGACAGAAATAGGCAGAGGGATAGCTACATGACTTTTACTGGGTACTATAGAGAGACTTCTCTTTAACCTAGATAGAGCATTAAGTGACCAAGAAAATAAGTTAGCCCAAGTGTCAATTTGGCGAACCAATATGTTTATTGGAGTTACTTATAGGAGTCTGTTTCAGGTACATGGGCTGGGGTTGACAACACAGACCTTTAATTGTAGCACTCACAAGACAGGGGCTGGTGGGTCTTTGTGAGTTCCAGACCAGCATGGTCTACATTTTGAGACAGATTTCTAATGCAAATCAAATCAAATCAAATCAAAATCAAACCAACCATCAATCATCAAAACCAAAAACCAACCAAAAATGTTTAGCCTATAGATGCACCACCCTCATAAAGCAGTTGGAAGGATAGTGTTTGTGTCCCTGTAATAATACTCATGAACTTTAGTTAGTAAAGTCTGCCTTGTCCAATTCACAGGGGACTGAATGGCTGGAGGGCCTGCTCTCTTTAAGGGGCTCATGGTTAGGGACAGGATCCTATTTTCAGGGGTCTTATAGAAGAAGTGTTTGAGAATCACATTATATAACATATAGGAAGGGACCCTTTATAATGGTAGCTTTGATATCAGTAGAAATTACTATTCATTCTGAGTTCTTTTTCTCAGTTGAAAATGGCATCTATGAAATGGAAAATTAAAAGGAACACCAGAGGGTGCTGTGGTAGCATTTTGAAAACTAAGGTGCCACAGGCGTAATGGCTACGTGAAAACCCTTTGTGCTTTTCAGACAAATGTATCATAGTACTGTGATTAGATTGCCTTCTAAACTTAAGTGCTTGCACACTATTACTGGAATGGATGCATATTGTTATTAGTGTCAGACTCACAAAACCAGCTTTTAGAAATAAGACACATGCCTTGTTATATGGGGGAATAAACATTTTGATATGTAGGTTTAATAACCCGAAGAAGGTCGATGGTATATGTGTATTAAAATTTTAAACCTTGGGCTAAAGCTTTAGCAAATAGAGAGCAGGACAGTTCTTTACAACAGAACGTACATTGCCTTGAAAACCATTACCGTAAAATGTTTGGGTTTTTCCCTTTGGAGGGAATCAAGTTCTAGTCTGGTACAATGACCCAACACTCTAGAAATGTCGTTTGTATTGCATCCAGCCTTTCAAAAGCAGAATTCGTTAGTGAATGAGAGCATGTAGGAAAAGGAGCCAGCAGTCAGAATGTAGGCATTCATGTATTTTACTCATTGAAAACTGCATTACTTGTATATGATATTTAAAAATAGTATCTCAATCTGTAGTCAGGTTTGGCCTTGATTAGGGAGAAGATGAATATAAAAAAAGTTTTTGAAAAATTCCACTCAAAACAGGAAATCTGCTTCCAGATAATGTCTTCTATATATTAACTCCAGGGAGCTGCAGCTATGGAATCTTTATGACATGGTCCCCTATACAAGACCTGGACAATGACATCACCCATTGAGATTCCAATGTGTACAAGGGAAATTTCGCAAGGTGCACTCCTAGATAAAGACCTACAGGCAAATTAATGGCTATTAAGAGAGGAAGACCAGTCTTCTCCAGGAAGGAGTCACCCAAAAGGTTATTCAATCCTGACTGGTTAACCAACTACTCATGTAGATCATGAATAATACTAAATGGACTCAGCAGTTTCTATCTGAATATACATGTGTGTACATATATGTATGTAACAGTGGAAGAAGAGAGGTCATGAATTTGAGAGTTAGTAGGGGAAGGAATGTGAGAGGAGCTGGAGAGGGGGGACAGTGGGATAGAAATCATGTGAGTACAGTACTCACCTATAAGACTCCCCCAAAACAAAAAACCCAGCAAACCCGAAATAGCAGCAAGCAAAAAGAGTGACTATATTATTTATAGTTCATCTGTGTTGGTACTAAGTGTAAATACATGCTTAAACTCATAGCTTTCTTTGGCACATCGTGTAAAGTAATAAATCATCCAGACAGGCTCAGATCCAATCAGACAACATTCCAAGTTGCTCCTGGCATCTTCAAAAGGTCAGGATTGTTCGAATGCTGATAAAAGTAATACAACAATAAATACTATTTATCTGGACACTTTATCCAAAGTCCACAGGTTGTTTTCCTTTTCACTCTAGAGTTTGATCTAGTCTTTTCTTTAGAGACACCTTTTAAAAATTAACATGTGCTATTTATTTATATGCACTAATGGGGTTCATACAATGCTCTTTGACCTCACTCACCCCACCCCCCTTTTTGCTCCACTCCTCCCTTGCACCATTTCTTCTATTTTGTCATCTTTCTCCATCCATGGCATTAATAATATTTGTGACAGTGCTAATAGACCACGGAAAGTGGGAATTTTCGTTGTCTGTGACATTTATTCTCTGTTTCCAACTCTTATCATGTCGTCCGTCATTTAGTCTCCTCCACTTCATTTACTCCTCTTTTTTGCTGTGTCTTTAAAGTTCTTTGTGCTATTTCTTTTCTAAATATCATTATCCTTGGTGTTCACTCTTTGTTTCTATTAATAAAGGTTGTAAATTAACTAAAATAGTTAATCCCCGTCTTACATAATCCCCAGCCTCTAGGAAGGCTTCATTTTGAGGACAGACATAAAGTAATACCTAGGAACCAGTCCTGAGATGCACAGTACAGCTAAAACTGTTGAGTACGTAGGTCGATCTAACAGGGGCCCCAGGACAAGGCAAGACAGTGAGAGCTGAAGTGCTCGTGTGTACCTGATTCCTTCCACTCTCTGCTCATATCTGCGTGGGGCTCTGACCATGATTGTTCTTTGTCAAACCACAGAAAACAATTCTAGATGTGGGTACACTGAACCGGGGAACCTACCATTACACTATAGAAATCTTTCCTTCTAGGGAATAACTGACTTGAGTTAACAATTGTTGGTGAGAGGTAATTCATCTATCAGCTTATGCCACTACTGTTTACAGCATAGTACATAACACTGTGCATTGCAAAAATGGAAGCTTTTCTTCTTCTTCTTTTTTCCAAATGGCTATTGTTTAATCTGTTAAGCATGTCTGTGTAAACACATGTAGTCAAGAGACACCTGGTTGGTTGTTAGAGTAAATAAAAATCATAAAGGTTGGTGTTGGAAAGATGGCTCACTGGTTAGGAGCATTTGATACTCTTGCAGAGGACCCAGGTTTAGTCCCCAGTACGCACATCAGATGGCTCACAAATGCCTGCAGTTCTACTTCCAGGGGGTCTGACCTCCTATCTTGGCTTCCTCAGGCACCTACCTGCTCATGGTGCACATAAGCACACACACAGATAACACATAAAATAAAAGGCTATGAACAAAAACCATAAAGGATTTCTAGTGGACTGAGTTATAAACTTTGCAGTTTACCTTTTTCCTTGGTTCATCAGGTCAATTGCGTCATTGATTTTGTCGAAAGGTAGGGCATGGGTCACCAGTAAGTCCAGATCGAATTTCTTATTCTTGTAGTCAGTAACTAGGTTTGGGACAGAGTCTACACTTTTCCAACCTGTAATTTAAACACAGTGTCATATAAAGGAAGGCATGCCATTTGACATACAGAAGTAGTTTAATTTTTCTCCTTTAAAGGCATTTTTATGGCATTTATACATGTGCATAATGTACTTTGCTAATGTCTACTCTCCCTGAATAGTCTCTCGTGTCACCTGTCCTACCTCCTGCTGGTCCCCTTTAGTTTAATGTCTTTGCTTTGTTTATTTAAATCTAGATAAGTGTGATTGTTAAAGAGGTGAAATTATTAGGTCAGATTTGGTTGCTTTAAATACACCAAGCTTTGCTCTAACCTTAATTTTATGGATTTATTATATTTAAATGTTTTCCTTTGCCAGGTAATGGTGGTGCATTCCTTTAATCCTAGCTTTTGGGAGGGAGAGGAAGGAAGATCTCTGGGTCTGAGGCCAACCTGGTCTACAGAGTGAGTTCCAAGACAGGCAGGGTTACACAGAGAAGCCGTCTTCAAAAAAATTTTTTTTTCTTCATAAAGAAAATTCAAGAAATTATCTTAATTAGACCAAAGTTTCCCCTTTGTTACTCTCAGTTGATTGGTCCATTTCAATACCAGTTGACATTTTTTCCCTTTCTTTTGAGATGGTTCCTGTTCTGCAGCTCAGGCAAGCCTTGAATTCACTATGAAGACTCGTCTCAAACTTATGATCTATCTGCCTCATCCTCTTGAGAGCTAGGATTATAGACTTGTACTGCTAAGCTCAGCTGCTTAAATTGAATTTCAATTTGTAAATTATAGTCATATTTCCATATAAACTTCATTGGCTTTTCAAATACTGGACTAGTTTTTGTATACTCAGTGTTTATACAAATTATTTTTGTTTCAAAATTTAATGTTATAATTCATATTATAGTGAAGAAATGAAAAACTATGAAGAAAGAAACTGACCACCGAAGAATGTTCCATTTACAGAACGGCCCAATATAATGTCCACAGTGGATATATTCATTTCATCAACCTTTGCTCCGACCACAGTGCATGACCCCCAGCCTACTACAGTGCAGTCCACAGCTGCTTTCTGAAACGTCAAACAAAAGATTACCTGGGCAAGCAGAGAAATAGACATGACCTCTAGTGTGACTATATCTAGTGCTCCAGGAACCATTTGTACCACGTTACTAGTTACATATAGGCTCAAGTTCAGGACATCGCCACTTCATTCAATGAACTAGTGTTCTGTGACGTGTAAAATGTACAAAATCATTCTTAGTACATCAAAAAGATATTGAAAGGAAATGGGACACATTACCCTGTACAAACACCACGGTTTGGCTGAAACTTCAATGTATAGCATGGATACTGAGAAACATGACCATAGAATTAAGAAGAATCTGTAATAGTTTGGCAAACACGACTATAGAATTAAGAAGAATCTGTAATAGTTTGGCACTCTACCACAAACATTTACTAAAATATGAGAAATTCCAGGGACTTGTGATGAAAATATTGAAAAGTCGAAGAGAAAGCTAGTAAGTGATTTGGTAGAGCCTGCGAAATGAGGCACACACTGAATACTTAGATTTCAGAGCAGGATAAAGATGGCGAAATGCTATTTAAAACTGGGCAAAGACACTAGAAAATAACACTTCATTTCCCTACATTTTTTAGCCATCAGTTAAGATGTATCCTGCCTGCTATGTCTGCACTTGCTGAGATGAGAGGCCATGGATTTGAGCTTTCACTGCTGAGTCACCATGTGGAAGAATAGCCCAAGAGAATTGCCTAGACATAAGGAAATCGTTGACTGAAACCGAGACCTGCTGTGTTAGCCTACTGTAGGTCTGGGGCTGATGGAAAACTGCTAAGCATTGAAAATGTAAGTTTCAGTGTGGAAACCATAAGGCAAACATAAACATTTCGACTGATACAGAGGACAGGGATGGACCTGGTTGGCTCTGCACTGCTGATCACTAAGGAAGACGTAGTTGTTGTTCTCTTCTGGAAGGTGACACATTCTAGAAATTTAGAATGTGCTTTGACGTTTTTATTTTAATGTGTGTTTGTTTCCTATTTTGAGAATTCCTAATGCTTGAAAATCAACTCAAAGCTGGAGATGGTGGTGCATACCCATAATCCCTGCCCTTGGGAGTCTGAGGCAGGAGGATTGCAAGTTCCAGGACAGCTACATGTAAGACTCTAAAACCAAAACCAAAACCAAACCAAACCAAACCAAAACCATCAAATCACCACACCAAACCACACCAAACAACCCCCCCAAACAAACCAAACTAAACCAAAACAACGACACCCCAAACCCCCAGCAATGACAACAGAACCACACCTCCCTCCAAACTACAAAATTTGAAAAGTAAAAAAGAGAAATTAACCCTTATATAGCCCTGGCTGTCTTGGACCCCACTATTTAGATCAGGTTGCTCTTGAATTTATAAAGTCCTGCCTGCTTCTGTCATTCAAATGCTGGGATTAACAGCATGTGACACCATCTTCAGTCTTATTTTCTGTGTATTTTGTATGACAGAACATTTTTATCTTTACACAGGACATAGAGAGACCCATGGAGAGGAGAAGAGTCTGCGGTGTTACTTTTCACTTTAAAGCAGCTGCTTACAGGAACTCTTTAAACACTGTTGTTCTTAAGGAGAGTGATTGAGGAAGATTCTTGGACTTCAACCTTAGGCCTCCGCATGCACATGCGTGTGTACCCACATACATGCAAACATGCATACATACGTGTAAGCATATGTGGCAGGTAAGCTGCTTTTCAACATAAAATGAGCTATGGGAAGTGAAGAATGTGGGCACTGCAGGGTGCAGGGCGGGAAGCTCAGCTCGCAGGGCATGGCACAGGGTAAGAAGCCCTGAGTGCTGCTGTCCCCAGCAGTAGCTGATGTTTACCAGCTTTTCCCACCCGCTAGATGCTGCCAGGTGGTTTGTGTGTGGCCTGTGATTGCTTTCTTCCTGGACTCCATCCTCTTCCAGAGAATGCCCTAGTCAGGTAAGACCCAGGGAAGGAAACACTAGAAAGTATAGCTCTTTACAGCTTTTACTCCTTTTAACCATGGCTAAGAGGAGGTACAGTAACCAGGCTGCATGACAGTGTCACTCTAAAGGAAAAACATCACAACTGCTTCTCGCTCACAGCAAGACAGGAAGAACCAAGGCAGAGAACTAAGGTGATAAATTCTTAGTCATTTCATCCCCAAATAAACAAACAATAAAATTAGCATCTTGAGTAAATACAAATTACGGATTATTCACCAAAGAAAAAAGCTGGACAACACAAGCGGAAACTACAGAGACAGACCTGTCTGCAACAAGTGGCTCACAGCCTTTTGTTTCTTTTTGATTGATATAGTGGGGGAGTTCCCTGGCTAAGTAAAAATAAAGGGACCCTCCCCAAGTTATCTGTTAGCAATAGTTCTAATCATCATGGAAAAACAATTGGAAACTATTATTTTCTGCCTAAGAAGAGATCTCAAAAGAGCGAACATGTGGAAGTTAGTGGTATGGCTGCCATCTTGGAGGACTGAACGCACAGAGCATGCGCATTGGGAAAGGGCTGTGATTGGACTTGGTGTGACTCGGCCTTTGGAGGAATCATGCGTGGGTCTTCTGCGTGCTGATAACTGGCAGGATCTTTAGAGAGGCCTCCCTAATGGACCACACGTTATCTCACCATCAGCCTGTTCAGGTGGGGTGATGCAGATGAGAAAGTCACCCACATTGGCCTTGTGCTGTGTAGAGATTTTCAGCTTCCAAAATGTAAGCAAAATAAGCCTCTTCTCCTAATAAGGCCCCCAAACTCAGGTTGTTAATGACACTAACGTTAAACAAACCAATAGAAACCACATCAGTGAACTTTGATGGAAAATTAGCATGGTGGAGGGAGTGGTGGTGGCCTGCAGCTGACAGTTCTCTTTTGTCTGCCTTTGAAAATATTAACATTAAGAAGGACATCTCCTGCTGTAAACACGGCCCACTTCCCCTTTTTATTTGGTGATTAAAGAACATATTAGAAGTAAGAAGCAAGGACTGGGGATGGGGAGAGAAGTCCACATACCAAGGTCTGAGCTGTTCCTGCACAGTCAAGGGAGAAATCCACACCTCCACCGGTCAGTTCAATGATGACATCCTGGACCGGCTTGTCTAGGTCTCCGGGATTAAGGCAGTCAGTGGCTCCCAGGGCCTTGGCTTTTGGAAACTTCTCACTGTTGACGTCAATAGCTATGATTCTGGAAGCACCTGCTATTTTACACCCAATTATAGCAGAGAGACCTACACACCCCAGGCCGAAGACAGCACAAGTGGAACCAGGGGTGACCTGCAGGCAGGAAAAGTACAGAGGGACTTAAAGTTGATGATCTTAGCTTTTTCTTTCATGAGGGAGGGCAAGATGAGGACCCAGACATGTAGATAATAATAGTAAAAAGAATGCCTGTTATAAAACTCTGTTGTATCCAGTGGTGACAACCTGCCAGTGTGAAGGCGGAGACTTCCCTACCAAAATTTGTACAGTTACTCAAGGACCATTCACATATCAGTTCAGAAGGAGCAAGCCCAAGTGGAAAAAATTCTCTTATTTCACTTTTCCCTTAAGTGATGTCAGAAAACATTTTAAAAGTCTGCACAATCTCCAAGGAGTTGTTTTTTCCCCATTGAAATTGGGTCAGAGTTATGTATATTTCTGCATCTACAGATCTCTCTCTCTCTCTCTCTCTCTCTCTCTCTCTCTCTCTCTCTCTCTCTCTCTCTCTCTCTTCTTTAGAAGAGAGGGTTTCTCTGTTTCTCTGTGTAGTCCTGCTGTCCTGGAACTGGATCAGTAGACCAAACTGATAGATGATAGATAGATAGATAGATAGATAGATAGATAGATAGACAGACAGATAGATGGACGGACGGACGGACAGACAGACGGATGGATAGATAGGGATAGACTGATAGACTGACATATCTAATGTGTTGAGTAAAGTCAGCAGGGAGAGACAGGGCTTCTTCCTTGCAATGCTTCAAGGATGCCTAGGAGATTTTTCCTTTTCTTTCTACCATCTTGTCTGTTTGACTGTGGTTACAGTCTTTAAGTTAAGCCTTAAAAGAGTGTTCAAATTCTAATAGGATCCCAGGAACACATCTTGCAATAATATACTCTTTTAAAACCACAAAGGTAATTATTGGTAAATTATTGGTTGAGGGAGAATAATCTACAGAAACAGGGAGAAAGTGGGGTGACTAAATGGAAATAGGTGGGGTTCTCCATTTGCTGTTGTTCCCAGATGAGCATTCATATTCAGAGGTCATGTTTAAATGGGCTTTATATAAATCAAGGGACATCTATATGTAGCTTATTAAGTCAGTGTTTTATATATGCAATATAACTTAATATGCTCATACCTATTACTGTTATTATTTAGAGACATCTAATAGCACACATAAAATCACAGAGGCTAAGCTAGAGATGTAGTTCAATGGTACAGCACTTTCCTAGCAGGTGCAGGGCCTGGGGTTCAATCTCTAGTACATATAAAAAGATAATCACAGAGGTAGTAAATGATCTAGGTAATTACAATGGCAATAAGCAATGCAGCCAGCAGGTGAAGACAGTCCTAACTCCTTCACACAGCATTGTCTCCCAGTAACCTCTGTTTGCAGACAAACAGTGTACCTTGGCAGTGTTGATGGCAGCTCCGTAGCCTGATGAGAACCCACATCCAATCAGACAGACTCTCTCCAAGTTTGCCTCATCATCGACTCTGGCAAGATTAGCTTCTGAAACGACAGTGTACTGAGAGAACGAACTGACTCCCATAAAATGGTAAATTGATCTTCCTTTACAGGTAAACCTGCTGGTTCTGTCTTCCATAAACTCTTGATCAATAGTGGGGTATTTAAAGTTTCTAGAAAAAGAAAAGCACACAATGAAGAAGCTATTTCGGACGTCATATATTTGTCATGAATGTTTTATGGAATCAAGTGGAAAGGTTGGGAAAATAATTTGATCTTTTTTCCATCCATACATAGTATTTCTGAGTTATGTTAGTGTCAATACCAACATACCTCTGTTTAGTGCTTTCTATATGTCAGGAGCTCTTTTAAGGGTTATATTACTAATTCTTTTTTTTTTTGATAGAAAGCTCAAATAAAACTAAAAATTAAACAGTACAATGGCTCTCCATATGCTTACCTTCCAGCTTCCTTAACTGTCAAGTTCTGGTCAGTCAAGTTTCACCTGCCACCCTCTTCTCCTATATCATATTATTTCTCTGTACTGAAATATCTCCATACGTGTTTTTCAAGGATTCCTTTAAGTTGGCATAGTACATTTATTAAGACTGGAGTTGTCAGTCCCAAAGTTTCCCTCTTCATATTGCTGAGCATTCTACTGGGATCTGGGTTAATGCGCCTCTCTACTGCGATCTGGGTTAATGCGCCTCTCTACTGCGATCTGGGTTAATGTGCCTCAGTTTCATCACTGCCTCTTAAATCCGAAAGATGTAATGAAATGTCTGATTCAGATTTCACATTTTTCTGGGAATACTTCAAAGGTGCTGTAATATAGCTAGGAGGGTCACTGTATCTGAATATTTTTTTTATGCTATTAGAATTCATGGTCATTGTCTAAACCCATAACTAAAGGTTTGCAAAAGAATATAGTTTTAATTCAACCCTGGAAACTGACATTAGTATCTTTTTGTAGATGGAGAAACAGAGGCACAGATATGAGTAATATGGTTTAACTTATTTTTATAAAAGATTTGCTTGTTATATATGTATGTGAGTTTCTATGTGCCACATGTGTAGATGCTCATAGAAGCCAGAAGAGGGCGTTGGATTTCTTGGAACTGGAGTTACAAGTGGTTATGCATGCCTACATAGGTGCTGGTAACTGAATCCAAGTCCTATGCAAGAGGAGTAGTGACCACTTTTAACCCATGAGGCCTCCAGCCCACGTTTTGACTTCCTAAATAATAAGCTTCAATCAGCATTCAGGACAAACGCATCTTTCTATGGTTTCAGTAAAATCAGTCTGAGGTGATTAAGGTCCATCCTGTTGAGCCCCTGTGTCTGTGTTAAAAACCTGTTTTCAGGACCTGGAGTTGTATGGCCCTGGAGTAAATTAATGTGCCTTTCTATATTCTTTCTCACTCCCCTAGAAGTAGATGTGATTTTTAACTTGGAATTTATCACTCCAGTGTTGTGTCTCTACTTTTGTTACATACACGTGTAACCATAAACTCTGGTACTGTCTTCTTGTGCCATACTATCTAGTATGTCCTTTAGCATCTTATTTCTTTGCTTTAACATGTGTAAATTAGGCTACTGCATATAGTTTAAGTCAAGCTATTTTCATTGTGTGGTAGGAAGTCCATTGTGTTACTGTATGGCACTGGATCAGCTGATTTTCTCATTGAAGGACACTCCTGTGGGTTTTAATTGCTCTTATAAGCCATGTGTATTTGGAGCAGTGTCTTATAGGCACATGGACGCAACATTAATAAGTGGAAGCCTCTCATCTTTTCACCTCCATTTATGTTTGGCAAGTGTGTTCAGGATATGCACATTCAATGATACTCTCATTAACAGTGAAGGGAGCTTACCGGAGTTTCCCACAGAGGTTTGTGAGAGGACTCAGACAGAGCTTGCACTTTTTGCACTGTGGTGCAAAGAATGGGATTACTTTGTCACCTACAAAGAAAGGCCACATGTTAGGTAGTACCTAAGATGTAGTTATAGTTTCTAGAAGCACAGCTAGGTTATGGATCAGTGGTAGAAAACTTGCCTGTGTTATGCAAGGTCTCAGGCTTGATTCCTAGTCCTCAAAAACTTTCTCTCAGATAAAACAGCGAAAAACATTTTTTCCATAGTATACATTTTATATTCAACAAGAGTATATAATTAGCAAAAATATTTTGTTTCAGTAAGATAAAAGATTGTGGATTTTTCTTCTTTAATCTGCTAGGCAGCCAGGTCGCCTGAACTGGTATTAACAGGTACAGAGGTCTGGGTGGGAATCTGCTCACTGAGGTCTCTGCATGTGACTGTTGTTTGCTGTCTTTTCAAACACTCTCTACGTAACCGAGAACATCACTGTAGAACCGAGGAGGAGGGACATGCTAGGCTAGGACACTCACTGCCCGTGTTGTACCTTTCAGATTGACCTTTAAATCCTGTTTTCTAGCTCTTTGTCCAATTCCCACTTAACAATGGCTTTGGTTCTTTGATCACTGAAATGATGATAATTCACACATGATCAGCAGTTCATGTGTGGTAGTACCATTAGCTAATGTTATTATTTCATTCCTCACATCTGCCACTTTAGAAAAGAGAAATCCAAGTCAAATCACAAAAAACCCTTGTAAGTGGCCTCAGCCATACAGCCAGTACATGGTAGAGTCAGGACTAAAGGTTCACACTGGTCCTGCTTTCAAGGCCGAAAGGTTTGGAGGGAGCAACCTGGTTTTGTGCTCATACTTGGAATGAAAAGTACTAAAATACCGCCAAGTTTGGATGTAGGACTGATATGTCCCATCAGATCGGACATGGCCTGCATACCAGTATACACTGTACATGCTATAAAATATAATGAGTCTTTGGCTTGCTTCAGGGTATTAGGTTTTGTCTTATGAACTTCCAAAATGACACTTAAGTTAACATTGACATGTGTGGTGCTTTCCCCTTAAGCCTCCTGCAAGCCTTCACTCTTTTTTTTTCTTTTTTTCTTTTCTTTTCTTTTTTTTTTTACTGATTTTACGTACATGAGTAAAGTGTCGTGGTTTTCAGACACACTAGAAGAGGGCATCAGATCCTATTACAGATGGTTGTGAGCTACCATGTGGTTGCTGGGAATTGAACTCAGAACCTCTAGAAGAGCAGTTAGTGCTCTTAATGGGTGAGCCATCTCTCAAACCTCAAGGTTTCACTCTTTACATAACTAAAATAAATTTCCATTTCACATGGAGGAAGTATTTGTGAACCACGGAAGCTTCAGTGTATATTAACCATAGAGCTTTGCTTTATAGGACAATTTCTCTGTTTATGTAAATAAAGTGGTCATATTTCTAAAATTTTATTAGGCTGTTCTGTTTTCAAATGTTCTACTTCCTTGTTACACCATGATAGATTGTGTCAGTACCCCTTTGGGAAAGATGAACTATGTAAGCAAAGCAGAAAAGCCCAGTCACAGCACAAAAAAGCAAAGGCAGTTGTCAGGAGCTATCCCAGAAAAGACTATGACTGTCTATTTCATTGAAATCATAAGATGAAATACCTGGTTTGAAGTTGGTCACTCCCGGCCCAACGCTTTCTACAATTCCTGCACACTCATGACCAAGGACTACTGGGAAGAGAGCTTTCTTCTTAGGATTGGTGGCATTGATGTCAGTAGGGCACACACACGTGGCGATTACCTACAAAGCAAGACAGACCTGAGTTGTGGTTCTGCAGTCTGTTCTTAGGTCCAATGTTATCTCAAATCATTATAGTAATCTTGTAATTCAGTAAAAGAATTACATTTTGAGGGAAAGGGAGGGCATGCAAAATGCAGTAGGCATATTCTTTTCTTCCTAGAATCCAGTTTAATTTTCCAATTTTCATTGTTTCTAGAAAAAGGAATCACAGGGTTGGTGACATCTTCTCTAGGAGACACAAATCAAAGGAAAAAGAGACAAGAGACTAGACACCGGGCAGGAGTGAGGACATAGGTCAGCGTGGCTTGTTCTGCTGTATGAAGACTGTATGAACTGTAGTAGAGGAAATAGACCTTCTGTAGTTAAAAGAAACTAAGCCACTCGTCCCAGTGCGATTCTTCATATTTGTCCACGAATGCTCACACACAAACCTGTGATGGGTTGGTCCAAAGGGAAAATGGATAACTGTGGACTTGCTGTTAATGGTTCTGCTCTACTCTGCCCTACTGACTCATCCTTAATCCCTACTGACCCATCTCTAATCACGCCTCTTGGCACCCGTGGCCCTGTGTGCCCCACCTGGGGAGGCTCCCCAAGTTCTCAACCTCCTTGGCTTAGGTCTATGTCTCTATCTCTCTGTCTTTCTGTCTCTCTGTTTCTCTCTCTCTCTGTCTCTCTGTCTCTGTCTCTCTCTCTCTCTGTTTCTCTCTCTCTCTCTCTCACACACACACACACACACACATACACATACACACATACACACACACACACACACACACATTTCCCCACAATTAGCATTTGGAAAATAAAAAGAAAACCTAATTCTAACGCAAAACAAAGTACTTTCCTAATACTTAGGGTTGGTATCAAGATTAAAATAGTTGAATTAGATTCAAACCCACTGTAAAAAAAAAAAGAAAGAACGATAATGCCTCTTTTAAAATCTGAATCTAAAATTATAGCCGCCCTAGGGGAAAGTCAACGTTCAGGGCCTGTCTGTACTGTTCAGCTAATGTCCCCAGTCACCTGAATCCGAACTTCTCGAGCTTTAGGAGGAGACACTTCAATTTCTTCAATGCAAAGTGGACTGCCAGTTTTCCAGGCAATGGCTGCCTTGCATTTAATAACCTGAAAGAGAAAGGAAGGAGAGAGGTAAGGTGGAGACTGAAGGTGAGGGATGGGAGGGAGAGAGAGAAAGAGAGAAGGGTTTGGTTTTCTTTTTTCGAATAAGGACAACACCATAACTACATTAAAAAAAGAGGAGTTTGTATCTAGTTGCATATATAGTTACATCATTTTCAGCAGAAGAGATCTTAACAAAAGTTAATGTCTATGTTATAATAATTGTAATTTTTATATTTTGAGAAACAAATATGTGAAAAAGTATCTCAATTCTATTCCTACATATTTATCTCCATAACAAAGGATATATAAGGCTTAAGGTTTTGGTAAGTGGCCAAAGGCATTTGTAATCACCTCGGAATTACCTGAGCTGAGGTTGTTAGATGTGTTTTTGATTTGGGACTTAGACTGTGGTCTTTGAACAAGCAGGTATTTCTATCATTCTGGAGTTGTTAGAGAAGAAAGTCCCATCCTAAATCCACTAACGTAATCAACTAAGGTCTCCAGATGGTAAAAAATCTGGGAAGTGGGGCTTACATAATCAGTTTATTATTAGATTGTAAGTTAAATAAAAATTGTTCTCTTTGTAAGAACTGAGTAAAAGTGCATTAAAAAATTAAACACCTAAGATTTTATAATTAATTCCTACATTATATTTTCAGTCTAAAATTACATTTTTAATTTCAAACATATGTAAAATTGAAAGTTGAAAGAAAGTCTCTAATCCCTTGTCCTAACCACTATCTATTGTTGAAATTTTCTTTGACCTGAATACTTGCTTCTTAATTGTCCTTAGGCAGCATTTAATTATGGCTTAAATTGTTATTTTTATGTTACAAATGCTGTGTATATTCATTATTAGAGACTTCGAAATGGAAGAAAAAAAAAACCCCACCTAAGCGTTTATCACTTTCTCTTACATTGAAAGTCTTGGCGTGTCCTCATGTGGAGTCTTGACACAGCATTTCACAATCTACTTTCCCACCTGTTCACATGCCTTAAATACATTCTCTGCATGGATGGTTAGAGCATAGGTAACTCATTCTCTCCCAGCCTCCCCCTCTCCCACCCACTTTAAATCATCTGGGAGTGAGTACCCTGGACACTTTGCCAAATTGGAGTTGTTTCTCCATAGAGCAGATTTCTAGCTTAGGGACTGCTCCTATCCCTTCGGTTGACTTCAGTCACTGTGCCTCGAATGCAACCCGGAAGGAAGCAGCTTCAGCGAACGTGCAAAGACACAGCAGAAGCGGCAGCCAAATGCTGACAGAAGTTGTTCACTTACTTTTCCCTGGGTGCCCATTTTCTTGGGGAAGCTTGCTTTGGAAGTGTCTTTCTGATTCTGGCCTTTCACCTCTGCTCAGAATGCTCTGTGTCCTGTGCTGGGGACTCTGGATAAATAGCATTCCTGCTGGCTGGTTCTCCAATCACAGCCCTGCCTGACCTGTGCTGTGACATTTGTACTGTCACAGTTCATCTACAGACTCATCGCTCCCAGCTGCCACCAAGATATTTTTTTATTAGTTCTTTTTTAAAAACTTTTATTACAATATATCAAGTAGACAAAGTGCATTAATTATGTAAGGTTGAGTTACAAATAACTACTAAGCAAAGGTCATCTCAATTGTTCTGAACTTCCCTCCCACCCATTCTTCTGTTTTACACCCTGATAATTTCCTTGCACATTTGTGGTTTTACTATACATTTGTGCTTTCCTATTGAATAGTTTAATTTTATTTATTAATAAGTTTGTGTGAATAGACTCAGAGTGTATACCCTTCTCTGCGTTCCCTGTGTTCCCTGTGTTTCCCCTTTAGTTCTGTTTGTTGACTGTTCACAGTGCCTTTAGTATGTATGTATGTATGTATGTATGAATGTATGTACTTAATGTGTATGGGTATTTTGACTGCATGTGTGTCTGTGTACCACATGTGTTCTTAGTGTTCTTGAAAACCAGAAGAAGTTTCGGGATCCCCTAGGATTGGAGTTACAGATAGCTGGGAATTGTCATGAAGGTTCTAGGAATCGAATCCAGGTCCTCTAGAAGAGTAAGCCAGTACTCTTAATTGTTGAGTCTTCTTTCCAGTCATTTATAATGGCTTAGTTGTAGTTTATATTCTTATTGTCGAACACTCTATTGTATGAACCCACCGTAATTCATGCATCCCCTTCCTATCTGGTTTTTTCTTTCTAATCATGGTGAGTCAGTGGCTACATAAAAATCATGTATCCATCATCCTACATGGTGTGTAGAGAACTTTACTGTCTCCCAAGTTCCTTGTGCTGTGTCCTGATTTAAAGTTACAACTCCACAGCTGTCTGTTTCTCTCTGTGGTCTGGCTGTCATCTTCTGACTTTATCCTGTGACAGTTCCTTTGGCTACTATGGGAGTTCCTGGATGTGCAACTGTGGTGGTCAGAGCAGCTCATGTTTACAGAATGACTGACCTCTGCGTGACTAGATGCAGAAACTTATTCTCAGAGTCACCAGACTTGAATTTGATCCTGTGGTGGTTTGTAAGGATATACAATTCTTCATGACCTTTGTTTCTCTGATTATCACTGAGGATAAGCACTTTGGTGTCCGGAGTCAGGTCACATAGCTTATAAATGAATTAATGAGACATTGTTAAGATCATCATTTTGTGGCTTTCATTTCTTATAGTACTCTTAATTTTTTTGCTTTACATATTTAAAATTGTTTATTTTATTTAGTGTCTGTGTATGTGTGTGAGAATGTGTATTTGTGTGTGTGTGTGCACGCGCGCGCGTGTGTGTGTGTGTGTGTGTGTGTGTGTGTGTGTGTGTGTGTGCGGATCAGGAGAAGCTGAAGGGCTCAGTTCTCTTCCTTAATGATGTAGGCTCTGGGACTTGACTTTAAGTGGTTAGCCTTGGAGGCAATTGCCTTTACCTGCTGATCCATCTCACTGACCTTGGTTTACATATTTTACATTTTGATCATGTGAAAGTTCTGAATTCTGTGTTTTAAAAATTTAACATATTTTTGCCGTCTTTGTCAATATGTTCTCTTTAGCTATGCCAGTTTTTCACCTTCTCATAGTATTATTCACTGGCTCTTCTTGACTTTAGTAGTTTAATATTGAATAAAGCTATTTTACTCAACTTTTCAAAGTATGATACATGCTCTCTCTTTCACATGTTTTCTGTTTGTTTGTTTGTTTGTTTTTGAGAAAGGGTCTCACTATGTAACCCTGGATGTCCTGGATTTCATTATGGAGACCAGGCTGGCTTCGAACTTACAGAGATCTACCTGCCTCTGCCTCTTGAGTGCTGGTTTGTTTGATTTTTTTATACCATGCCTGGCCTCTTCAACTCTCTTACTACTCATCCTTCATAATTCATTGGGTTCCATCTTTATTTTTCTATTTAAACATTTAAAAAAGTTGTTAGTAGTCTCCTTGTAAAAATCAAACAAGTCAAACCTTCCAAACACCTATTTTATAAAATTTCTATGTAGCAGTGAGCTTTTCTAGCATTTATTATCTCCATGTACTTTATACTACAGTCCTTCTTTCCTTCCTTCCTTCCTTCCTTCCTTCCTTCCTTCCTTCCTCCCTCCTTCCCTCCCTCCTTTCTTCCTTGCCCCATCCCTTTACCTACTTCCTGTTTCCCATTTCTCTTTCCTCCCTTCCCCTCCCCTCTCCTTTCCCTCCTTCTTCTTTTCCTTCCTTCCTAGCTTTCTTGGTGCTTTAGGCTGGACTTGCCAATTGCTTGACAAAAGTATTTCTGCTTCTCCCTCAGGGTTCTACAGCTCCCTCCGCCGCGCTCTCTTCAGCAATGACAAGCTCTGTGCATCCCTTTAATTTCCTGCTTCCCACTGTTGTTAATCTGCAGATAGGCTTCTCATTATTTATTGTTTGCACTGTTGTAATAATCTTGACACTGAGTCTCCTGTTGGCACAGTTCTGTCTGCAGTCCCTGTTTCAAAACACTAGATTCATATCCCTAATAGTTTCTTTTAAAAAACATTTTCACTTTTTTTTTTCTTGGTAGTATTTTAAAAGTCAGAAACTTTTTTCTGGTCTAAAGGCATGCAGAGCTGTCTAAATCCTACCAAATTGATGGCAAAACTCACCCCAGTTTCCAAGAACATGTATCCCCACACTACAGTATTTTGACTCTTACCCTTTGGGTTTCCTGGTTTGTGTTTTGCTCCCCAGTGCTCTCTGAGCCCTCCCCTGACCTCTTGCTTCTGTGCTGAGGTGACTGGAGCGGTCCCACAGCTGTTTTGACACCCTTCAGGCATACAGGCTTTGTCTCCCCACTCCTTCTTCCCCTGCTCCTTAGGAGCACAGCACCCACATGAGCCCAACCGATGTCATGTTCATGTTCTGTTATTTGTACCTGTTTATACAATCCCATCCACCACAAGAAGAAACTTCTCTGATGATCTATGGGTATAACAACACATCATTAGGATTGAAATGGCATTTTATTTACATGTTAGATCTTCCCTAGAGAATTTCAGAGTCCTGGAAGACCCCAGATACTCTGTAAATTGCTTGCCAATTTGTGTGTGTGCCGTGGGATCACAATGATCAATATCGGCATTAGAGCATCTTCCCATGTGCTTGTGGTCATGCTACCTTTCCATCATGATCTTTGCTTTTGTTTTTAATGTAGCTCAGTAGTTCTGGCTGTCCTGGAACTCACTATGTAGACCAAACTGTCCTTGAACTCACAGAGATCTGCCTGTCTTTTCCTCCTGAGTGCTGGGATTAATGGCATACATAACTACACCACGTTCAGCAGCTTCTTTGAAAGTACGTGTAAACCGAAGTTCCCAGAACAAAGTTAGAGATAGGTTGAAGGGTCTGAACATGATGAGGACCAGGATTTGGTCCCTAGAGCCCATGCTCTAGGCCCATGCTGGGCATAGCGGCATTTGCTTGTGACTCAAGCACTGGAGAGTGAGAGACAGAAAGCTCCCTGGGGTTCACTGGCCAGCTAGCCTAGTCTACTTGGTGAGGCTAGGCTGATGGGAGAGCATATGTCAAAGTCAAGAAGGTTGACCTCTGTCCTCCGGCTTCACACGCATGTGCACCGCACCGCCTCCCCCACCAGGCACCCATACCACACGTGCATTCAAATAATGATATCGTCATCCTTAACAAAGTGGATGAATGTTTGGCATCTGACTTGGGGCTGGGCATAACAGCGGTACCAGAACTCAGAGAAGAGCACAGGGAAACTGCAGGTCAGGCCTGAGTGAGCTGTGATGGGGTAAGGGCCAGTGAGCAAGTCTGTGAAGAGCTGTCACCCTGGAAAATCAAACCCTTTCCTGTTCTTAAGCATTATCAACACATGACTCGTGTGGTGTGCCAAGATTCTGTTATTTTCCAGTATTCTTTCTTTCTTTCTTTCTTTCTTTCTTTCTTTCTTTCTTTCTCTCTCTCTCTCTCTCTCTCTCTCTCTCTCTCTCTCTCTCTCTCTCTCTCTTTCTTTCTCTCTTTCTTTCTAAAGATCTTCGGAGCATTTTTCCACGGCTGTCCTTCAGGTTCTTAGTCTATTTTATGAAGGCACACATCTATCTTTGACTCCCCAAATGTGCCCCAGTCATTCCCTGTAGCAATATGCCAGCACCAAGCTCAGAAGGGTCACTTACTGGATCTACTGTTCCTTAAAGATCATTTGTCTAAGTTCATGTCACCTGGTTTGCAGTTCTGGTGACTTCCTCTAAGCCTCGGCCAAAATAAATTGCTAGAATTTCAGGATAAGATTAAGAATATAATATGAAATTCCGTTTATCTACTGTCAGAGGAACTGTCGGACCAGAAATCAATCAATCAGTCAATCAATCAATCAATCTATCTATCTATCTATCTATCCATCTACTATCTATATATTTAGCTATCTACCATATGTACCTACTGTACAATTTGAGGAATGGCAGCTTCATGGTTCAAAGGGTTCTAGGGCTATGTTTTCTATGTTGTTTTTCTGTGTAATACTTCTCTCAGTTTGGAGACTCATTGTTTTTTTCTCACTCAAAGACTGATTTTGTCATTTGTCATACATACATAGTATACCTGCACTTGTAATCCAAGGGTAATCATTAATTCTTAGAGCATGTATGACATAAAACTACATGGGAGAGAAGAGAGACCAGTTTACCACACAAGAAGCATAAAGTCACTCTGTGGCTTCCGTAAGTCTGTAAGTCATTCTAGAATGCTGAAATCCAGAATGTTCAAAATGGAGCTATTGATTCTTCAGTGCCAGAGCTGATTCCCAGAAATCAGACTTTGAAGCACCCACTCTGGCAGGGACTCAGTTGAGTTCCTAGCTGGGGATGTTTGTTCCTGAAGTCTCAGTCTCTCTCATAGAAGCAGTGTCTCTCTCATAGGCTAATTTTATAGTGAGATTGGTGGCCATTTTAAGTTGCTTGTTGTTTCCTCACTGATGGAAAATTGTTGCTTGCTTTTGCTTAGCGAGTCTTTCCTATCTCTCCTGAGTGCGAGGCATTTTTATGTACAAAACATAGCAATGGAGGGAACATGTTTGCTTAGTGGAGTGGGGGCTAGAGTTGAAGTTTGTTTGATTACAAAGTTTATATTTATCAACAAGCTACTGTTTGGGCAGTTTTAGGTATTTGATAAGATTTGAACTCTGTAATTTTCCTCTCTTTTTTTTTTACTGGTGATTAGATTTCTGAACTCTGGGACATTGTTGGTTCACTCTTACTATTTAAGTTAATAATTGCCTGGTGATATTAGTATACTGGGTCTGTTTAGAACTCTGGAATAAAAGATAACATTTTTCCTTCTTCTGAGGAGCATATACAGTTTAATATTAACATATCAGGTAAATATAATTTTCCTAGTCATTCAGATTTCAGATTATACACTTCTTCAGAGAAAGAGGAATACTACAATGCTGGTGGGATTGCAAGCTGGTACAAGCACTCTGTAAATCAACCTGGCAGTTCCTCAGAAAATTGGAAATAGATCTACCTGAGGACCCAGCTATACCACTCTTGAGCATATATCCAAAAGATGCCCCACCATGCCACAGGGGAACTATGTTCATAGTGGCCTTATTTGTGATATCAGGAAGCTGGAAACAACCCTGATGTCCCACAACAGAAGAATGAATACAGAAGATGTGGTTCCAAGGTATTGGGAGGTATAGTGGGGTAAGGGGTAGGAGGGTTGGGGTGGGGACATCCTCTTGGAGACAGGTGAGGAGGAATGGGATGAGGAACTGTCAGAGGATGGACCAGAAGGGGAGAACAACTGGATTGTAAAAAAGATTAAATAATAATAATAATGATGATAATAATAGGTTCAAAACTTAAAAAAATCCTAGGTGTGGTGAGGGCTGAGAGAAAGGCTAATTTTGGAAGTTGGTTGGCCTGTTCCTTTAGACTCTATGATGATCTTACATAGAAGAAATCTTTTATGGTAAAAGCTTAAAGTAGGGAAGATCCAGGCATCCTCCCATCAGTTCAAGGCCATGCTCTTACTGACCTGAGACCTCTCACTACATCTCAGCTCTTGAATGTTTCCTACCTCCCAATAGTGTCATGGGCTGGGGATCAAAGCTCTAACACATGCCCTTTTGGGAGACACTTTCCTAGACAGTCACACTGTCTACTTGCATGACTAGATCCATCTTCTTCTGATAGTGATGTCTTGCCTTCTGGCATCTGTTATTTCTGATTCCCATCATCCCAGGAGCCTAGGGAATTTCCTGATTTGTATCTGGCTTATTTCAGAGAAATCTGAGTTTCTCATTGAGGCCAGTGCCCTCCCTCTGTCTTTGTGGCTCCTAAATCATGACATATGTCTTACTGCTTCAGTGCAAGAGTTGTCTTCCTAGAACTCACCCAAGGAATTTAGTTATATGCTAGGTTTCAGTTCTTCTTACAGACTGTTACACTGCCTGCTGCTGAGGCTCAGAGTCTCTTGACTTCTTGCTTGGTCCTGTCAAAGCAGCTCTGTCAATGCTTGTGGGCTAGTGTTTTTATCTCAGACTGTAAGGAACTGACTTCGTAGGCTGCAAGTGATGTTAGCTCTTATGGCAGGCACTAAGTTCCCAGTTACAGATGGGCGTTCCCATGTCAACCTCTCCCTTTCCTAGCCTAGCATGCTCTTCACCAATCTCATTTGCTTTTCTAGGCCTCACAGGTATCTATAAGCCAAGTCTGTATTTTCCATTGCAAATTATTTTCCTAGTCAAGGAAAGACTTGACCTTCTGTCATGAAGGGGATGTAGGGACATTTCCCAAAGAGAGTTAGCATGTTCTATGAGTCATTTACTTTAGGATGGCTCCTCATGGTCTCTAGGCCAAGAGAGACTGGAACCCCATAATAAGGGGGACAGAAGCATTGCATCTCTTATCAGCATATTTTGTTTTCACAAAATAATGTTTTTCATTGTGATGTTTTCAGGTATGTAAGCAAGCTTTTAAACCATACTCCCCTCTCCTCATCGCCATTTCTTGTCCCTCTGCCTCCTGAGGATGACTCCCTCCCTAAATAGTGTCCTTTCACGTCCTTTTAAACAATTTACATTTGCTATCTTAAATTATATCTATGTATGTCTCTGTGTGGGTATGTGCCTGTGAATACAGGAAGTCATGGAGGCCAGAGGCAATGGATCCCCTGAAACTGGTGTTCTAGGTGTTGTGAGCCACCTTTTGTGGGGGTGGGGAACTGAACTTGGATCTCCAAAAGAGCTGAGCCATCTCTCCAGCCCTATCTTGTTTTAAAAATATTTTTTAAAAAGATCATCTGCATGTGAGAGAAAACTTGATACTTGTCTTTCTGCTCCAGGCTTACTTTCCTTAGCATGATGATTTATAGTTTATCCATCTTTATTCAGACAACACAGTCTCATCCTTATGGTTGACAGAAACTTTACTGGTAGATGTACATATTTCATTCACTCATCCATCCATTGAGAGACATATAGGTTGATTCTGTAGCTTGGTCGTGAATAGTGCATATGGTGATTTGAACGATAATGGCCTACATAGCCTCATATATTTAATGCTTAGCTACCAGTTGGTAGAAACTGTTTAGGAAGAACTAGGAGGTGTGGGCTTGTTGGAGGAGGTATGCCACTGGAGGCTTTGAAATTTCAAATGCCAATGCCAGCCTAGTGCCTCTCTTCTTGCCTGCTGCCTGTAGATTAGGATAGAAGCTGATGTTCCTGCACCGTATCTGTCTGCTTCCTGCCATGGTGATTATGGACTAACCTAAAACTATAAGCAAGCACCCAATGAAATGATTTCTTTTATAGGAGTTGCCTTAATCATGGTGTGTCTTCACAGCAGTAGAACAGTAGCTGGGACAGTGCAGCAATAAACATGGGCCTTAGTGATCCCTGAAGCTAGAAAGGTTCAGGAAGATCTGGAGTTCTCAAGTTCTCAAGATAGTGTCATTTTAGTCATAAAATCAACCTCATCTTCATCAGGGCTCTGACTTTAGTCTTAGAAATTTACTGGGATTAAGGATTAAAACTCCGCAATTTGGATAATCTCATGACAAACTCTAGGCTTGATTTTTCAATCCAAATCTTCTAATGATGGGAGAGAAGCAGAACTTAGTTCACTGGGTTTTGTTCCCATCCCAGGTTACCACAAGGGAGACATTCCAGGAGTGTGCTACAAGAGCATGCTGGGGGATTACCGCACCCTGAATTAACACCTACGCATCAGCAACTTGCTGTTGGACAGATTAGACACCAATGTGTTACCAACATTTTTGTTGGCCATGAGTCTGACAGCATACAAGCTTAGCTCAGGAGGTCCCTGTCACATGTAATGACCAGAACTGCTGTCACCTCAAGGCTCATCTCTGGGAGAATCTGCTTCCAAGTTCCTTCTCAGGTCACAGACAGGCCTCGAGGTCAACTCCAGCCTCATAGGTTCTCTCTCTAGGGATGCTACCCAAGATGCATCACAGAACAGGGTCACCACTCTACGTGCAAACTGGTTCTCTTACTTGGCAGCACCCACTGCATGCACTGAGGGTCAGTTCCTCCCTCCGAGTTCCTCCTCATCTCATAGGCAGGAAGAATTTCCCCTCTGTTTTGCAATCTGCTTATCTCACTGAAATAAGGCTTTTTATACTGAATTTTAATTATGTGCCTATCTCAGATGTGGGGCTGTCTGAGTCTCATGAGACATAGACTAGTAAGTTGTTAGTGTTATGATTAGACTGACTATCAGAGCTCACGGAAAAGACAGAGAAAAGCTAGTGGACTGCTTTAAGGTCACATAAGTCATTCTGGTGGTGGGTTATCCCGTCTTAGAAGGAAGTTGGAGAGGAATATTGGGAGCAGTAAACATGTTCTGAAGTCATCGTGTAGGTTAATGACAAATGTTGCCACCAGGGGGAATGCTAGCACTAACTTGCAACATTTAATAGAAAATAGATACTGGGAAGGCGAAAATATTAAGGAAATATTGAACCATCACACACTCGGAGGAATCTCAACATGATGGAAAGTTCCCAGAAAGGTGTTACTAAGACCCAATTCTTCAAACTACTCTGAATATCTCTTTATGACTTCCCTCTCTTATTGAGGCTTTGAGTGGAAGGACTTAGAGTTAATTGAATTGTTGGCCAGGGGGCCTCCAACAAACCCTAGGTTGCATGCTAAAAGACAAAATGTTGCTTTCCGCAAACTGACAGAGAGGCCCCATTGTTGAGGACGACACCCACACAGCTCACTGGAGAGGTTGAGCCCGTGCCTGAAGGGTGTGCTCACCCCTGCACTCTCATGTCGTGGACGTGAGAAAGGATTCTGCAGGCGACTGAAAGAGAACATGGGCACCAGCCTGGCTACAGAATCTTTGAGCCACAATCTGTCTCGTACAGAGTAGTCTGGGGCGTTGGTGGCACAGAACTGTGAGAGTAAATAACCTTGTCTGAGTTGACCTAAGGCCCAGTCCATGAGAAGGAACTCGTACCAGACACTGTACAGGTAACAGAGAACCGAGGCTAAATAGCTCAGAAACAGAGTAAAATCAAACATGATAGAAAAGGAAAAGAAAAGAAAAAGAAGAAACAGACAAGAAAATAATTCCAAATGAAATTCTGCTCAACTTGTAGATCAGGGCCTTCTACAGTCATCACCTGAGAGGCTTTCTTCAACGGCAGATCGGAACAGATAGAAAGGAAAAACAGAGACAAAGTATGGAGTAGAGACTGAAGGAAAGGCCGTCCAGAGACTGCCCCATCTGGAGGTCCATCCCATCTGCAGACTACTGCTCATGCCAAGAAACACTTGCTGACAGGAGCCTGATATGGCTGTTCCCTGAGAGACTCTGCCAGAGCCTGAAAGAGGTGGATGCTCACAGTCAAACATCAGACTGAGCCCGGTGACCCCAATGGAAGGGCTAGGGAAAGGACTGAAATTGCTGAAGGGGATTGCAACCCCATAGGAAGAACAATATCAACTAACTGGACCCCCCAGAGCTCCCAGGGACTAAACTGCCTACCAAAGAGTACACATGGAGGAACCCATGACTTCAGATACATATGTAGCAGAGGATGGGAAGGGCAGGAGGCTGGATGTCCCAGCACAGGGGGATGCTAGAGGGGTGAGGTGGGAGTGGGTGAGTAGGAGGAGGAGTACTTCATAGAAGTAAAGGGGAGGGGGTGAGATGGGGGGATTTGTGAAGGGATAACCAAGAAGGGGGATATCATTTGAAATCTAAATGAATAAAATGATTAATAATAATAAAAAAAAGATTGTAAGAGCCGAGGGGATGGCGGACAGCAGGAGAACAAGACCCTCTGAATCAGCTGAGCCGAGTGCATATGAGCTCACAGAGGCAGAGGCAGCAAGCAAAGGGACCTTACTGTCTTCAGTGTATATAGTAGATATAGCTGTTGGTATATATACTATTGGTATATAGTGTATATAGCTATTGGGTTAGCGTTTTTTAATGGACTCCTGACTGTGAGAGTGAGTAGGACCTAACTATTGTGCCTGCTCTAGGGACTCTTTTCCTCTTTTTGGATTGCCATGTCCAATTTCAATATGATAGCTTTTTCCCTTCATCATATTGTATTTTGTTTTGTCTTTTTGTTATCTCTTAGAAGGCTGTTCTTTTCAAATGAGAGACAGAAAGGGAGTTGATCTAGAGGAGAGAGGATATGGGGAGGATCTGGGAGGAGTAGAGGGAAGGGAAACTATAATCCAGATATATCCTGTGAGAAAAGAATGTCTGTTTGATCAAATGAAAAATAATATTTTCAGTAGCTTGTAACACACCAATATAAAGGATTCCTTTTGAATATGCAGGAGCTCATTTCCAAGTTATTAGGGCGGAATTCACTGCCGCAGCTGGGCATTGGCCTGCTCACTGTGTTTCAGTCGAGGGCCTCTATGTTTTATATGTACTTCGTTATGATTTGAGTGATATCTAGTAGTCATATAACCATTCTTTCAGATAAAAAGTGGAAGAGGCTCAAACTTTGCATGATTTAGGCCCAATTTATTTGGAGTTTGCATGCCTGCTTACAGTGTGGGTCTGGGATTAGATTGTTATGATAGAGTCCATAAACCACCCCGTGTAGTCGTTACCCACAGAGGCCCTGTGCCTAGGAATTGCAAAGATGTGGTTTGCTTGGTGGTTGGGACAGGATCATTAAATGTGGCTGAGGTGGTGTGGCTCAGAGGCAGGCCCAGGTTTATATGACCTTACCTTGAGAGGTAGCTTTCATCTACCAACAGTGATAAATAGCTATATACTGACACAGAGAGCCATTGCTGGTATAATATTTTTGAACAGGTATTAATAGGAAGAAGATAGGGAAGCTGCTTTTGTGTTAGATTAGGAGTTTTCAGTGGGCTACAGCATGAGCAGGTGCGTAAGAGGTGTAAAGAAGCAGAGTGGGGTAGGGTAGCTCATACCTACCTCAGTAGATGAAAAGTTATGGCAGAATTGTAGGTTGAGGCCAGCCTGGGCTACATAGTGAAAGTCTGCCCCCCAAAGGGGAAATAGTTGTAAAGAGATATACAGAGGAGCTTGAAGAACTGGGTTCTATTAGCATCTGTCTAGGAAACTCTTGACTCATGAAGAGGTTTCACGGAGTTCACACTGTTGTGACAATTGGTTTAGGGGCAGAGCAGGCCCCTAAAGAAGATGATTTGAAATGGAAGGTAGGGGCAGGGGGAGTGTAGATTTCCAGCTCAGACTTGGGAAGATGGAGAAGATGCCTCCCTCATCCAGAGTGGATAGGTTTGATAGTACCTCCCTCCATATGTGCAGGGAGCAGGTATCTCAAAGGAGAGGCCAGGCCAGAAGCTCGTCTTATGGTGCTTCTCAGCTTGGGCTCACTTGTATGAGAACTCTGTTACATCCAGAGGTGAGCACAATGGGTAGGCACTCATTTCCTGACCAGTCTTGAATGACAAAACTACTCTAGTTTAGGCACAAGATATTCTATTTTGCTCTCCCAATGTCAATGGCACCGTCTGATCCAGTAGCCCTGAGTCTGGTAGAGCCCATGCTAAGGAAGTCTTTTAGTAGAAAGGCAAACATGTTCTGTGGACTGGGGACACGGGCTGCTAAGAGAGTCTTTATATGTAAAGAATAAAGAAGGAAGTCCCGCCCTAAGACAGCTGTCAATGTCAATCCTAGGTCTAGGAGAGGAAGAGGGACTTATGCAGAGTCAAAGGGTCAAGGGAGGGGAAGATGTCAAACCCACTCCCCAGTCATGTTTTCCTCTTAGCTACTTCTTGTAAGAAAAACATCTAAGGGACACATTAATGATAGACGGAACATTTATTGTCCCCTTCTGAGGAGTGTTAACTAGGAAACTTCTGTAACCATCTCTTCAGGGTGTGTCTCCCAATAAATGACAAGACAAGACTCTATTCACCTCTCCCCCCCACCCCCCACAACTCCTTTTCTGAATCCTGAGAAGTTGGTCTGTCAAAAGCTAACCTTCCTGGACAATTAAAGAAGGCTGAAGTTTCTTTGTCAGTGCAGGAGAGGGGAGAATCATCAGGTTATCATAAGGGAACAATGGGTTAAGGCTGAGTTAATCTGTTTCAGGTTGGTTTGGGTCTTCAATAAATTTATTAGTGGTATGTTTTATTTTTTAAAAAAATTATTTTGTTTGTAGTTGTGTGTGTGTCTGTGTGTGTGTGTTTTGTATACGAGTTCTGATGCCTGCAGAAATCCTAGGATCCCCAGGAGCTGGAGTTAGAGATGGTGGTAAGCCACATTTTTTGGACACTGGGAACTGAACTCAGGTCCTCTGCAGGAGCATGTGTACTGTTACTGCTGAGCAGGCTCTCCAGCCCCAGAAGTTTTGTTTTAAGTAATTGCATTTCTTTAATCTGAAACTTTAAGCCTAGATAAGCACTTTCTTCTCTCAGGTTTCTTATCAAAGAAAAGTAACTCAGACCTCTGGAGAGCTTTATTTCATTTAAAAATTAATGTATTTTTATTTCTATATTTTTAAAAATAGATTTATTTTTGTTTTATGTGTATGGATATTTTGCCTGCATGCATGTATGTATGTATGCTGTGTATAAGCAAATCTCCATGGAGGCCAGAAGAAGGTGTTGGATCTCCTGGATCTGGAGTTCCAGATGATTGTGAGCCGGCATGTGTGTGCTTGGAACTGAACCTGGGCCATCAGAAAGAGCAGCCCGTGCTCCTGACCATGGAGCCATCTCTTCACTGTCTTCAATTTATTTTTCAAGGATGTATAAAAGCATGAAGTCACACATAATCATGGAGCGGCATGTGATTACACACATGCTTGTAACTGCTGAGCCATCTTTGCAACCCTCATGCTTACTTTCTCCGTTCCAATTAATGTCAGCTTCTCTAGCCTTCCTACCTAGTCTCAAAATGGTTCCAAACTCTTCCAACAGTTAACTTTTCTATATATAGCTACAAATTCTAACTAGTGGTATCTATTCTAGCCTGCGAGTCTCATTGGTTTTTCTTTTCTTTCTTTCTTTCTTTCTTTCTTTCTTTCTTTCTTTCTTTCTTTCTTTCTTTCTTTCTTTCTTTCTTTCTTTCTTTCTCTGGTGATAAAATGAAGCATTTTTGTATGCATGTAAAAAATACATTTTTTGTTATTTCCTATTTTAATGGAAGAACATGAAGAAAGGCTGGGCTGGGGAGATGGCTCAGTGGGCGGAAGTACTTGTGGTCAAAGCCTGGAGAACTGATCGGATTCCTGGAAGCCTTTGAAAGTGGAATGATGTTTTCCACCTCTGAGTGGACCGGAAGAGAATTTTGTGAGAATTACTCCACAAAATTATCCTTTAACCTCCACGTATGCATGGAGGCATGAATTTTCACTGTACAAACCGTAGGAAGTTAGGAGATCTGTCTGCCCAACATAAATAATAGCCTTCACTGGAAACTGTAAAACCAGAGGACTCTTTGTGTAGGAGAAATTAACTTCATTTATGATCATCGAATGAATATTTAAGTGGTTGAAGAATTTGTTAGTTTCTGAGGGTTAAGATAACATGATCTGTTTACAAAGCCTAGTTAGACACATGCATTTTGAAGGAACACCTCACGTATGGACACAGTATAAGGAAAGAGCTGTGGTGTTACCCAGGGATCCAGATAGAGGAACTGGAACTACAGTGTTCAGTTGAATCAGGACTCACCTCCCTTACAGGGCTTGCCTTTCACTCATGGTATAAATGAGGTGGGTAAGTCTCCTAATGTCCGACAATCCATGGCCACCAACAGCTTGGCTATCGCAGCTCCCAGTGTTCGGCAGTTGCTTAATTTCATGTTTTTGTTCAAGAACTCACATTACCTAGAGTCTTCTTAGAAATGGGATTGTGGTGTGGAGCAATGGCTCAGCAGTCAAGAGCACCAGCTGCTCTTCCAGAGGGAGATTTTCAGCACTCATAATATAGCTCATAACTATGACTCCAGTTCAGAGGACTAGATGCCCTTTTCTGTCCTCTGTGGGTACTAGGCACTCAAGTGGTGACGTGTAGGCAAAATACCCACATACATTATAATAAACAAGCACTAAAAACTTAAAAAAAGAATCAGGTTGCTTGCAGATAAGCTGAGAAGCCTAGGCAGGAGTACATAATTTCATTTATTTTCTACTTTTTAAATATGGGAGGCAGAGGCAGTTGAATCTCTGAGTTCAAGGCCAGCCTGGTGTACAGAGTTAGTTTTAGGACAGCCAGGACTACTCAGAGAAACCTTGTCTCGAAAACCAAAAGAGAAAAGTAAATAAGTAAACATCTTCTAAAGTTCTGTGTTTTAAATAATGGCAAGTCAAGGATTCCACGAAAAGATTGATTTCTCTGGATAAGAGAATTTGCATTTGCTTGCTATTAAAGTACCTTTCCCTTTAGTAGTATTTCTTGACAATTATGAATCTATCATTTTTAAGACCATTGAGTTGGTATGATGACAACTCATTTGTCTGGATAAGATTATGCTGCTTGGCAATAACTATTAATAGTTGAGCATATACCTGAAGGAACCCCAGTGGGCATTTATATAACCTAACTGGGGTATACTTATTGATTTTGAAACTGCTAAAGTTTGGGTCATTTTGAATTTGGGCTTTAATATTCTGCCATTGAGTTACATTCCTAGCACCTACCAGTGGTTTTCAAACTGTGGATCATGAGCCCTTTTGTAAACTTCTATCTCTAAAAATACTTAGATATGATTCATAACAGTAGCAAAATTACAGTAAGGAAGTAGCAACAAAAATAGTTTTATGGTTGGGGTCACCATAACATAAGGAACTGTATTAAGGCATTAAGAAGGTTGAGGACTACTGAACTAAACAGCATTTTGTTGTTTGTTTGTTTTACAAGTCAATTAAAAATATTTTTTCTCTCCTTGCATGAGATAAAGTGCATGGAGAGACAGATAGAGGACATCAGTACTATCCACTCTCTTAATGTGGGTTTAAAAAAGCTGGAAAAAATACTGTCTAGAATTGATCAATGTCTTTTCTTAGGTTCTTCTGACCCATTTTTTTTAAAGTTTTTTTATTTATTTACTGTTTATATGAGTACACTATTGCTGTCTTCAGACACACCAGAAGGGAGCATCAGATTTCATTACAGATGGTTGTAAGCCACCATGTGGTTGCTGGGACTTGAACTCAGGACCTCCGGAAGAGCAGTCACTGCTCTTAACCGCTGAGCCATCTCTCCAGCCCTTCTGACCCATTTTTGTTTCTTCCTTATGTCTCCTCATCTCTGCCATTTTCTTTTCTCCCATACATACCTCCCAAAACAGATGCTTTCAGAGTACGTCCTGAGAAGAACAACTGGCTACTGATGGTTATATTGCTCCAAGATCCTATTGATCCAATAATCACGCAGATCCCATGGTCCTTGTGGCAGGAGCCCAGGGCAGTTGCCTGTTGTAAAGCAATGCAAGACAGAAAAGAGATAAACCATCTGGGTCAGAGTCAGACCTGAGTCTTACCCAGTTTGACTGCTTAATGGCCTATGAGTTCCTTTCTAATTATCTATTTCATTTTCGAAATAGTATCAATATTATGAAGATGTTCTATAACATAGCTAAGATATTGTTTCTGCCTAGAAAAGTGCTTCACATTTTAGGATTCAATAAATGGAATAAAGATGAAGACCGTTATAGTTGTGGTAATAAAAATCATGATTGTTTTTATAAGGACTGATAGTTATGTGGGTGGTTGGTTTGAGTTGATGTTTTTCTTCTACATATCGAAGGGAACATTCAGATGTTTGTATGCGATGACATGCTATCAAAATGACCATCTACCATCTTCCCATTAGTGATTATTAAGGCTAGGATAAAGGCTTTGCTGTGTGTTTCTTCAGGTGAGAGGATTATCTGCAATGCAATGTAAGAAATTTTGAATGCTGGAATAAAGACCAAGGTTGGAAAGGACTCCTCTTTGCTTTCCATGTAACTTCCATGCAACAAAAATGCAACAAAGACCAAAGGAAAGCTCTCCTCAGAGTCTAAAGTGACTGCCTTTCACTTTTGCCTCCTTGTATGAGCCACATTCAGGCAGAAAAATCCCTATTGTTTTTCTCCATTTTCTAAGAAATGACCCATTAAATCAAGATGAGGATATGCTTTTCTTGTTTTAGAAGCTCACATCTAATATGAAAGATTTTAATGAAATTAAAAAGCTCTTTGTTTCCTAGGACAATTTAGTGGTGCCTGATCATATCTAAGTTATCTGCCTTGAAAATTATAGTCATCTCAGGTTACTTGTCGTGCAGTCTCTGAGTAGAAATTTTTTTTTTAATTTAATTTTATTTTATTTTTTTAATTTACATTCCAAATCACTTCCCCTTTCCCGTTTCCTCCCTCCCCGAAAGTCCCATAAGCCCCCTTCCCTCCCTCTTTTCTCCATTCAACCCCCTCTCGTTACTCTGTCCTGGCGTTCCCCTACATCCAGTCTTTCCAGGACCAGGGGTCTCTCCTTCCATCTTTTTAGAAATCTATTGATATGCAAATTGTGTCTAGGGTATTCTGGGATTCTGGGTTAATATCCTCTTATCAGTGACTGCATACCATGTGTGTTCTTTTGTGATTGGGTTACCTCACTAAGGATGATATTTTCAAGATCTGACCGTTTGCCTAGGAATTTCGTGAATCCATTGTTTTTAATTGCACAGTAGTATTCCATTGTGTAGATATACCACATCTTCTGAATCCATTCCTCCGTTGAGGGACATCTGGGTTCTTTCCAGCTTCTGGCTATTATAAATAAGGCTGCTATGAACATAGTGGAGCATGTGTCCTTATTGCATGCAGGTAAAGTCTCTGGGTATATGCCCAGGAGTGGTATAGCCGGATCCTCCGGAAGTGTCATGCCCAGTTTTCTGAGGAGCCGCCAGACTGCTTTCCAGAGTGGTTGTACCAGCCTGCAATTCCACCAGCAGTGGAGGAGTGTTCCTCTTTCTCCACATCCTCGCCAACAACTGCTGTCTCCTGTGTTTTTGATCTTAGCCATCCTGACTGGTGTGAGATGGAATCTCAGGGTTGTTTTGATTTGCATTTCCCTAATGACTAAGGATGATGAACATCTCTTTAGGTGCTTCTCAGCCATTAGATATTCTTCAGGTGAGAACTCTTTGTGTAGCTCTGTACCCCATTTTTTAATAGGGTTACTTGCCTCTCTGGAGTTTAACTTCTTGAGTTCTTTGTATATCTTGGATATTAGCCCTCTGTCGGATGTAAGGTTGGTAAAGATCATTTCCCAGTTAGTTGGTTGCCGCTTTGTCTTTTTGACGGTGTCTTTTGCCTTGCAAAAACTTTGTAATTTAATGAGGTCCCATTTGTCTATTCTTGATCTTAGAGTATAAGCTATTGGAGTTCTGTTCAGGAAATTCTCCCCTGTGCCCATATGTTCAAGGTTCTTCCCTAGTTTCCCTTCTATTAGTTTCAGTGTGTCTGGTTTTATGTGGAGATCTTTGATCCACTTAGAATTGAGCTTAGTGTAAGGAGATAAGGATGGGTCAATTTGCATTCTTCTGCATGTTGACCTCCAGCTGAGCCAGCACCATTTGTTGAAAAGGCTATCTTTTTTTCCACTGGATGGTTTTAGCTCCTTTGTCAAAGATCAAGTGACCATAGGAGTGTGGATTCATTTCTGGGTCTTCAATTCTGTTCCATTGATCTACATGTCTGTTACTGTACCAATACCATGCAGTTTTTAACACTATTGCTCTGTAGTACAGCTTGAGGTCCGGGATACTGATTCCCCCAGAGGTTCTTTTACTCTTGAGAATAGTTTTAGCTATTCTGGGTTTTCTGTTATTCCAGATGAATTTTTGAATTGCTCTTTCTAACTCTATGAAGAATTGAGTTGGGATTTTGATGGGGATTGCATTGAATCTGTGTATTACTTTTGGTAAGATGCTCATTTTTACTATATTAATCCTGCCAATCCATGAGCATGGCAGATTTTTCCATCTTCTGAGGTCTTCTTCAATTTCTTTCTTCAGAGACTTGAAGTTCTTGTCATACAGATCTTTCACTTGTTTGGTTAGCGTCACGCCAAGATACTTAATATGGTTTGTGGCTATCGTAAAGGGTATTATTTCTCTTACTTCTTTCTCAGCCTGCTTATCCTTTGAGTATAGGAAGGCTTCTGACTTGCTTGAGTTGATTTTATATCCGGCCACTTTGCTGAAGTCGTTTATCAGCTGTAGGAGTTCTCTGGTGGAGTTCTTTGGGTCGCTTATGTATACTATCATATCGTCTGCAAATAGTGATAGTTTGACTTCTTCCTTTCCAATTTGTATCCCTTTGACCTCTTTTTCTTGTCTAATTGCTCTAGCTAGAACTTCAAGTACTATATTGAAAAGATATGGAGAGAGAGGGCAGCCTTGTCTAGTCCCTGATTTTAGTGGGATTGCTTCAAGTTTCTCTCCGTTTAGATTGATGCTGGCTACTGGTTTGCTGTAAATTGCTTTTACTATGTTTAGATATGGGCCTTGAATTCCTGATCTTTCCAAGACCTTTAGCATGAAAGGATGCTGAATTTTGTCAAATGCTTTCTCAGCATCTAATGAGATGACCATGTGGTTTTTTTCTTTGAGATTGTTTATGTAGTGGATTACATTGATGGATTTCCTTATATTGAACCATCCCTGCATCCCTGGGATGAAGCCTACTTGATCGTGGTGAATGATCGTTTTGATGTGTTCTTGGATTCGGTTGGCAAGAATTTTATTGAGTATTTTTGCATCGATATTCATAAGAGAGATTGGCCTGAGATTCTCTTTCTTTGTCGGATCTTTGTGTGCTTTTGGTATTAGTGTAATTGTGGCTTCATAGAACGAGTTGGGTAGTGTTCCTTCTGTTTCTATTTTGTGGAACAGTTTGAAGAGTATTGGTGTTAGGTCTTCTTTGAAGGTCTGATAGAATTCTGCACTAAAACCATCTGGACCTGTGCTTTTTTTGGTTGGAAGACTTCCAATGACAACTTCTATTTCTTCAGGGGTTATAGGATGGTTTAGATGGTCTATTTGATCCTGATTTAATTTTGGTACTTGGTATCTGTCAAGGAAATTGTCCATTTCCTCAAGATTTTCTAGTTGTGTTGAATACAGGTTTTTGTAGTAGGATCTGATGATTTTTTGAATTTCCTCAGTTTCTGTTGTTATCTCTCCCTTTTCGTTTCTGATTTTATTAATTTGGATACTATCTCTGTGCCCTCTGGTTAGTCTGGCTAAGGGCTTATCTATCTTGTTGATTTTCTCAAAGAACCAACTCCTCGTTTTGTTGATTCTTTGTATGGTTTTATTTGTTTCTACTTGATTGATTTCAGCCCTGAGTTTGATGATTTCCTGCCTTCTACTCCTCTTTGGTGTATTTGCTTCTTTTTGTTCCAGGGCTTTCAGGTGTGCCATTAAGCTGTTAGTGTATGCTGTCTCCCGTTTCTTTTTGGCGGCACTCAGGGCTATGAATTTTCCTCTTAGCACTGCTTTCATTGTGTCCCATAAGTTAGCGTATGTTGTGCCTTCATTTTCATTAACTTTCAAAAAGTCTTTGATTTCTTTCTTTATTTCCACCTTGACCAAGTTATCATTGAGTAGAGCATTGTTCAGCCTCCATGTGTACGTGGGTTTTCTTTTGTTTTTGTTGCCATTGAAGACCACCCTTATTCCATAGTGATCTGATAGGAGGCATGGGATTATTTCTATCTTCTTGTATCTGTTGAGGTCTGATTTGTGACCAATTATATGGTCAATTTTGGAGAAGGTACCATGAGGAGCTGAGAAGAAGGTGTATTCTTTAGCTCTAGGATGAAATGTTCTATATATATCAGTTAGTTCCATTTGGTCCAAGGCTTCAATTAGATTCACTGTGTCCCTGTTTAGTTTCTGCTTTCCTGAACGATCCATTTCAGAGAGCGGGGCGTTGAAGTCACCCACTATTATTGTGTGCGGTGCGATGTGTGCTTTGAGTTTTAGTAAAGTTTCTTTTACGAATGAGGGTGCCCTTGCATTTGGAGCATAGATATTCAGGATTGAGAGTTCTTGATGGTGGATTTTTCCCTTGATCAGTATGTAGTGTCCTTCTGTGTCTTTTTTGATGACTTTAGGTTGAAAATCAATTTTATCCGATATTAGGATGGCTACTCCACCTCGTTTCTTGGGGCCATTTGCTTGTAAAATTGTTTTCCAGCCTTTTACTCTGAGGTAGTGTTTGTCTTTGACACTGAGGTGCGTTTCCTGCATGCAGCAAAATGCTGGGTCCTGTTTACGTATCCAGTCTGCTAGTCTATGTCTTTTAATTGGGGAATTGAGACCATTGATATTAAGAGAGATTAAGGCATAGTGATTATTGCCATCTGCCATTCTTGACGCTATCTTTATGTTTGAGTGGTTCTCTACTTTTGGGTTTGATTCAAGAAGGTTATTATCTCATTTTTTCCAGGGTGTTGTTTCTCTCCCTGTATTGGAGGTTTCCACCTATTATCCGTTGCAGGGCTGGATTTGTGGAAAGATATTGTGAAAATTTGGTTTTATCATGGAATATCTTGGTCTCTCCATCTATGGTGATTGAGAGTTTTGCTGGGTATAGTAGTCTAGGCTGGCATTTGTGCTGTCTTAGTGTCTGCATGAGATCTGCCCAGGATCTTCTGGCTTTCATAGTCTCTGGTGAGAAGTCTGATGTGATTCGGATAGGTCTTCCTTTGTATGTTACTTGGCCCTTTTCTCTTACTGCATTTAGTATTCTTTCTTTGTTTAGAACATTCGGTGTTTTGATTATTATGTGACGGGAGGTATTTCTGTTCTGGTCCAGTCTGTTTGGAGTTCTGTAGGCTTCTTGTACGTTCATCGGCATCTCTCTCTTTAAGTTAGGGAAGTTTTCCTCCATAATTTTGTTGAAGATGTTTACTGGCCCTTTAAGTTGCAAATCTTCACTCTCATCTATACCTATAATCCTTAGGTTTGGTCTTCTCATTGTGTCCTGGATTTCCTGGATGTTTTGGGTTACGCGTTTTTTGCATTTTGCATTTTCTTTGACTGTTGAGTCGATGCTTTCTATGGAATCTTCAGCACCTGAGATTCTTTCTTCCATCTCTTGTATTCTATTGTTGATGTTTGCATCTATGACTCCTGATTTCTTCCCAAGGTTTTCTATCTCCAAAGTTGTCTCCCTTTGTGATTTCTTAGTTGTTTCTACTTCCTTTTTTAGTTCCTGGATGGATTTGCTGAGATCCTTCACTTGTTTGTTTGTATTTTCCTGTATTTCTTTAAGGTATTTTTGCATTACCTCTTTCAGGATTTCTTCCTGATGACCCACGTTCTCCTGCATTTCTCTGAGCGATTTTTGTGTTTCCTCCTCATGGGATTCCATCTGTTGATCCATCGTCTCCTGCATTTCTTTAAGCAGTTCTCGTGTTTCCTTTGTAAGGGCATCTAACCGTTGATTCATTTCTTTAAGCAATTTTTGTGTTGCCTCCTTATGGGCATCCGTCTGTTGACCCATATTCTTCTGCATTTCTTTATGCAAATTTCGTGATTCCTTTGTGAGTGCATCTACCCGTTGATTCATCTCGTTAAGCGATTTTTGTGTTGTCTCCTTGTGCGCCTCCATCTTTTGATCCATGTTCTCCCGCATTTCTCTAAGCGATTTTTGTGTTTCCTTTGTAAGGGCTTCTAACCGTTGATTCATGGTCTCCTGTAACTCTTTATGAGATTTATTTGTGTCCTTCTTGTGATCCTCTAATAGCATCATGAGAAGTGATTTTAAATCCAGATCTTGTCTTTCGGGTGTGGTGGGGTATCCAGGACTTGCTGCTGTTGGAGAGTTGGGTTCGGATGGTCCCACATTACTTTGATTACTGTTAGTAACATTCCTACGTTTGCCTTTTGCCATCTGGATACCTCTGGTGTTAGTTGGTCCTGCTGCCACTGGCTGTTGGTTGGACCTCCTGTGAGCCTGCAAAGCTATTTCTGCCCCCCCTGGATTACCAGGATTCCCTTGGCACCGATTTCTGGGGCCTGCCTGCTCCTGAGTGACTTTGGAGCCCTAATGTGCTTTGCCCCAAGTGATCTTATATTGGGGAGGCCTTGCACATCTAAAGGCTCAGCCTAGTGGATTCCTGGAGCAGAGGTCGCCAAAGGGAGGCTGGCAGGCTCCTGCCCTGTGCAGGGGTGTGTGATCTCTCCTGGGGGGGGGAGGGGGCGTCCCTCTGCCAGGCAGAAGTCCCACAGCAGATCTGGCGCGCTGGTCACTGCAGATCAGCCCAGCACCTGGGAGCAGGTTACACACAAGCTGCCTGAACCCGAAGCGATATTATGCCTGTCTGTCTCTGAGCCTGGTGGTCCCAACTACCTGGTCACTGGAGCAAAGATGGCGGAGGGCACTCTCCGTGGCGCTGCTCACCCTGTGGTCACGATGGCCCGCCGATCTGGCACCCAGACGACCACAGCGCCAACCCGCCCTCGGGCACAGACGGAAGCCCCAACAGGCCGTGTCCCAAGTGATGTTATATTGGGGGGAGAGCCTGGGTACCGGTCTCTCCAGCGCAGTCCGTTGGAACAGAGGTCGCGTAAGGAAAGCTGGCAGGCTCCCTCCCAGCGCGGGGTCCCTCCACCAGGCAGAAGGTCCCACCGCAGAGCTGGCGCGCTGGTTACTGCAGATCAGCCCAGCACCTGGGAGCAGGTTACACACAAGCTGCCTGAAACCGAAGCGATATTATGCCTGTCTGTCTCTGAGCCTGGCGGTCCCAACTACCTGGTCACTGGAGCAAAGATGGCGGAGGGCACTCTCCGTGGCGCCGCTCACCCTGTGGTCACGATGGCCCGCCGATCTGGCACCCAGACGACCACAGTGCCAACCCGCCCTCGGGCACAGACGGAAGCCCCAACAGGCCGTGTCCCAAGTGATGTTATATTGGGGGGAGAGCCTGGGTACCGGTCTCTCCAGCGCAGTCCGCGGGAACAGAGGTCGCGGAAGGGAAGCTGGCAGGCTCCCTCCCTGCGCGGGCAGGAATTCTTTATGGTTAATTGAAGGAGACATATGCGGGAACAGAGGGAAAAATGAACACAAGAGCAGAGTTGTCGTTTGAGTGAGGCAGTGAATGGACAGGGCTCTCTATGCTGAGTGTGTCCTGATGGGCATGTGGTTGCTCACAAGGAAATTAGAGAAATGTGGAAGGAAATGTAGGATTGTCATTACATTAAAATATTAAGCATCTTCGAAAGATCACATACCACTGTTTCCGTGTTTCTGGTGACCTCAAAGCAGAAGTCTGCGCCACCATTCAGCATATCAATTAAGAATCCCTCAATGGGTTTCTCCAAGTCCCGTGGATCTGCGCAGTCCGTGGCGCCCAGTAACCTGGCCTTTGCAAACTCGTCTTTGTTGATATCCACAGCAATGAGCAAAGATCCTGGCTTCTCCTGCTGCTTTACAGCCAATGATGACAGACAGACCGACACCTCCAAGGCCAAACACGGCACAGGTGGAGCCTGGGGTCACCTAGGCACAAAGGCGAAAACTCTAAAGCAAAAGGAACCCCCCCCACACACACACACATCCCGTGGTAGAGAGTGAAGCCAAGGCTCCTGCCTAACCGAGGCAGCTTCTGCCAGTGCACTGTTCTGGGTCCCCTGTCTCCTTACCAGCGTAAGGAGGCCAAGAGAGTTGATTTTCATGAGACAGAAGGAAAGGACATTTTCAAGTAAAACACATCAAGTTCTTAGGCTATTCTTAGGCTACCTAGAAGTGTGTGATACTTTTAGCACAGTCACAAAAACCTACCTACAAGGAGAGGGTTTCTTTTTTTTAATTTTCTATATTTTTTTATTTACATTCCAAATGATTTCCCCTTTCCCGTTTCCTCCCTCCCCAAAAGTACCATAAGTCCCCTTCCCTCCCCCTGTTCCCCATTCAACCCCCTCTCACTTCTCTGTCCTGGCATTCCCCTACATCCAGTCTTTCCAGGACCAGGGGCCTCTCCTTCCATCTTCTTGGAAATCTATTGATATGTGAAATGTGTCTAAGATATTCCGAACTTCTGGGTTAATATCCCCTTATCAGTAACTGCATACCATGTGTGTTCTTTTGTGATTGGGTTACCTCACTAAGGATGATATTTTCCAGTTCTGACCATTTGCCTAAGAATTTAATGAATTCATTGTTTCAAAAATTCATCTGGAATAACAGAAAACCCAGGAAAGCTAAAACTATTCTCAAGAGTAAAAGAACTTCTGGGGAATCAGTATCCCGGACCTCAAGCTGTACTACAGAGCAATAGTGTTCAAAACTGCATGGTATTGATATAGTGACAGGCATGTAGATTAATGGAACAGAATTGAAGACCCAGAAATGAATCCACATTCCTATGTTCACTTGATCTTTGACAAAGGAGCTAAAACCATCCAGTGGAAAAAAGATAGCCTTTTCAACAAATGGTGCTGGCTCAACTGGAGGTCAGCATGCAGAAGAATGCAAATTGATCCATTCTTATCTCCTTGCACTAAGCTCAATTCCAAGTGGATCAAGGACCTCCTCATAAAACCAGAAACACTGAAACTAATAGAAAGGAAACTAGGGAAGAGCCTTGAACATATGGGCACAGGGGAAAATTTCCTGAACAGAACACCAATAGCTTATGCTCTAAGATCAAGAATTGACAAATGGGACCTCATAAAATTTCAAAGTTTCTGTAAAGGACACTGTGAAAAGGACAAAGCGGCAGCCAACAAACTGGGAAAAGATCTTTACCAAGATCTTTTTCATCTTTATTGAGCAGCATGAAGTTTGGCACCAATTTAAGTCGAACCCTTCCAACGTGTTATAGTTTGCATTTTGAACGTGCCCTAAAGACACTCGTGATAAAGGCTTACTCCTCAGTCCTTGACACTGTAAGTAGCAGAATCTTATGAAGGAGCCCAGTGGAAAGAAAACATTCGGGCGCATGTCTTACAGGGATTGTAGGGCTCCAGCTCTCCTTTCTTTTTGTATCTTATGTATCTTATGTATCTTTTGTATCTTTCTTCCTGTTCCTGGATACCTGAGATGATCACCTTTATCCCACTCTGCATTCCCTACCATGACTTACTGCCCCTTGACTCCCCAACACCTCACAGCCAGACCAGCATGGACCACATGTCTGAGGTTGTGAATAAGATAAACCTTCCTTCCTCAAAATATGATTATTGTATGTACCTTCTCACATTGACATACAGCTGACTAAGACACATTCCAGTCTCTGTGTAGCATTGAGACTAAAGGACAGTGGACAACACAGAGGCTTAAATATCAATGGCCCCTGAAGGAATTGAGCTGGGGAGGTTAGAGTAATATTTCAGGAGGAGGAGGAGGAGTTTAAATGTAGCCCATTCAATCAGAGTGAGATTCCCTGGCCAGTGCAATCACTACTCTGTTAGTTCTTGTACATTTATTGCTAAACATAGACTGAATCCAGGACCTTGTGCACACAAGGCATGTATTCTGTCCTTGATGTACACCTTCAGCCCCCCCCCCCAAGCTTTACTACTAATTAATATACTATTCAATTAGAACGTAAGCTTGATGGGTTTTTTTTTTTCAGAAGAACAGTGAAAAGCTTCACCATTGCTTGTTGCACGAAATGAACTGGAAAGATACAGTTGTGTTATAATTGTGTTATATTTAAAGTCTGTATACACGTACTCCTGAATGGCATAGGAGTGCCTGTGCAGGCAATCAAATAATTCAATAAATTTAACAGTGCCTAGTGGTAAGCTTATGTAAGTTTCTTCAGGTGGTATGACCAGGCAGTACTCTGATGTGAGAGGTGTTTCACCTTCTTTTGCCATTAATTCTATTTCTAAATGGATGTAAATGTTCCTCACCTTGGCAGAGTTGATTGCAGCATCATACCCAGTGGCAAACCCACAGCCAATTACGAACACCTTCTCCAGGGGAGCATCTTTATCAATCTTTGCAACTGAGATTTCCTTTATGACTATGTATTCAGACAAGGTGCCTGTATCAGAATATTGACAGATTAACTTTCCTTTGCAGGTAATTCTGCTGGTGTCTTCAGATGCCAGATGTCTCCTTGTCAGCCTTTGATAGATGAAAAGAAACAAATTGTACTTTTTTAAAAAAGTTTAAATCTCTTCAAGTGGAAATGAATTTGAACTTTTGAAAAATAGTATTAAAGACTTGCCTAATTTCTGCACAAATATTGTTCTTGGAATTCAGGCAAGTATCACATTCTCCACACTGTGGTATATATAATATTATAACTTTATCACCTAGAAAAGCAAAGTGATTTATTAGGATGAAATAGTAGAATAGTCTTGTCTCTTAGGATGTCAACAGCAAAGCACTCAGAACATGTGATAATACAGAGTTATTTCCACATTTAACTCTGCTTGATCACAAGCAGATATTTTCAGTGTCCCATCCAGCCATGGCTGAATCTATAGAAGCTGGCCCCAGATCTTTGTAAGGCACATTTGGAATACCTCAACAAGCAGTTTCGTTATATGCCTTTAAAAACTGCATCTAGTATATTAATCCTGCCAATCCATGAGCACGGAAGATTTTTCCATCTTCTGAGGTCTTCTTCAATTTCTTTCTTCATAGACTTGAAGTTCTTGTCATACAGATCTTTCATTTGTTTGGTTAGAGTCACACCAAGATACTTTATATTGTTTGTGACTATCGTGAAAGGTATCATTTCTCTTATTTCTTTCTCAGCCTGCTTCTCCTTTGAGTATAGGAAGGCTACTGACTTGCTTGAGTTGATTTTATATCCGGCCACTTTGCTGAAGTTGTTTATCAACTGTAGGAGTTCTCTGGTAGAGTTCTTTGGGTCACTTAAGTATACTATCATATCGTCTGCAAATAGTGATAGTTTGACTTCTTTCTTTCCAATTTGTATCCCTTTGACCTCCTTTTGTTGTCTAATTGCTCTAGCTAGAACTTCAAGTACTATATTAAAAAGATATGGAGAGAGAGGGCAGCCTTGTCTAGTCCCTGATTTTAGTGGGATTGCTTCAAGTTTCTTTCCATTTAGATTGATGTTGGCTACTGGTTTGCTGTAAATTGCTTTTACTATGTTTAGATATGGGCCTTGAATTCCTGATCTTTCCAAGACCTTTAACATGAAAGGATGCTGAATTTTGTTAAATGCTTTCTCAGCATCTAATGAGATGGCCATGTGGTTTTTTTCTTTGAGATTGTTTATGTAGTGGATTACATTGATGAACTTCCTTATATTGAACCATCCCTGCATCCCTGGAATGAAGCCTACTTGATTGTGGTGAATGATCATTTTGATATGTTCTTGGATTCAGTTGGCAAGCATTTTATTGAGTATTTTTGCATCAATATTCATAAGAGAAATTGGCCTGAGATTCTCTTTCTTTGTCAGATCTTTGAAATCCCAACTCAATTCTTCATAGAGTTAGAGCAATTCTCAAGCTGTACTACAGAGCAATAGTGTTAAAAAGTGCATGGTATTGGTATAGTGACAGGTATGTAGATCAATGGAACAGAATTGAAGACCCAGAAATGAATCCACACTCCTATGGTCACTTGATCTTTGACAAAGGAACTAAAACCATCCAGTGGAAAGAAAAGATAGCCTTGTCAACAAATTGTGCTGGTTCAACTGGAGGTCAACATGCAGAAGAATGCAAATTGATCCATTCTTATTTCCTTGCACTAAGCTCAATTCCAAGTGGATCAAGGACCTCCTCATAAAACCAGACACACTGAAACTAATAGAAAGGAAACTAGGGAAGAACCTTGAATGTATGGGCACAGGGGAAAATTTCCTGAACAGAACACCAATAGCTTATGCTCTAAGATCAAGAATTGACAAATGGGACCTCATAAAATTACAAAGTTTCTGTAAGGCAAAGGACACTGTCAAAAGGACAAAGCAGTAACCAACTAACTAGGAAAAGATCTTTACCAACCCTACATCTGACAGAGGGCTAATATCCAATATATACAAAGAACTCAAGAAGTTAGACTCCAGAGAGCCAAATAATCCTATTAAAAATGGGGTACAGAGCTAAACAAAGAGTTCTCACCTGAAGAATATCTAATGGCTGAGAAGTACCTAAAGAAATGTTCAACAGCCTTAGTCATTAGGGAAATGAAAATCAAAACAACCCTGAGATTCCACCTCACACCACTCAGAACGGCTAAGATCAAAAACACAGGAGACAGCAGGTGTTGGTGAGGATGTGGAGAAAGAGGAACACTTCTCCACTGCTGGTGGGACTGCAAGCTTGTATAACCACTCTGGAAAGCAGTCTGGTGGTTCCTCAGAAAACTGGGCATGACACTCCCAGAGGATCCTGTTATACCACTCCTGGGCATATACCCAGAGGCTTCCTCTGCATGCAATAAGGACACTTGCTCCACTATGTTCATAGCAGCCTTATTTATAATAGCCAGAAGCTGGAAAGAACCCAGATGTCGCTCAGCGGAGGATTGGATTCAGAAGATGTGGTATATTTACACAATGGAATAGTACTCTGCAATTAAAAACAATGAATTCACGAAATTCCTAGGCAAATGGTCAGAAATGAAAAATATCATCCTTAGTGAGGTAACCCAATCACAAAAGAACACACATGGTATGCAGTCACTGATAAGGGGATATTAACCTAGAATCTCAGAATACCCTAGACACAATTCGCATATCAATAGATTTCTAAGAAGATGGAAGGAGAGACCCCTGGTCCTGGAAAGACTGGATGTAGGGGAATGCCAGGACAGAGTAACGAGAGGGGGTTGAATGGGGAAAAGAGGGAGGGAAGGTGGCTTATGGGACTTTCGGGGAGGGAGGAAACGGGAAAGGGGAAATCCTTTGGAATGTAAATAAAAAAGCTTAGAAAATAATAATAATAAAAAAACCCCATAAAACTGGGTGGCATATGCCTTTAATCCTAGCACTTGGGAGGCAGAGGCAGGAGGATTTCTGAGTTTGAGGCCAGTCTGCTCTACAGAGTGAGTTCCAGGACAGCCAGGGCTACACAGAGAAACCCTGTCTCGAAAAAAACAAAAAACAAACAAACAAAAAAACAAAAAAAAAGTCACGGACTTCCACTGTGGTACCAGAGTTAAAGTAGTATGGACACAGTGATCACAGAATAAGTCCCAGGATTGGGGCCTGATCGCCCATGGATGTGCTCTGTGTTTTACTTCCTCCAGTGTGGAAGGAAAGGGAAAGAAAGCGTATTCCTATTTTTTAAAAAGTGTTCATTGTATTTCTATGTCCAAATCAGGAGGGGAGATGAGAGTGTCTCTTGGGATGAGTTTGTTGATTGCTTCATTGCCTGCTCCTGCCAAGCAAAGAAATCTGTTATAAATTGTAATTTAAAAGCTTTGTTAGAACACTCCTTCATGGCCTCTGCCTCTGCTCCTGCCTCCAGGTTCCTGCCCTACTTGAGTTCCTGCCTGACTTCCTTCAGTGGTGGACTAGGTGTGGAAGTGTGAACTGAATAAATCTTTCCTTCCTACTTGCTTTTGTTCATGATGTTTCATCACGGAAAAAGAAACCCTGACTAAGACGGTCAGTTCATATTTGCACATTAAAAAAAAAAAAGCTTTGTTAGAATTTAGGCTGTTTGGTTTTAGTTCTAGGAAGTCAAAGACCCCTACAATGAAAACTTCAGCAGTGAGAAGAAAGAAATTGAGGATATTAGATAAAGGAAAAGACTCTCATGCCTGTGGGTTGGCAGATTGGTCATTGTGAAAATGACCATCATATCAAAAGAAATCTACAGATTCGTTGCAATTCCTATGAAGCCTCCCATGGCATCATCACAGAAAAAGAACCTCCCCTCCCCACCAAAAAATTCATATGAAAGATCCAGGATCACCTACACACTCCTGAACAAAAAGAACAATGCTGTATTTTCTATCATAACATATTTAAATTTATCTGATAGCACTATAATGGTGACATAAAACCAGACATGTTCTTGGTCATGTGGATAAGAATAAAGACCCAACCTTAAGTGCCTATACTTATAAGCCAGCAAAGGGATACCTCCCTTCAAGTTGTTGGCCAAGGGGATCCAAGAGACCAACTAATCAATGTAGGCTATTGCCCTCGCTTTAATGAAACAATTGTTCAGCATTGCATTCTAGTTTACCCATTTTCTGTAATTTTCCTCTTCACTTGTGCCTCATTAGGTACAGATTTGGTGCATTTTACTTCAACATAGAAACCTGAAGAATAATTTTGCAACAAGGAACCAGGCAGCTCCATAGCCTTCTGTGCTTAGCCCATCAGGAGAGAATGATGTCCCAGCAGCGATTTCACTTCAGAGCGTGGAGGTAAGATCTCCACCTTCTCTCTGGAGGGGTACAGCTAGCAGCGCACCGGGCATACGATCAGTGGAGCAGCTGGGACAGGAGTCTTCCCTTCCGGCCGCCATTTGCAGCAGGGAACCAGACAGCTCCACAGCCTTCTGTGCACAGACCCTACCAGAAGAGAGTTGGTCTCCCAGGAGTACAGATACAGGTTTACAGGCCCATAGGAGGAGCAAGCTCCAGCCAGAGACAAGACCAATTAACACCAGAGATAACCAATTGGCAAAAGACAAGCCCAAGAACCCTACCAACAGAAACCAAGGCTACTTGGCAACATCAGAGCCCAGTTCTCCCACCACAGCAAATCCTGCTTACTCCAACACACTGGAAAAGCAAGAGTTGGATTTAAAGTCTCTTCTCAGGATGCTGTTAGAGGACATCAAGAAGGACATAAATAACTCCCTTAAAGAAACACAGGAGAACATGGGTCAAATGGTAAAAGCCCTTAAAGAGGAAACACAAAAATCCCTGAAAAAAAATACAGAGTAGCATGGATGAACAGGTAGAGAGGCCCTTAAAGAGGAAACACAAAAATCCCTCAAAGAATTACAGGAGAACACAAACAAACAAGTGAAGGAACTGAACAAAACCATCCAGGATCTAAAAATGGAAGGAGAAACAATAAAGAAAGCACAAAGTGAGACATCTCTGGAGATAGAAAATCTTGGAAAGAATTCAGGAGTCATAGATGCTCTGTGTTTTACAAAAAATAGAAGAAAGAATATCAGGGACTGAAGATACCATAGAAAACATTGACTCAACAGTTAAAGAAAATGAAAAACGCAAAAAGCTCCTGAGCCAAAACATCCAGGAAATCCAGGACACAATGAAAAGACCAAACCTAAGGATTATAGGTATAGAAGAGAGGGAAGATTTCCAACTTAAAGGGCCAGTAAATATCTTCAACAAAATTATAGAAGAAAACTTCCCTAACCTAAAGAAAGAGATGTCCATGAACATGCAAGAAGCCTACAGAACTCCAAACAGACTGGACCAGACCAGAAAGTCCTCCCAGCACATAATAATCAAAACACCAAATGCACTAAACAAAGAAAGAATATTAAAAGCAGTAAGGGAAAAAGGTCAAGTAACATATAAAGGCAGGCCTATCAGAATTACACCAGACTTCTCACCAGAGACTATGAAAGCCAGAAGATCCTGGGCAGATCTCATACAGACACTAAGAGAACACAAATACCAGTCCAAACTACTATACCCAGCAAAATTCTCAATTACCATAGATGGAGAGACCAAGATATTCCATGATAAAACCAAATTTACATAATATCTTTCCACAAATCCAGCCCTACAAAGGATAATAGATGGAAAATGCCAACATGAGGAGGGAAACTACACCCTAGAAAAAGCAAGAAAGTAATCTTTTTCCAACAAACCCAAAAGAAAGTAACCACACAAACATAAAAAGAACATCAAAAATAACAGGAAGCAACAATCACTATTCCTTAATATCTTATAACGTCAATAACTCAATTCTCCAACAAAAAACATAATCTAACAGAGATGTTTTTTCAGGTGGATCTTCAATTTTATCAGAAAATGTTTGTGACTCCTCTTTCAATTTAGTAATGTTTTTTGTGTCTACCATTTTGACTGTATTATTTTCCATGATAATCTTTAATTTTACCATTTTTCTGTGTATTTCTTCGATTTTGTTGGAGGTGTTTTCCATGTAGATCTTCGGTTTCATGGGGGGGAGGGGGCGGCGTGTTTGTAGTTCCACTTTCAATCAATTTAGGAATGTTTTTGTGCCTACCATTTTGTCGGTATAATTGTCCATGATAATCTTCAATTTTAACATTTTTCTGTATTTTTCTTTAATTTTGTCAGAAGTATTTTCCATGTGAATCTTCAGTTTTATCAGATAATGTCTATAATTTTACTTTCAAACAACTTAGGAACATTTTTATACCTTCCATTTTATCTGTATAATTTTCCGTGTAATAATCAGTTTTAACATGTTTTTCTATATATTTCTTGAATTTTTTCAGGAATATTTTCCTTGTAGATCTTCAATTTTATCAGAAAGTGTCTATAATTCCATTTTCATAAAACTTAGAAATATTTTTATGCCTATCGTTTTATCTGTATAATTTTTCCATGAAATACTCAATCTTAAAGTGTTTTTTATACATTTCTTAAATTTTATCAGAGATATTTTCCATGTAAATCTTCAATTTTATCAGAAAATGTTTATAATTTCACTTTCAATCAACTTAGAAATATTTTTATGCCTACCATTTTATCTGTATAATTTTCCATGATAATCTTCAATTTTAATATTTTTCCATATATTTTTTTCAATTTTATCAGAAATATTTTCCATGTAACTCTTCAATTTTATCAGAAAATGTTTATAATTTCACTTTCAATCAACTTAGAAATATTTTTATGCCTACCATTTTATCTGTATAATTTTCCATGATAATCTTCAATTTTAATGTTTTTCCATATAGTTTTTTCAATTTTATCAGAAATATTTTCCATGTAAATCTTCAATTTTATCAGAAAATGTTTATAATTCTACCTTCAATCAACTTAGGAATATTTTTATCCCTACCAATTTATCTGTACAAATTGCTTCAATTTTATCAGAGATATTTTCCATGTAAATCTTCAATTTTATCAGAAAATGTTTTTACTTCTACTTTCAATCAATTTAGGAATATTTTTATGCCTACCATCTTATCTGTATAATTTTTCATGAAATAGTCAGTTTTAATGTGTTTTTCTATATATTTCTTGAGTTTTATCAGAAATATTTTCCTTGTAGATCTTCAATTTTATCAGGAAATGTTTATAATTCCACTTTCAATCAACTTAGGAATATTTTTATGCCTACCATTTTATCTGTATAATTTTTCCATGAAATAGTCAATCTTAACGTGTTTTTCTATATATTTCTTCAATTTTATCAGAGGTATTTTCCATGTATATTTACACAATGGAATACTACTCAGCAATTAAAAACAATGAATTCATGAAATTCTTAGGCAAATGGGGAACAGGGGGAGGGAAGAGGGCTTATGGGATTTTCGGGGAGGGGGAAACCAGGAAAGGGGAAATCATTTGGAATGTAAATAAAGAATATAGAAAATAAAAATAATAATAATAAAAAAATGAAAAAAAAGAAAATGTTAGATACAATTTAAAAAACACATAATATTCATAATTAACAACAACAAAAAGAAGAAACCTGAAGAATAAACTTCACTACAATCTTGGTGTGATTTATAAACAATTATGACTCCCTCTTGCAGGAGTGGGCAGTGTTCCACCTTTCATTTTGGTTGCTTCCTCATGACACGTTTAGGGGATGACTTAAGTGGGTTTTACAGTTTTCTGCTGTGGGTTCCAAGCCTTGCTGTTTCTCAGAGCTGGGCTTCACTTCTTACCTGTTCTTCCTGTGCTTACTCCTCCCACACTCTCGACTATCCCAACACCTTCATGGCCCATAATGATGGGGCAAAACCGAGAAGTCTTTTGTGTCCATACTTTTTATATCGGTACCACAGATTCCTGTGGCCACAATCTGTGTGGAAAGCACAGAGGACAGAGGTTGGTCTGTTATGAAGCCGTCAGACCTGCTGCTCTCTGAAGGTTCCCATGGCATTCACCTCTACACAACTCTCACCATTCGCAACCGTCATAGTTATTTGTGTAAAGGAACACAGTGTTCTTCCTTAACTCCCAATTTTAGCTAAAGTTTTAGTATGTTGTGCAAAGACACTTAAAGTTTTGTTAATAGTCCCACTTCACTGCAAGTCCTAACTGTGTTGTGCTTGTGACATGACGATCAGATGTACATTGAAACCTCATGGTTCTAGCAATGCACTAACAAATCTTGTCTGTGTTTATTCCTCTTCTCTGACTCAGTGGCCCCAGCTGATTTTGTCCTGTTATGTACAGAAGGCAGGTTTTCTACCTTTATCTATCAGAATCACCTGAAAAATAATGGCTACCAGCACCAGCCCCATTCAACCTCCCCACCATTTACTGTAATCTACCCTGTTCTGTATTTTGGATCAAATGCACAGGTGAGAAAGTCAGACAGTAGCTTGTCAGCTAATGGCTGGATGTCTTTGTATCTAAAACTCGTAAGAGTTGTGACCTTGGGGTGTAGTCTGTGGGGATTGCTAAATGCCATACTCCTCACTTAGTAGAGAATAGATACCACAGAAAGTACTGGAGAAGAGGGTATGGATTGTGTAGGTAAGGAAACTTAGAAATAGCTATCTCTCTGTAGTCCACCAGTAAACAATCCATACTCTCTCCCACTGTAATGAAAATAATCTAATGACCTCGAACCACAAGTCAGATGAACTGCATTCTAGCTTGCTGGGGGCCAGTTAGAATCATCTGGGGATATGTGACACGCCTAGCAAGTCAACTCATAATTTGAGATGAGAGTAAGTTAGCATTTCCCAAGCTCCCTAGTAAGTCCAAGCATGTAACTAAACTTAAAAAAACAAAATAAAACAAAATGTTGAACTAGCTTTCTTATTCTACTTAGCAGTGTAAAAATGTACTAATCCTCCCTAACCTTTTTGTGGACAAAAGAATAGGTAGTTTTATTTTTGTATAGGAAATTCTGGAAAGGATATACAGCGAGCAGCTTTGGTTTCAATGTATAAATGTTGAATTGTTTTACCTTTATTCGAACTTTTTTCGCTTTTGGTGGGGCCACTTCTATCTCCTCAACGGCAAGTGGGCCTCCAGGCTTCCAGAGCACGGCAGCTTTGCATGTAATCACCTGGGTATAGGAGATGAAGAGGGAAAGGGATACTGAATAAGTTTAGGAAAACGCTTATTAATCATCACTAGAAAGTACTTAATTCATCTATACTCGGTAGGAAAAAAAAATGAAAAGGTCTAAATATATGCTGAAAGTGGTGGCTTCCACACCAATATAATTTTTTTGTTATGTTTTCAGCTTCTATATTCAAGTTGGCCTGATGAATGTCACTTATATTTATAGGAAAGCACACATATAAAAGGGTGAATAGCTTTCTTTCTATCTCTTCTGAAACAGTCTTGCTATGTAGTTCCCTTGAACTTGTGATCCTCCTGCCTCCACATCTCTGGGCTGCCATTATAGGCACATGCCACCAGTCCTGGCTGGAAGCCATGCATTTGCTACTATTATGAATGAAACAGGACACTAGTTACTTCATAGTTGTGATAATATTATGCCGTGTGCCAGCCTCCTTTCGCAAGAGGGTCCTGATGAAAGGTGTTTGGGAGCTGTGGAAGAATCACTCTGGTCAGTGATGGATGCAAGCTGACAGCACTGTGATCTGCTCGAGATAGCTCTCTCATGCAGACCAAAGCCCAGACTTTTATTTGCATAAACTACTTCCTTAGAAATTGCATATCACTTTAATCATTTAGCCCGGGTTCCCTTTTGACAATTCCATGAATCAGCATTTTATGACCTTGACTCATGACCCTTAAAATACAGAGCACATTTGAGGCAAATGAACCAGTCAGCAATGTTTTTTTCTTTTTTCCCTTTTTTTAAACATTGCAAGTCCTGTGTGGTTTGCTGGGCAATGCACTTGTGGTTGCCAAGTCTAGACACAGAGGCTATTTTTTTTTTATGTGAGAAAATTAGCTGTAAGTATAATACTTCTAATTTTTTTGCAATTTAGCAAGCTCTTGTTTGTGTAGATGCAAGCAGCGTTGAGGCCCATATTTAAAATTCTTAGTTACCTCAACATATTCTTTTAATCTTTGGATTTTTCTTCCTTATTTCAACAACTCCAAGGCTTATTATTGGAAAGTGTTAAGTGATCCCAGAAAGTAGGAATATCATTTAGTCATCATCTTTCTTTTCTTGATACCAGGTTTTTTCCTCTATTGGCCAAATCATGTCTCCTTCCTTAATATCTTTCTGACTAAGCTGCCTCTGTTCTTTCAGGTCTGTGGAGCGCCTCATACAATTCATATTGCATCTTTATATTTTGTATAGTTGAGGGATCCTGTACAGAACAGCTTAATCTTACACTAATTTATATATTCTTGAACTCATGTTTTCAGAGTTCTTTCCCATAGCCTTAAGGACTGTCCTCAAGGTCACAGATACTCTATTGCTGAGGAACAGGAGACACATTCTCACTTCCCAGAATTGTGCCGTTTCTGATTATCAAGGGGTTGTTAATCTTGGCAGGGAGAACATTCCCCAAAGGAGGAACATGAAGTAAAATATGTATATTATTACACAAACAAGCCTTGTGCTTACAGCAACCATCAGCACTTGAGCAGACCCATGTCCTGCTGTCTCTGCCACAGAGACAGGAACCATGTCACACTATCCCTTCTACAGCCATGCTGGACCCGGTAATATTACAGTGTAGGGTTATTTGTGATCCAAGGTATGAGGATCTTGGATTGAAGCAGTGAGCTATGGAGTAAAGAGTGAAGAGCATATGGTGGTGATCACAAATGCTAAGCATTGGAGAATGGTGTTGGAGAGATAACTGATGGCAAAGTGTGTCTTATGGGTTCTGATATTAGACCATCATCACCATATTATAAACTGTCTTCTATTTTTATGCTTTTAGTCACTATCTTTATGTAGATGACTTGTACAATCTTGCACTGTATTTATGGGACAGTTTTCTCCCAAAGATTTAGACAAGTATTTATATGCTGTTTGAATGTTGTCTTAGTTAGGGTTTTACTGCTGTGAATAGACACCATGACCAATGCAAGTTTTATAAAAGACAACATTTAATTGAGGCTGGCTTACAGGTTCAGATGTTCAGTCTATTGTCATCAAGGCAGAAACATGGCAGCATCTAGGCAGGCATGGTGCAGGAGGAGCTGAGGGTTCTACATCTTTATCCAAAGGAAGCTAGGAATAGACTGGGGCATCCTCAGACATCTAAGAGGAAGATCTCTAAGCCCAGCCCCACAGTAACACACTTCCTCCAACAAGGCCACACTTTCTAATAGTGCCACTCCCTGGGATGAACATATACAAACAATCACAAATGTCTTCCATGTACTCAAAGTCAATATGTTAATATACAAACAAACCATTTTTTTCTCATCTGTACTTTTAGAGAACACAGTACACAACCGGCTAACCCCTCATAACCTGACCTTTCCTCTACCATATTCAAAGCAGAATTACCCATTATGCCAAGTCATGATGAGTGCAACCTATAGGCTTAGATTTTTCAAAACTTACTTTAATAAGGGTTCTCAAACACTTCCACACCACCCCTTCTAGCTTACGGTCTAAATATAGGGGAGAAAAGATGGTAAATAAGACAAGGGGATATGGATTTGTTTAGTACTTCTTTGTGGAGATTTCAATCTCTGTAAGGATACTAGCAGTACAGTTCAGTAATGCCAGGGTACTAACTGTCTAGTTTAAAAGTGTTACCAAACGCAAATCAACAATGATGGAACAATCCAGCGGAAACTGCCAAGCCTCTGCCAAATTGGCATGAGTCAGTAGAGTGACCGGGACCAGCTGGAACATCAGGAGTTCTCTTCCGTGCTTCTCTCAGCAAAGTAATGATCAGCAAAGATGCTGATGAAGAGTGGCACAGTTAGTTATATAAGCACCCTGTCACCGTCTATTGAGTCCTACTTATACCCTCTCCACATATCACATCTCCTCCCATGGGTCTTGCCTCATCAAAACACCGTGTGAATAAGCATCACATGACACAACCAGAAACTTCCACTTCATAGAAGAACGCAAATAGATCTATATTTACCAACCTATACAAAACTCAAGTCCAAGTGGATCAAAGACCTCAATATAAAACCACTTACACTAAATCAAATAGAAGAGAAAGTAGGGGAATAGCCTTGAACACACTGGAACAGGAGACAACTTCTGAACAGGACACCAACAGCTCAGTCACTAAGGTCAACAATATAAAGAACCCAAGAAATTAGATACCAACAAACCAAATAACCCATTTAAAAATGGAATACAGAGCCGAACAGATAGTTCTCAACAGAGGAATCTCTAATGGCTGAAAAGCACTTAAAAAAATGTTCTATATCCTTAGCATTCAGAGAATTACAAATCAAAATGACTCTAAGATTCCACTTTATACCCTTCAGAATGGCTAAGATAAATTCAATGGACATCACATGCTGGCAAGGATGTGGAGCAAGGGGAACACTCCTCCATTGCTGGTGGGAGTGCCAACTTGTAAAACTACTCTGGAAATCAATTTTGCAGTTTCTCAGAAAATTGGGAATAGACCTACCTCAAGACTCAGCTATACCACTCCTGGGCGTATACCCAAGAGATGCTCCACCACATTATGATCAACACAAGCCCTATTTAGTATTGTGAAGCTTCATTGTGTGGCTGCCTGGAGACTATATCATAACCTGCATACTAGGACCCTGTAGAAGAGTACATTCCCTTTTTTACATCTGATTGTTGTAACTCATATTAGCCAGATCAAAGTGTAACTGTGCAATCATCTGGTTGTTACATTAGACTCCTGCACAGGGAGTAGATTCTTGGAAACGCAAAGAAGTCAGTTAACTGTCCCATGGTCAGTGCATTTCCAGGAATAAATGCCTGAGCACATGGACCAGGTAGAGGAGGCCAGGATGGGTCAAACCTGAGAGAAACCCAGATATTAGCTGTTAACATCACAACCAGACAGCAGCAAGAAATTGGTAATCTGAAAGAGAAGTGTATTTTAAATAGGATTGTGTCACAATGTCTGGGGACACCATTTGGGTGTCCTGAGTAAATTTTCAAACTTGAGTTTGACAGCATGGCCTTTGTCAGTCTCCTTTTTATCAGCAAACATGAAAGGTTCAGGTGCAGAAAGACACACAATAGCTGTCAGAAGTATACATCTAAAGAGAGTGTACTGTGGTTGGGTAAACACAAATATTAAAGATTTGGCCTCAATATTTAAGAATATAGGATGGTTTTCACTTCCCGTGCAGTATTGAAGCAAGTTAGAGGTCTTGTCCTGTATATATTTGTCAGGAAGAGAAACATTAGTGAGAATTTTGTCCAAATAATCTCTCCTATGACTATGTACAATGTCGGAGGACTATAGTTCATTGGTATGTTAAAGAATATTGATTATTTTAATTTTCATATTTTTTCTGCTGGGTGTTTAAGACCATGTAGGTGGTTAAAATGAAGACTTGGTTCTTAGGTATGACTTGGGCTTGGGAGAAGCCCCTGGTTCATCTAATCTTTCTTTTGCCCTGTAGTCTATCTATGTGAGGATAAGCCAAAGGCCTTGCTTGACCATTGCAATTTTTCCTCTGTGTTGAGCAATGTCCTGACAGACTGGACATTGGGTAGAGTCCACTCAGTGGTGTAGACAAAGCCTCCCAAATAAGAGATCAGGCGGAACGCTACAGTTACAGGACATTTTGAAAGATGTTGCACAGGTCCTTGGAACTTAGCTGATCTTATAGGACAAAGGGGAAGATATCTTCTGTTTTAATTTCTCTGACCACATCAATGTAGGATTCCAAGTGTGGTTATTGAACGCCCAGAAGGTCAGTTGTACCGATTTGTTATTTTTAATTAATCTGTAGTGCTATCCTAAAGTTTAACCAAAAATTATAGTGTGACTGTTGGATCAACAGATATTCCTGTCACTTTGGAACTGTTAGAAAAGAAAGTTTGACCCTGTATCCACTAAATTGAATTCAATTAAGGTCTCCAGACGGTAGAAAATCTGGGAAGGAAGACACACAATCAATTTATCAGTAAAATCTAAATTAAATATAATTGTTCTTTTTGTAAAAGAATTGAGGAAAAGTGCATGCAAAGAAACTAAACACCTAAGATTTTATTTAGTAATTCCTACATTATGTTTTCAGTCTAAAATTACATTTTTAATTTCAAACATAAGTAAAATTGAAAGTAAGTTGAAAGGAAGTCTATAATCCCTTGTCCTGACCACTAGCTAACTACTGTTGTAAATTTCTTTGATCATTTGAACACTTGGTTCTTTATTGTTCTTAGGCAGTATTTAATTATGGTTTAAATTGGTATTTTTTATATCACAAATGCTGCATATATTCGTTACAAGAGATTTATAAATAGAAGAAAAAAAACCCACCTAATCGTTTATCACTTTCTCTTACATTAAAAGCCTTGGCGTGTCCTCATGTGGAGTCTTGACACAGCATTTCACAATCTACTTTCCCACCTGTTCACATACCTTAAATACATTCTCTGCATGGATGGTTAGAGCATAGGTAACTCATTCTCTCCCAGCCTCCCCCTCTCCCACCCACTTTAAATCATCTAGGAGTGAGTACCCTGGACACTTTGCCAAATTGCAGTTGTTTCTCCATAGAGCAGATTTCTAGCTTAGGGACTGCTCCTATCCCTTCGGTTGACTTCAGTCACTGTGCCTCGAGTGCAACCCGGAAGGAAGCAGCTTCAGCGAACGTGCAAAGACACAGCAGAAGCAGCAGCCAAATGCTGACAGAAGTTGTTCACTTACTTTTGCCTGGGTGCCCATTTTCCTTGGGGAAGCTTGCTTTGGAAGTGTCTTTCTGATTCAGGCCTTTCACCTCTACCCAGAATGCTCTGTGTCCTGTGCTGGGGACTCTGGATAAATAGCATTCCTGCTGGCTGGTTCTCCAATCACAGCCCTGCCTGACCTGTGCTGTGACATTTGTACTGTCACAGTTCATCTACAGACTCATCGCTCCCAGCTGCCACCAAGATTTTTTTTATTAGTTCTTTTTTTAAAACTTGTATTACAATATATCAAGTAGACAAAGTGCATTAATTATGTAAGGCTGAGTTACAAATAGCTACTAAGCAAAGGTCATCTCAATTGTTCTGAACTTCCCTCCCACCCATTCTTCTGTTTTACACCCTGATAATTTCCTTGCACATTTGTGGTTTTGCTACATATTTGTACTTTCCTATTGAATAGTTTAATTTTGTTTATTAATTAGTTTGTGGGAATAGACTCAGAGTGTATACCCTTCCCTGTGTTCCCTCTGTTTCTCCCTTAGTTCTGTTTGTTTACTGTTTACAGTGCCTTAAGTTGTAGTTTATTTTCTTACTGTCGAACACTCTATTGTATGAACCCACCATAATTCATGCATCCCCTTCCTATCTGATTTTTTTCTTTCTAATCCTGGTGAGTCAGCGGCTATGTAAACATTCTCTCCGTGAGCCCTGCTGCACACGTGCTCCAGTTGGCTTAGGGGACATTTAGGACAGACACTGACAGCACATGCTAGCAGAGCAGCACTGACTGTTGGAACACTGAAGCATTCTTGTTCAGGGTGCTAAAGAGCCACTGGCCCAGAAGCTGCCGGAGTTGCTGTCAACCATGCTGCGCTCAGGGAGTCCTTTAGAGCAGCTCTCACTGACTCGGGTGTGGCTGACAAACCGTCCCAGTGGCTCTGGGTCTCACAGTGTCCTCCAAGGACAGGAGTGCTGCAGCCCTCGAGGTCTAGTGCCTAGTGTCTACCTGAACTACGTGTGCTCTGACCACTGGTGCTATGGGCCAGAGCTCTCCAGAATCACACATGATGTCTGTTTGAGAAAAGGAATGTCTCCAAATAGTTAGCAACTCACGAAGATTTTTTTTAATTGGTTATTTTCTTTATTTACATTTCAAATGTTATCCCCTTTCAGTGTTTCCCCTCCGCAAATCCCCCATCCCTGTCCCCTTTGACTCTATGAGGGTGCTCCCCCATCCACCCACCCACTCCCGCCTTACCACTCTAGCATCCCGTTACACTGGGTCATCAAGCCTCCTCAGGACCAAGGTCCTCCCCACCCACTGATGCCAGATAAGGCCATCCTCTGCTACATATGTAGCTGGAGCCATGGGTCCCTCCATGTGTACTCCTTGGTTGGTGGTTTAGTCCCTGGGAGCTCTGGGTGGTCTGGTTGGTTGATATTGTTGTTCTTCCTCCGGGGTTGCAAACCCCTTCATCTCCTTCAGTCCTTCCCCTAACTCTTCCATTGAGGTTCCCAGGCTCAGTCTGATGGTTGGCTGAACTCATAAAAAATTTTAAGAATATATTCTATTTTTAAGTTTACAACTTTAAGACTAATGTAAAAAAATCATGTATCTGCTTACGGAGACGTAACCAGCAACCAAAGAGCATGCACGGGACAGACCTAGGCTCCCTACATATATGTAACAGATGTGTAGCTTGGTCTTCATGTGGGACCCTTAACAAGTAGAGTAGGAGCTATCCCTGACTCTGCTGCCTGCCTTTGGATCCTTTTTCCTGACTGGGCTGGCATATCTAGCCTTCCCAGGAGAAGATGCTCCTAGTCTTACTGCAACTTGATATGCCTAAGCAAGCGACTGATATCCATGGGAGGCTTCTTTCTGGGGAGAAAGGAAGGGGAGGTGTGGGTAGGGGAGGTGAGAGGGAGGGACTAGGAGGAGAGGAGAGAAGGGAAGTTTCAACTGGGATGTAAAATAAATAAATTAATCAATAAAACAAATCACTAGCTATACTTTCCAGACCATTGTATGAAATGAGCCATATACATCAATGTTTTGTAATATTTGTCTATAAATTTTATTCATTATTAAAAAAAAATCATGTATTCATCATCCTAGACAGTGTGTACAGGAGTTCGCTGTCTCCCAAGTTCTCTTGTGCTGCTTTAAAGTTCTGCCCCACAGCTGTCTGTTTCTCTCTGTGGTCTGGCTGTCATCTTCTGACTTTATCCTGTGACAGTTCCTTTGGCTACTATGCGAGTTCCTGGGTGTGCAACTGTGGTGGTCAGAGCAGCTCATGTTTACAGAATGACTGACCTCTGCGTGACTAGATGCAGAAACGTATGCTCAGAGTCACCAGACCTGAATTTGATCCTGTGGTGGTTTGTGAGGATATACAATTCTTCCTGACCTTTGTTTCTCTGATTATCACTGAGGATAAGCACTTTGGTGTCCAGAGTCAGGTCACGCAGCTTATAAATGAATTAGTGAGACATTGTAAAGATCATTATGTGACTTTCATTTCTTATAGGACTCTTAAGTTTTAGCTTTACACATTTAAAGTTGTTTATTACATTTATTTTGTGTGTGTATGTGTGTGAGTTTTAGCTGAAGTGGTCAGGCTTGGAGGCAATTGCCTTTACCTACTGAGCTTCCTTGTGATCCTGGTTTATATATTTTACATTTTGAACATGTGAAAGTTCTATATTCTGTGTTTTAAAAGTTTAGCATATGCGTTATGCCTTTCCCTGCCAGTGTGTTCCCCTCAGCTCTGTCTTCTCACCTTCTCATTCTGTTACTCACTAGCTCTTCTTGACTTCAGTAGTTAATTAACAAATTAAGTTATTTAATCAACTTTTAAAGGATAATGGATGCTCTCTCTTCCAGTTTCTTACTAGTCACCCTGTAATTCGTAACTCACCGGGTTTCATTTTTATCTACTTAAAGTTTAAAAAAAAAAAGTTATGTGGTGATCCCTGCAAGTACCATGAGCACCCTTTAAACCAGCCAGGAACCAAGCCAGGTGAGGTTAAGAATCGACGTCTGGTCAGCATGACTTTAGCCCGTGCAGAGTCAAAAACATCTGGACTCTGGCCAAGGGGTTTACTTTTCTTACACCCTTAAACACAGTGAACCTTTAGAAAAAAGTTTCCATCAGACACTGATCACTACAAAGCTTTAGGTTTGACTGCACGGAAACTTTCTTACAAAGTGCATCTCTTTAGCAAAATCCCTGGGATGGTTACTATAAGAATAAGATCTATAAAAGGATAAACAGCGCTCAGGATAAGGGCCTAGGGAGGAAGGATTTGTAATAAGCATAAAGATAGGTTCTATTGATGGAGGATGCAAATTACATGGCATCTCTTTCATAAGGATGGGTAGGGAAATTAGGCCCTGTGCCTGGTGCTTAAAGGTCTGCGCACAGCAGGAGCTTCTGCTTTGGGTGTGGTCCTGCTCTGGGGACTTGTCTTTTCTGACCAACCATTTAAAAAAATAATAATAATCTGAACTAGGTCTCAGAGATGTTCAGCCAATCAGCTCCCTTTATAAAGAAATCAAAGATCTGCTTCCATCTCAGTGAAAGCCTGTCTCCAAACAAAGGCCCCCTCTACCACTTGTCCTGAACCAGGTGGACAATTGTTTCAGGGTTTTCTCTCACCCAAACTCTACCTTATAAAATTCTGAGAGAAAAAAAAATAAAAGAAAAAAAAGAAATTAGGCCCTGGTTCTTCCTCCTGTCCACATGCTCCCAGAAATAAGACTCAGACTCAAAATTTAATTACTAATACCTTGGCTCTTCTCTGACAAGCTACAACTTAAAATATCCCAACATTCTGCCATGTGTCTGGTTACGCATGCTCAGATATCCTCTGTCTTGTCACATCTTCCCAGCCAGATTTCCCAGGGCTCCTCTTCCCCAGTATTCTTTCTCCTTCTCCATGCCCCGCCTTCTATTTCCTGCTTAAACCATAGGCCAAAGGCTTCGTGTGTGTGTGTGTGTGTGTGTGTGTGTGTGTGTGTGTGTGTGTGTGTGTTTTAGAGACAGGGTTTCTCTGTGTAACCCTGGCTGTCCTGGAACTCACTCTGTAGACCAGGCTGGCCTTGAACTCAGAAATCTGCCTGCCTCTGCCTCCCAAGTGCTGGGATTACAGGCGTGCGCCAACACTGCTTGGCTCAAAGGCTTTGTAATTGATACATCCCAACCCTACACAAGATCTTCTTTCTCTAGGTGGGTTCTATTCACTGAGCGACAAAGCTCAGGTATGGGGCCCAGACAATACTCAGGATTTTGGGGGATTCAAGAGAAGGCTGACTCTATAGAATAACACCATAGAATCACCAGCTTGTCAGACAACATCCACTCCAGCTTTCTGCATGAGCAGGTGTTATTTCCTTCCCTTGAAGAAGAAAAAACCTGCCTGTTTTTAACAATCTTGGTTTCTCTAATGTGATGGTCCTCAGTCTCGACAGCTTTGAGGGTTGACCGACCCTTTCACGTATTAGATATATCACATACCTGGAATCACAGATCAGATATCCTACATATCAGGTATTCACAATAGGATTCATTAACAGTAGCAAAGTTACAGTTATGAAGTAGCAATGAAATAATTTTATGGCTGGGGGTGGCCACCGATTAGTTATTTCTCCACCGGTGAAATGAGCCAACTCAAGCCAGACTAGATTATATTAAGTGCAGATTTATTGGGAAGTTGTACAACATGAGGAAGTGTATAAAGGATCATAGCATCAGGAAGGTTGAGGACCACTGGTCTAGTGCTTTCTGTCAGCTGTGCTCTCTACATGGTTAGTAGTCTCCTTACAAAATCAAACCAAATGTTCCAAACGCCTATCCTTTTATAAAATTTCTCTGTAGCAGTGAGCTTTTGTAGCCTTTATCACGTCTTCTCATGTTCATTATACTACAGTCTTCCCTCCCTCCTTTTCTTCCTCCCTCCCTTCCATCTATCCTTCCTTCCTTTCTTCCTCCCTCCCTTCCTCCCTTCCCTCCCTCCTTGCCTCCCTTCCTTCCACCCTTCCTTCCCTCCCTCCTTGCCTCCTTCCCTTCCTCCATCCATCCTTCCTCCCTCCCTCCCTTCCTCCCTCCCTCCCTCCCTTCCACCCTTCCTTCCCTCCCTCCCTTCCATCCATCCTTCCTTCCTTTCTTCCTCCCTCCTTCCTTCCCTCCCCCCTTGCCTCCTTGCTTCCCTCCCTCCCTCCCTTCCTCCTTCCTTCCCTCTTTTCCTCCCTCCCTTCCTCCTTTCTTCCTTCTTTCCTTCCTTCCCTCCCTCCTTCCCTTCCTCCCTTCCTCTCTCCCTCCTTCCCACTCTTCCTTTCTCTCTATCCAATCTTCCATTTCTTTTTCTCCTTCCCCTTCCTTCCTTCCTTCCTTCCTTCCTTCCTTCCTTCCCTCCCTCCTTCCTCTTCCCCCTCTCATTCCCTCCCTTTCTCCCTCCCTTTCTCCCTCCCTCCCTCCTCCCATCTCACTCTCCCTTTACCTCCCTCCCACTTCTCATCTTTTTCCTCCCTTCCCCTCTCCCCATTCACTCTTCCTTTCCTTCCTCCCTAACTTCCTTCCTCCCTTAGACTGGACATGCCAATTGCTTGTAGACATCTCTATTTTAGGAAACAATGTTTAGAAAAGAATCCCTGCCTCCCCTTTTCAACCTTGAAAATGGCCCTCTTACTTCTGCTTTGACACTTGCCTCTGTTTCTCCCCGACCCCCAGGTTTGTACAGCTCCCTCCGCCGTGCTCTCTTCAGCAATGATGAATTCTGTGCCCCCCTTTAATTTCCTTCTTCCCACTGTTGCTAATCGGCAGATAGGCTTCTCATTCTTTCTTGTTTGCACTGCTGTAGTGATCTTGACACAGAGTCTCCTGCTGCACAGCTTTGTCTGAAGACCCTGTTTCAAAGCACTAGGTTAATATTTGAAAGGAAAAGTACCAGTTCAGGACTCCCAAGACTAAGTTGTCAGCACAAAGGAGATTTATTTGCCCCTGAGGGGCAGAGGGGGGAGGGAATAAGAGAAAACACAGGAGATAGTGTCTGGAAACCCTGCTGCTGAGGTTGACATCTGATGTTATCAGAAAGCCCTGAACTCTGTGCAGAATGGAAGACTCCCTTTGTCTTCAGGACTTCTCTGCCCTGTCTGGGGAGCTCGACCCTCTACCTGCAGAATGGTACATAGCCTTAATGAGATTACAGGTTCAGCTTCCTTTCTCACGGTAAGAATCCAGCCCAGCAAGCACCTGAGATTGCTGCAATGCCTCATGCTTATAAGTCATCTCAGGACCTTAGCCTTCAGCCAATGCCCTTTGCCCAACCTGGATATTCCTACCCCTCCCCCAAAACTACATAACCCTTCATTCACCGCAAATAAAGGTGATCTGTCTCTCCGAAGCTGAGCCCTGAATGTTGGGCCATCCGAAACCCTGTTTGTCCACTCTGCTCGCTTGTCCTTGGCCAGGGGTCAGCAACCCCTGGGAAGAAGGGAGAATGGCAACAGAGGATGAGGGAAATGGGAACAAGGGAAAAAAAAATCACGCTTACAGGTGATTCCACTAGGCTCCTTCCAGGGACCTAGCAATGGCTTACATTATCACCTGCCACTATCACCTGTCCCTGCCAGGCATGCCAGGCGTGCCAGGTGTGGGCTTCTTATAAAAGGACTGCCCACCTCTCCAGCTCTCTCCGTTCCGAGCATTTGCTTTCTTCCCCTATCTGGCCTTCTCTGTGCATACCCCTTCTCTTCTCTCACAGCTCCGCCCCCATCTGTCTGCCTTCTCCATGTCCACTCAACCCCTTCTCTGGATCCTCCCTCCTCTGCCTTCCTCAGATCTTATACCATTTCCCTCATACCAGATCTGTTGTGTGGTGTAATTACTCAGGGACATACCTTGGTGTGGTGGTTTGAATATGCTTGCCCCATGGAAAGTGTCACTATTAGGAGGTGTGGCCCTGTTGGAGGAAGTTCGTTAGTGTGGGGATGGGCTTTGAAGTCCTATGCTCAAGGTCTGTCCAGTGTGAAAGAGACAGTCTCCTTGTTGTCTTCAGATCAAGATGTAGTACTGTCAGCTCTTCCATTACCATGGCTGCCTGGATGCTGCCATGCTTCCTACTATGATGATAATGGAATGAACCTTTGAAACTGTAAGCCAGACCCAGCTAAATGTTTTCCTTTATAAGAGTTATCTTGATCATGGTATCTTTTTATAGCAATAACACCCTAACTAAGACAATCGGCGTGGGACTACCAGGTACCTCCTCAGTGCATTATATTTCATAATAAGGGGGAGAGGTATTTATCTCCAGAATACAATGGACTGCCTTTGAATAGAAAGGAGACAGATGTGGCACATAGGAAAATGACAATTTATAAAGGTACAAGAGGAAACCCCATGTTAGAATGAGGTGTTTAATTTTAATTGGGCATGTTAATTATGTAATCCAAAGGGGGCTTTTGATTGCTGGATTTCAATACTTTGGTAGCTGGATCTTGGTAGTTAGGCTCAGGAGGAGGAAGTGGCCAAATAAGGGTATAGACCTTGGGGGCTAGCTTTAGGAATGTAATCTAACGGTTTTTAGCAGGGAAGAGGGAAATGGGGGAGAAGGGCAAGGCCTGCCTGAGCTGTGTTCCCCACACTCAAGTAGGGCAGAGTCCCTTCATTATTCCCAATACTTTCTTCAAAAAAAAAAAAACTTATCTCTTTTTTCCCTTAGTGTTTTTTTTTTTAAAGTCAGATACCTTTTCTCATCTAAAAGCTCTAAATTCTTCAAGATCAACCTCAAAACTCACTCCAGCTTTCAAGAACATGTTTCCCCACACTACAGTATATTGACTCTTACCCTTTGGGTTTCCTGGTTATCCAGGAGTACAGTTCCCTCAGCTCACCACCACACTCTTGTGACTGTCACTTGACATCTTTGGTGTATTAAATCAGTAATGTTCCCTCTGTTTCCTCAGCTAAACTTGGCACCAAAGGGTGTGAGTCCCAGAGCAGAGCTCTCCTTTGCCGTGGCCCATGTACCTGAGGTCTCCCCTGCTGTACTTGAAAAACTCCCCAATCTATGACTCATTTTGTACTGTACACACTTCCACATGGATGACGTTTCTCTGGGAACCTGAACTAGTGTTCTGGGAATGCCATCACTTCTGTTTGGCTTGAAGTAAAGTATTTATTATTCCTTGCAAGGTGAGAACGATAAAGAAGATTCGTTGTCAGGGAAACAGTGAGGCGGCCCAAAGTGTCCTGCTTAGGATTTTGGGTGGCAATAGAAAAAGAAAAGTCATACTTTTGGAATTAGAACTTGGAGCAGTGGGCTGACTTGCTTTGACATTCTGCATTCATCTGTCTCCAAAGAGAAGGGTCTGGAGGCATAAACATCACTTCATCTCAGTAACGGACCTATCTCCTTAAGCATGTCTTCAGGAAAATTGGCGTTTCTGAGGGGTCATCCAGAGGTCAACAGACCTAAGCTGCAACACGTTTTCCTTTTTTGTTTTTTTTGAAAATAAACTTACTTATTGTGTGTATGGCATGTGCATGTATGTTCATTGCCATGATGAATGAGTGGAAGTCAGAGGACAACCAGCAGGAGTCAGTTCTCTCCTCCCAACACAGGGCAATTGAGTTCAGGTCCTCGGGTTTGGTGGCAAACATCTGTACTTGCAGATTGAGCCTCCTGGAGCATTATATTTTAGTTTTACAGAATCTTTTTCTTACATCAATGCATGACACAGCCCATAATCATGTACAGAATTCATTTGTCATGTCTTATATGTGTCTATTAATTTCTTTTTTATTGATTAATTAATTAACTTTATATCCCAGTATCATCCCCCCTTCTCCTCCAAGTTCTCCTGCCATAGCTCCTCCCCCCATTTCCTCTTCTTCTTCTCTGAGAAGGGGTAGGCACCCCTGAGTATCACCCTACCTTGGCACATCAAGTTATTGCAAGACTAGATCCTTCCTCTCCCACTGAGGCCAGACCAGGTAGCACAGTTAGGGGAATGGGATACACATACAGGCAACAGATTCAGGTATAGCCCCTGCTCTAGTTGTTGGGGGACCCATATGAAGACCAAGCTGTACATCTACATATGTGTGTATGTGTATGTGTGTGGAGGGGGCTATGTCCAGCCAGAGTTCACTCTTTGGTTGATGGTTCAGTTTCTGGGAACCCCCAACAGTTCAGGTTAGTTGACTGTTGGTCTTTCTATAGAGTCCCTATCCTCTTCAGGTCCCTCCATCCTTCCCCCAACTCTTCCACAAGGTTCCCCAAGCTCTGTATGTTTGGTTGCAGGTCTCTGCATCTGTTTCCATTAGCTGCTGGATGGAGCCTCTCAGAAGACAGTTATGCTAGGTTCCTTTCTGCAAGCACAACAGAGTATCAGTAATAGTGCCAGGGATTAGTTCTTGCCCATGGGATGGGTCTCAGTTTGGGCCAGGCATTGGTTGGCCATTCCCTCCATCTCCGCTCCATCCTTGTCCCTGCACATCTTGTACGCAGGATACATTTTGGGTCAAAGGTTTTGTGGATGGGTTGCTGCTCTTAATCGTCCACTGGGAGTCATGCCTGGCTATAGAAGGTGGCTGCTTCAGGCTCCATATGCCCATTAGCTAGGAGTCTCAGTTAGAGTCACCCCCATAGACTCCCTAGAGCCTCCTCTAGTCCAAGACCTCTAGCACGTCCTAGAGATGTCCCCTCACCACTGATTCTCATTCTCTCTCCTGCTTTCCTTGCAGTTGATCCACCACCTCATTCCTTTCCCCATCCCCTCTCCCACCCAGTTCTGTCCCTCCATTCATTTCCAATATCTATTTTATTTCCCTTTCTGAGAAAGATTCAAGCATCCTCCCTTGGGCCCTTCTTGCTATTTGGCTATTTTGGGTCTGTGGATTAGCATGGTTGTTCTGTACTTTATGGCTAACATCTACTTATCAGTGAGTACATACGCTGAATGTCTTTTTGGGTCTGGGTTACTTCACTCAGGATGATATTTTCTACTTCCATCCATTTGCCTGCACAATTAATGATATCATTGTTTTTAATAGCTGAGTAGCTGTTTGTATAAATGAGCCACATTTTCTTTATTCTTCAGTTGATGGGATCTGGGTTGGTTTTGATTTCAGGTTATTAAAGCTTCTATGAACATAGAGAATTTTGGAAATATGCCCAGCAGTGTTACAGCTGGGACTTGAGTAGAACTATTCTCAATTTTCTGAGAAAAAGCCAAATTGATTTCCAGAGTGGTTGCACAAGTTTGCACTCCCACTAGCAATGGAAGAGGTTTCCCCTTGCTCCACATCCTTGCCAGCATGCACTGTCACTTGAGTTTTTGATCTTAGTCACTCTGATAGGTATAAAGTGGAATCTCAGGGTTGTATTGATTTGCATTTCCCTGATGACTAAGGATGTGGAATATTTCTTTAAGTGTTTCTTGGCCATAGGAGATTTCTTTGTTGAGAATTCTCTGTTTAGCTCTGTATCCCATTTTAAATTAGATTTGGGTTATTGGAGTCTAACTTCCTGAGTTTTTTTTTATTATATATTTTGGATAATAGCTCTCTGTCAGATGTAGGGTTGGTGAAGATCTTTTTCCAATCTGTAGGTTGCCATTTTGTCTTATTGACAGTTTTCTTTGACTTTCAGAAGCTTCTCAGTTTTATGAGGTCCCATTTATAATTGTTGATCTTAGTGACTGAGCTATGGGTGTTCTGTTCAGGAAGTTGTCTCCTATACTAATAATTTCAAGGCTATTCCTTACTTTCTGTTCTATTAGATGTAGTGTATGTGATTTTATATTGAGGACTTTGATGTATTTGGACTTGAGTTTTGTGCAGGGTGATAAATATGGATAAATATTTGCATTCTTCTACATGCAGACATTTAGTTAGACCAGCACCATTTGTAAAGATGCCCTTCCTTTATGGTTTTGGATTCTGTGTTAAAAATCAAGTGTCCATAGATGTGTGGGTTTATTTCTGGATCTTCTATTCTATCCCATTGATCAACCTGTCTGTTTCAATACCAACACCATGCAGTTTTTATTACTATTACTCTGTAGTACAGCTTGAAGTCAGGGATGGTAATTCATTCTCCAGAAGTTCTTTTAATGTTTTATCTATCCTGGATTTTTTGGTTTTTCTATACGAAGTTGAGAATTGTTCTTTCAAGGTCTGCAAAGAATTGTGTTGGAATTTTGATGGAAATTGCATTGACTCTGTAGATTTGCAAGGTGTCCATTTTCACTGTTAGCATGTGAGGTCTTCCCATCTTCTGAGATCTTCAATTTCTTTCTTCAGAGACTTGAAGTTCTTGTCATACAGGTCTTTCATTGCTTGGTTAGAGTTACATCAAGATATTTTATATTATTTGTGGCTATTGTGAAGGGTGCTTTCTCCCTAACTTCTTTCTCAGGCAGTTTATCATTTGTATATAAGGAGGGTTATTGATTTCTTTGAGTTAATTTTGTATCCAGCCACTTTGCTGAAGGTGTTTCTCAGCTGTAGGAGTTCTCTGGTAGAATTTTTGGGGTCACTTATGTATACTATCATCTTCAAATAACAATACTTTGACATCTTCCTTCCCAATTTGAATCCCCTTGATCTCCTTTAGTTGTCTCATTGCTCCAGCTAGGATTTCAGGTACTATCTTGCATAGATACAAAGAAAGTCGACAGCCTTTTCTCTGATTTTACTTGAATGCTTTATGATTCTCTTCATTTAATTTGATGTTGGTTATTGATTTGCTGTATGGTGCCTTTATTGTGTTTAGGTATGCTTCTTGTATCTCTGATCTCTCCATGACTTTTAACATGAAAGGGTTTTAGATTTTGTCAAAGACTTTTCAGTATCTAATGATATGGTCACGTGTTTTTCTTTCAGTTTGTTTATATGGTGTATTACATTGATGGATTTTTGTATATTGTACCACCCCTGAATCCCTGGGATGAAGCCTACTTGATCATGGTGAATGCTGTCTTTGGTGTGTTCTTGGATTTGGTTTGGGAGAATTTTATTGAATATTTTTGCATCAATGTTCATAAGGGAAATTGGTCTGAAATACTCTTTCTTTGTCCAGTCTCTGTGGTTTAGGTATCAGGTGACTGTGACCTCATAGAGTGAGTCTGGCAATGTTCTTTCTGTTTCTATTTTATGGAATAGTTTGAGGAGTATTGGTGTCTTAGAATTTTACTGCTGTGAACAGACACCAGGACCAAGGCAACTCTTATAAGGACAATATTTAATTGGGGCTGGTTTAGAGGAGAAGTTCTGTCAATTATCATCAATGCAGGAGCATGGCAACATTCAGGCTGGTATGGTGCAGGAAGAGCTGAGAGTTATATATCTTCATCTGAAGGCCTCTAGGAGAAAACAGGCTTCCAGGCAGCTAGAATGAGGATCTTAAAGTCCTCGTTCTATAGTGACACATTTCCTCCAACAAGGCCACACTTCCTCCAACACAGCCATACATCCTAATAGTGCTACTCCCTGGGCCAAGCATATTCAAACCACCACATCTGGAATTAGTTCTTCTTTGAACATTTGGTAGAATTCTGTGCTAAAACCATCTGGCCCTGGGCCTTTTGAGGATAGGGGACTTTTAATGATTTCTTAGGGACTCTAGGACTATTTAGATAATTTACCTGATCTTGATTTAACTTTGGTAAGTGATTCCAGTTTAGACAATCATCCATTTCACTTAGATTTTCCAGTTTTGTGGAAAAACCTAATGATTCTTTGAATTTCCTCAGTGTCTGATGTTATGTCTCCCTTTCATTTCTTTGCTTATTTGGGTACTGCCTCTCTGCCTTTTAGTTAGTTTGACTAAGGCTTTACCTCTTTTGTTGATTCTCTTAAAGGACCAGCGTTTGGTTTTGTTGATTCTTTATATTGTTCTTTCTGTTTCTAATTGATTGACGTCAGTCCTGAGTTTGATTATTTCCTGCCAGCTATTTCTCTTCAGTGTGTTTGCTTCTTCTTTTTTTTTTTCTAGTGCTTTCAGGTGTATTTTTAAATTGTTAGTATGCACACACTCCAGTTTTTTTTAAAGTCAGTTAGTGCTATGAACTTCCTTCTTACACTGCTTTCATTATGTCCCATACGTTTGGGTATGTTGTGCCTTACTTTTATTTGAATTCTAGAAAGTTTTAAAATTTCTTTCTTTATTTCTTCCCTGGCCCAGTGATCATTGGGTAGAGAGTTGTTCATTTTCCCTGAATTTGTAGGCTTTTTGTTGTTTCTGTTGTTATTGAAATCCAGCTTTATTCCATGGTGGTCTTATAGGATACAAGGGGTTATTTCAATTCTCTTATATCTGTTGAGGCAATATATCTGTTGAGGTCAATTTTGGAGAAGGCTCCATGAGATGCTGAGAGAAAGGCATATTCTTTTGTGTTTGGGTGAAATGTTCTGTAGATATCTATTCAGTCCATTTGAATCATAACCTCTGTTAGTTTCATTATTTCTCTGTTTAGTTTTTGTGTCAATGACCTGTCCTTTAGTGAGAGTGGGGTGTTGAAGTCTCCCAGTATAAATGTGTGGGGTTCAATGTGTGATTTAAGTCTCACACTATAAATGTGTGGGGTTCAATGTATGATGTAAGCCTTAGTAATTTTTAAAAATATTTTTTTTAGGAATGTGGGGGCCCTTGCATTTGGGGCACAAGCATTAAAAATTGAGATGTTATCTTGGTGGATTTTTCCTTTGATGAGTATGAAGTGTCCTTCTGCATCTCTTTTGATTACTTTTGGTTGAAAGTCTATTTTATTAAATATTAAAATGGCATTTTCAGCTTGTTTCTTGGGTCCATATTTGCTTTGAAAACCTTTTTCCAGCCTTTTACTCCAAAGTGACATCTATCTTTGTTGGGAAGTGTGTTTCTTATCTGCGGCAGAATAATGGATCCTGTTTACACATCTACTCTGTTAACCTGTGTCTTTTGATTCAGGAATTAAGATCATTGTTGTTGAGAGATATTAATAACTAACAATCATTAATTCCTGATATTTTGATGTTGGTGGTGGTTGTGTGTGTGTGTGTGTGTGTGTGTGTGTGTGTGTGTGATTCTTATCTTTTGGTTTTGCTGATGTGGAATTATATATTTATTGGGTTTTCTTGGGTGTGGTTGCCCTCCTTGTGTTGGAGTTTTCCTTCTTGTATTCTTTGTAGAGCTGGATTAGTGGAAAGAAACTATTTAAGTTTGGTTTTATCATAGAATATCTTGTTTTCTCCATCTATGGTGATTGAAAATTTTGCTGGGTATAGTAGTCTGGGCTGACATCTGTGATCTCTTAGAGACTGTAAGACATCTTCCCAGGCCCTTCTGGCTTTTAAAGTCCCTGCTGAGAAGTTGAGTGTATTTATATTTTACTTAGCCTTCATCCCTGTTCCTTAAAGATCATTCGTCTAAGTTCATGTCACCTGGTTTGCAGTTCTGGTGATTCCCCCAGACAAAATATCAAAATATCACTAGAATTTCAGGATAAGATTAAGAGTTATTTTAAAAAAAGAGTTTAACACAAAATTCTCCCTATCTATTATCTATCTATCTATCTATCTATCTATCTATCTATCTATCTATCTATCTATCTATCTATCTATCTATCTATCTATCTATCCATCTATCCATCCATCCATCCATCCATCCATCCATCCATCCATCCATCCATCCATCCATCCACCCACCCACCCACCCACCCACCCACCCACCCACCCACCCACCCACCCACCTATCTATCTATCTATCTATCTATCTATCTATCTATCTATCTATCTATCTATCTATCTATCTGTAATCTAAATCTGTAATCTATCTAAAATAGTTCTGTTTAGGCTGATTAATTTTGTCCCACACAGAATGTTGAAAATGGAGCCATTGATTCTTCAGTGCCAGGTCTGATTCCCAAAAACCAGACTTCGAAGTACCCATTCTGGCAGGGACTCAGTTAAGTTCCTAGCTGGGGATGTTTGTTTCTGTTGTCTCAGTCTCAAGGGAAAAGCAAACAAACCTCACACAGGGCAGATCCCATGCTAAGGAAGTCTTTTAGTAGAAAGGGCAGTCCTCTTCTGTGGACTCGGCTCAGGGGATGCTAAGAGAGTTTTTATATGCAGAGAATATGAAAGGAAGTCCCACCCTAAGCCAGCTGTCGACTTTAATCCCAGGTCTTGGAGAATGTTAAACTGTTTGATTTAACCTTGTATGTTTTCTTTGTATGACTGTTTGTATTCAGGCTTTAATTTTATATTTGACCTTTATTTAATACACTTTAGACCTTGTTTTACCTGAGGCAATGTCCCATTTCCTAGGAACTGTGTTGATACCTTTTGAAGTCGCCAAGTTAGATTCCAGAAATCTTATGAAATTGACATTCCAGGAATCTTCTGAATTCCTGGATTTGCTCCTGTATCCATTAATCCTTCAATTTTAATTTCATCTAACTATAATTTTAATTTTGGTCTCTTATTATTTATAGCAGCTTGCCCAAATACTTTTTGTTTTCAATCTTTCTTGGCTTTTCTGTTTTATCTATTGGAGCTGCATGAGTTTGATATCTGGGTCATTAACATTTATATCCAGAGCAGTATTATTTTATTGTTCTGTGGATGAGTTTCTCTTCTGTTGACCTGAGGTGGCCGACTTGATTTAGTATTGGGGCCTCTTGTAGCATTCCCAACAAGGTGTGACCTTGTTTGTTCCCTGTTCATCTCATTAGTCTAGTGCTGGCTTTTGTCACACCTGCATATTTCAGAAGTCTGGGGCCTTCTTTTTGGATTATTTCTAGAAAAAAACTTGCTTTTAGAATGCCTTGATAGCAATCCCTTTTTTTTGCCTTTCCTTGCCACAATTAAAATATTTGAGAGTTGGCTTTTCTTAAAACTTTTAGAGATTATTTTTTCTATTTAAGCTGCATTCTTAAATTTTTAAAATCTAGTCTTTCTATGGGATGCCATCCAAATTCTTCCTGAGCGCTCAAACACTCTCCTGTCAATTGTTGTACACTAACTGGATAAGCTCAAGGTGATTTTTTGACTGACTTCTGAATATCATTATATGGTAGCACTATAGGCTTTGGCCTTATTTCTTTTGTCTCTATTTTAGTATCTTTTTCAATTTTATTTATATTTTTTTCTAATTTTTTTTCTAAGGCTGGTCTCAAGTTTTCATATTTCTCTTTTTGCTTATATTTCTATTGTCAATATTATTGGGGGAAGGAGCAGGGAACAGAGTGGGGAGACTTGAAAAGGGGTAGAGGCAGAGAAGGACAGAAAGAGAGAGGAGAGAGGAAGAGAAAAAGAGGGGGAAAAGACCAGTTGGGGACACATGGGAAAGAGAAAGGGAGGTGGGGGGAGGGAGGGAGGGAGGGAATGAGAGAGAGAGAGAGAGAGAGAGAGAGAGAGAGAGAGAGAGACCAATAGTCTCTCATATACAGGAGCCAGGCTCCTACTTGGCTCTTATTAGGTAACTGTTGGGTGGAGGCTAGAGGAATTGATAACAATTCAGGTCTTATTTAGGAAGCCATATTGTTGAGGTATTTTAGGTGAGACTTCCCTATCATTCCAGGAAGCTGACTTCCTGGTCCTATGGCTCTCAAAGCCTTTCTATTCCCCCTTCTGCAATGTTCCCTGAGTCTTAGGTACAGGAGCTGTGTGGTAGATGTGCTCGTTGGGGCTTGGCTTCCTACAATGAGTTGATTTCTGCAGTTGGCTATGACTTGCTGTGGTTTTCTGTAACGATCTCTGTTTACTGTAAAGAGAAGCTTCTTTGATGAAAGGTGAGAGAGTCACCCTTATCTGTAGGTATAAGGGTAGGATACAGCTGGTTGTAGTTATGTATTTATTCATATATATACATACACATACACACACACACACACACACACACATATATACATATATGTGACCAATAATAAAAAAGAGGCCATCAATGGAGAGTGAGAGGAAAGCATTGGAGGGGTAAAAGGGAAAACAGGGAAGTGGGAAGAATAAGTTGTTTCTAATTCCTTTAAAGGATAGTTGTTGATTTTCTTTTTTTTAATTTTCCATATTTTTTTTTTATTTACATTCCCAATGATTTCCCTTTCCCGGTTCCTCCCTCCCCGAAAGTCCCATAAGCCCTCTTCCCTCCCCCTGTTCCCCATTCAACCCCTTCTCGCTTATCTGTCCTGGTATTCTCCTACATCCAGTCTTTCTAGGACCAGGGGTCTCTCCTTCCATCTTCTTGGAAATCAATTGATATGTGAATTGTGTCTTGGGTATTCCGAGATTCTGGGTTAATATCCCCTTATCAGTGACTGCATACCATGTGTGTTCTTTTGTGATTGGGTACCTCACTAAGGATGATATTTTCCAGTTCTGACCATTTTCCTAGGAATTTCATGAATTCATTGTTTTTAATTGCAGAGTAGTATTCCATTGTGTAAATATACCACATCTTCTGAATCCATTCCTCCGTTGAGGGACATTTGGGTTCTTTCCAGCTTCTGGCTATTATAAATAAGGCTGCTATGAACATAGTGGAGCATGTGTCCTTATTGCATGCAGGGGAAGTCTCTGGGTATATGCCCAGGAGTGGTATAGCAGGATCCTCCAGGAGTGTCATGCCCAGTTTTCTGAGGAACCGCCAGACTGCTTTCCAGAGTGGTTGTACCAGCTTGCAATCCCACCAGCAGTGGAGGAGTGTTCCTCTTTCCCCACATCCTTGCCAACACCTGCTGTCTCCTGTGTTTTTGATCTTAGCCATTCTGACTGGTGTGAGGTAGCATCTCAGTGTTGTTGTTATTTGCATTTCCCTAATGACTAAGGCTGTTGAACATTTCTTTAGGTGCTTCTCAGCCATTAGATATTCTTCAGGTGAGAACTCTTTGTTTAGCTCTGTACCCCATTTTGTAATAGGGTTAGTTGGCTCTCTGGAGTCTAACTTCTTGAGTTCTTTGTATATATTGGATATTAGCCCTCTGTCGGATGTAGGGTTGGTAAAGATCATTTCCCAGTTAGTTGGTTGCCGTTTTGTCCTTTTGACAGTGTCCTTTGCATTACAGAAACTTTGTAATTTTATGAGGTTCCATTTGTCAATTCTTGATCTTAGAGTATAAGCTATTGGTGTTCTGTTCAGGAAATTTTCCCCTATGCCCATATGTTAAAGACTCTTCCCTAGTTTCTTTTCTATTAGTTTTAGTGTGTCTGGTTTTATGTGGAGGTCCTTGATCCACTTGGAATTGAGTTTAGCACAAGGAGATAAGCATGGATTGATTTGCATTCTTCTGCATGCTGACCTCTAGTTGAGTCAGCACCATTTGTTGAAAAGGCTATCTTGATTTCTGTTAGTAATGTTCCTATGTTTGCCTTTTGCCATCTGGTTATCTCTGGTGTTAGTTGGTCCTGCTGTCACTGGCTGTTGCTTGAACCTCCTGTGAGTCTGCAAGCCTTTTTCTGCCCCCTTGGATGACCGGGCTTCCCCTGGTACCGATTGCTGAGGGGCTGCCCTGCTACTGAGTGACTATGGAGCCCTGATGTGCCTTGCCCCAAGTGATGTCATACTTGGGAAATCCCTGAGTACCTGGAGACTCAGTGTAGTCAATCCCCGGAACAGAGGTGGCTAAGGCGAGGCCGGTTCTCTCTCTCCTGGTGTGCTCTCTCCCAGTGCAGGTCCCTCTGCACGGCTGAGGTCTCACAGCAGAGCTGGCGCGTAGGTGACCACAGAACTGCCCAGCTCTTGGGAGCAGGGAGCACACCAGCTGGCTGAGACCCAAGTGATGTTATGCTCGGTTATCCCTGCACCTGGAGGTCCCACCTGCTCTGTCGCCAGATCAAAGATGGCAGAGGGTACTGTGCTCCCTTTCAGCACAGATCTCTCTGCAGGGCAGATGTCCCACAGCAGAGCTGGCACCCAGACGACCACAGAGCTGCCCCACTCTTGGGCGCAGATGGAAGCCTAGCAGACTGTGTCCCAAGCTATGTTATACTTGGGAATTCTCTGCGTACCTGGAGACTCAGTGTAGTCAATCCCAGGAGCAGAGGTAGCTAAGGGGAGGCTGGTGCGCTCTCTAGTTGTTGATTTTCACTGACAACTTTGGAGCTCAATGTGGGCCTTTGGAAACTGTAACAGTCATAGAGGGAGTGAAGAGATGTTCGTGTCTGTGGCTCTCAGATTACTGAGACAATCAACCCCAAGGGACAGGAATTTCCCTAGGAGTTGAGAAAGGCTGGGGATTTGGGGCAGCCAGATAGGGAGTTTGACTTTTCAAAAAGAGCTTTTATACAACACTGATGACTTGCAGGACAAACTGGGAGTCAGGAATCAGTGATGGGTAAGACAGTGCCAGGACTGCTTGGTTCTGCATAGCTCCTGCTCCATCATTAATTTCCCTCCTATACTTCCTTCTCACATAGACACTGCTCAGTTCTCCTCCTGTGCTGTCCTCTCACTTAGACACTGAGCCTTTCTTGGTTCTGGGTCTCTCCTTGCTTTAGTTTACAGCTTATTGGTTTATTCTCAACTGTGAATAACTTTGGCTATCCTGTTGTTTGAGAACCTCTGTCAGAGAGTTCCCCCCCCCTTTTTCTTTTTCTAGAATTAGCTTCTTGTCTTCCTCCTGCTCCTCCATCATCTAAAATTGTCATTAAAAAACCCAAGACTTCCTTTCTATTGCAAACTTGTTTTTTTAAAGTATAGAATTTCTTTGAATTCCTGATCATAAAACACTGAAGTGTAGGGGCTTTGATTTTGTTTTTTCAAATGGCATTGGGGTAAGTTTTCTTCATACCATGTGAAGGTGTGTCTCTATATTTTCAAGTGATAATTTTGCATTGGTAGAGAACTAAGTGCTGGCCAGATTTTGGTATTGTCATTTCTATAGTTCCTTGTCAGGCTTTCTATTTTGTTAATATTTGTCCTTCCTCACCAGCCTAAAGGCAATCAAGAATTGTACCGGAGGTCATCTCAGTACTGATTGGTTGTAATAAGAATCTGATGATCAATAGGAGGACCAGGAAGTCACTGGGCAGAACTTCTGGGCAGAGGAGGCTACAGAGAGAAGAAAGCAGATTCAGGAGAATTGAGAGTGACATGGAGGGAACAGATATGGACTGCAGTGGAGTAAAGAGATTTAGAGCTAGTTACATAGTGGGGTTTTAGGCTAGATAGTCAGGTTTAGTTAGAAGAGCTGGCTGGGGAGACTGCCCAAGCAAAAGGCCAAGGTTTTAACTGTATTAGAAGCTTCCATGTCATTATTTATACCGCTGGTAGGTCTAAGAAAGTCCTGCTCTAACATGATACAATTAAGTGGCCAGTTTTCTTGAGGAGGTTGTTAGGGGGAGGTCCCAGGATGTGTGAAGGTTCATGAAGCAAAGGAAATTTATCTGATCATCTGATGATACATATGAAAGATGATCACCGAGCATCTTAAACCTTTGGTAAAAGCAGGGTAATCTTGAGACACAGTCTTGAGACATTCTCATGGTGAAACCAAGGAAACTACTACAACAGACAGCACAAACATTGATCCCAAGCCCGGACATCATCAGTTAACATATAATGTTGCCATCATCAAGAGAGGGAAGCTTACCACCAAAATGGGAAACACAAGTGTAAAAGAAGAGAAAATGTTTGGGGGAAAGACTGCCCTCTGGTGTTCTGGTTGGTGTTTCTATTGAAAGCTAAATATCCTTGACTTTCATATATTTGGGGGGAAATGAAAACATTTAGCTACAGGTGACTGGCCTCAGTTTCCACAGAGAACTGAAGTCCTTGAAAGAAGGTGCATCTGTCTTCAAGACGATAAAGGCTGCTTGATCTGTTTTGTTTTAGCCCATAATTTTCTATAAGACATAATAAATTACTCCATGTTTTTGTATTTGCTAAGACTTGTTTTGTGGTCAAAAATGTAAATATTTTAAATAAAGTTCTTGGACTGCTGAAAATCGTGTCTTCTGCAGCTGCTGGAAGAAATAATCTGTAGATATCTGTTAAGCCCAAGTTGGTGAAGTTTCATTGCTTATTTCTTATGTCTGGATAATCTATTTATTTATTCTCACAGGCTATTGAAATTACCCACTTAGTTATTGTATTGAATTCATCCCTTTGTGTCCATTTGTAGGGGCAGTGCTCATGCTAAGATCCTGTTCCCAATTGGTTCTTGATCTGTCAGTAAAGAAAATGATGGACCTATTGCTGGACAGAAGGCATAGGCGGGACTTCCGGGCCCCTGGATGTAAGCAGAGAGATGCAAGGGAAGGGGGCAGAGTTCGCCAGGCCTCTGATGGAGAAAAGTTGACCAGCCATGTGAGATCTTGACACAGTGGCCATACATGCTGATCCTACAGGTGGGTGGTCAAGGGAGTTAGTTTAGGGCAGGAGGTGAGGAACTAAGAGTATTGATAAAAGCATGCTTTTCCAGGAGGGTGCTAGTAGTGCCCAGCAACTGTGCCAAGAAGGCAAGTTGAAAAGAAACGACTGTGTGCATGAGTGTATGTGTGCAAGGGAAGCTGGGTGGGGGCTGGTAGTGTAGCCCTTTCCCAAAGCTAAGACCGGGTATTGAAAAGCTACATGTGATATCCATTAGGGTTTCTTTTATGAAATTGAATTGTGTATGCATTACATTTTTCATTGTTGTGACAAAACTTTTTTTTAAAGGAAGATCTTATTGTGGCTCCTGGTCTGAGGGTTTATAGTCATTCAAGGGGGTCATGCCAGTGGCAATGTGAAGTCACATTGCATCCATAATCAGGAAGCATCTAGAGATCACAGTGTACAGCACACTTTCTCCTTTTTTTACATTTTACTTAGTTATGGACTCCAGCAAAGCAGAAGAATGGGGTCAAGGATGAGAAGGACTCAGGCAAATCCTTACAAAAAAAGTGGTATATGGGAAGAAAAGTCAGCAAAGAAGAAAGCTGGAGTTACCCCCCCCAGCCCACACACTTATTGTCCTGGAGACTAACTACAGCCATCAGAAGAGGCACAGGGGTGCTCCACAGCGTGTGCAGGTGAACTGTGGCTCATTACAACAGTAAAACACACATCACCGAAAGGATCTAAGATGTTATGGACATGGAATGTATAAAGTACAGTAAACATATTAAAATCATACAGGAAAAGCAGGTCTAAGAACTTATCAACCTCACCAGACCAAGGCAAGGATGAGCGCCTTCATCTGAGTCCTATAACGAGGTAACACGTAGCATTAAGATAAAGATAGCTCTCACTGACCACTCAGGATGTGCATCAAGAGACTGACAGGCCGATTACTTGCAACTGTCTCAGGGCCGTCAGTTCAGCATGTCTCTCTTGCTGACATGGTGTGCTCAAACTGCCATCTGCTCATTTACCTGCTCACCTGCCTAGATCTGTGTCCTGGCTGGTTTTATGTCAACTTGACACAAACTAGAGTCATCGGAGAGGAAGGAGACTCAGTTGAGGAAATGCTTCCATGATATCCAGATATAAAGCATTTTCTCAATTAGTAATCAATGGGAGAGGGCCCAGCCCATTGTGGGTGTTGCCATCCCTGGTCCGGTGGTCCTGAGTTCTGTAAGAAAGTAGGCTAAGCAAGCCATGGGAAGCAAGTCAGTAAGCAGCATTCCTCCATGGCCTCTGCATCAGCTCCTCCTCCAGGATCCTGCCTTGCTTGAATTCCTGTTCTGACTTTATTTGGTGATGAATAGCGATGTGGAAGAGTAAGCTGAATAAATCCTTTCCTTCTCAACTTGCTTCGTGGTCATGGTGTTTTGTTGCAGTAATAGAAACCCTAACTAAGACAATCTGCCATCCATCTATCCACCCCAGTCCTGCCCTGTTGTCTCTGTTCTGGTCTCAATCCTGACCCCGAAGCCTGACACTACAATGGTCTCAGCACAGACTCTCTAGCACAGTGGTTCCCTAACCTGTGGGTCATGACCCTTTTGAGTGTCAAATGGCTTTTCCACAGGAGTCACCTAAGACCACCAGGAAACAGCTATTTACATTAGGATTCATAACAGTAGCAAAATTACATTTATGAAGCAGCAGTGAAAATAATTTTGTGGTTGGGAGGAGGGTCTCCATGACATGAGGAACTGTGTTAAAGGGTCTTGGCATCAGGAAGGCTGAGGACCACTGCTCTAGAGAAGCAACAGCTCATGTTGGTTTGTCAGTCCAGATTTATTTCCCTGCTTCTCAGGACCTGTCAAACCTCTTGGTGTCTGCTGTGGCACCTTAACTCATGAGAGGCATTCTGTAACCTACATATATCATATGTAGAAATGTTTGCTGTGTGATGCATAATATGTGATCTGAGAATTACTATCAGTAACTAAAACTGAAGTAAAACAGCTTGTGCTCACCTTGGCCAGGACCATCAAGAAAAGCTGATGTATCTGACAAATTGTTGCCATTGGGACTGTGGTCCCGTGTGAGCTCATTGTTACTCAATAGATGCTGAGGCTGGGGGGAAGACACAATTGCTAACATAAGCAGCTGGAATGGTGGAGAGCAGACTCTAAGTAGGTTTTAAATACATACAGGCCGTACAAAACAGAAGGCAGCTAAAGTGGACCTGTAAGTGTGGATACATATCTTATCAGTAATCAATTCCCGCTTTCCTCCCTGTTGATGGTTAGCCTGACATACAGACGTGAGTTTTGAGATAGTTTATTTTCTTTAACAGTTTACTTCCTTAAAATTGTGCATGTGTGTCTTTCCAGTTCTGATCTCCATAATTTGCAGTTTAATATTCAAGGAGGTAAAGAAGTACAGAAAAGCACTGTTGAGATGCCAGTGTGCTGGTCACCGTCAGGGTCTCATAGAGAGGACACAGCGGATGCTGAAACAAGAGGAAATGCTGATGTGACTAATGAAGGTAGCTCAAAGCCATTACAGCGCACATAGCTGAGGAGAGAGACTGCTTGCCCTTCTCCTCTTCCCAGCTCACCCTTTCACTGCCCCTCCTCTTATGGACACTGAAAATACCTGGAATCAAGGCCAGCAGAGAACTGTCAATCATGAGATCTGAATGGAGCAATAAGGATCCTGCAAGATGGCAGTGGACAGCCCCGAGCAATCAGTCCTTCAGTTATGGGTGCATTTAACTCCATGAACTCTCACCACTCCTCAGGTGACCCCTCCCTAGTCTGGTAGGAGCTGGAGTAGTTATTCCATAACATTTCTCTATTTTCTAACTGTGAACGGCCAGGTGAAGACAATCACTGGGTTGCAGTTTAGATGGAAAGGCCAACCATTTTGTTCTGTTTCTCAGCACCCGTGGTGCTATGCTTTTAATCACTGCCAAATTATAGTCATGGGGAAGAGTGATGGACACGGTGGGCTCTGTTAGCAAGCTCCCTGTTAGATAAAGCATTCTGAACCCACCGTTCTGAAGTACTCATGGTGGGAAAATTTGCTCGTCAGTTTACCTTTCTATTTATTTGTTCTTTTAAGCAAAAGCTTTATTCCTGACTGATGCCTACACTTGACGTATTACAGTTGAGGCTGGTGTTAGAATATTGAAATGTGATATTCAAAAAATCATCAGGCAGGTTAATTGCTATTTACTGTCACAAGTTGTCATGAGGGTAATTTAAGGTTATATGGCAGCTTAGGGGACTTTTCGTAAGATTTTGACTGAAAGTCACATGTATGTCACCACACCCAGAAATGTCTTGTGTATACACACACACACACACACACACACACACACACACACACACACACACTCACCCCATTCACATGAATACTTACCATTTTCCCTCTCGCAACAATTTGAATCCTTCATTGATGTTTGGAAAAGGCAGCCTATGGGTTATGAGAGGATCTATGTTGATTTTTTTTTGTACGTAGTCAGTTACTAGTTTAGGGATGTCATCTCTGGTTTTATACCCTGTAAAAGGAAAGGATGTGAAATATATCAAATCTGACTGAAGACACCAGTGATTAATTATTATAATTAATAATTTATGATAAATTTAATAATTTATAAAATTATCAATGTGTTCATGGATGCAGTAAGTCATTCATTACCCCATTGCTTCTTTACCTAAGTGTCAAAGCAGTTTGTTCCAAAGAAGAATCCAGTCACTGACAGAATTATGATTACCAGGGCCATAGGAGAGCCTTCTTGCCTGATACACTCATGGCTATAACCCATGTACCTAAAGCTCTTCTTTGTCTTCAGGGCACTAGTTATTTCCTGCAACACCTGCTAGCTGATTGATCTGGTTGCCAGTCTCATTTCATTCAAGATTCTGAGACTAACTCAGATCAAATCGGCTGGAGGGTGAACATTATAGGAAGTTGTTAGTGTCCTGAAAACAACGGAGAGCTGTGGGCCAATGAGCTGAGATCATGATTGCACTGGGGCTATTATTTCTGTTCTTTTCTTTTACAGAGGAAAAAAAAATACCAGCACTGACTCATTTGAAATCATACATCCAATGACCTAAGGCCCTCCTGGAAGACTCACCTCCTAAAGGACCACAGAACCTATCAGTAGCACCATCCTGGGGGACCTTAACTTATATAACTGGGGGACACTAAGCATCCATACCACAGAAACAATACAAGACTATTGCACAACCAATTGGTATGTAGGTTTTTCACTAGTCTAGGAACCTGTTAGCATAAAACTGGAAAAAGAAGGCTATGTCTGTTACAGCTTCTTTCACCTATAATGAAATAATTCCTTTTTTCATAACATTTTTATTGTTTGGGAATTTAATAATTCTTTTGAAGGGACTAACTTTATTAGTTTTATTCATTGGTAACTGAGTACCAACTGTGAGTATCTGGCATACCTCTACAGCATGCTCTCACGCCGTTACATGTGCACATATACACTTGGTGTCGTAAATAGCACCAGGAGAAAACACATAGCACAGTAAGAAGGTTTGGGAATAAAGTGTTTGCAGATTTCAACATTGGGGTTATAGTAGCTGGTAAAAATAAAGGCACAAAATTGAAGTCTGGAAATAGGGCAGCCAGGCACAAAACTGGTAAACCCAGACACCTGGAGACAAACACACTCACTTTTGCAGCAGTTGTGTGGGATTCTAGGGTTCTCAGGCAAGGAAGAGCCTCTAAGGTAGTATAGTATCTGTACTGGCGGGTTTTGTGTCAACTTGACACAAGCTGGAGTTATCACAGAGAAAGGAGCCTCCCTTGAGGAAATGCCTCCATGAGATCCAGCTGTAAGGCATTTTCTCAATTAGAGATCAAGGAGGGAGGGCCCCTTGTGGGTGGTGCCATCTCTGGGCTGGTAGTCTTGGGATCTATAAGAGAGCAAGCTGAGCAAGCCAGGGGAAGCAAGCCAGTAAGGAACATCCCTCCATGGCCTCTGCATCAGCTCCTGCTTCCTGACTTGCTTGAGTTCCAGTCCTGACTTCCTTTGGTGATGAACAGCAATGTGTAAGTGTAAACTGAATAAACCCCTTCCTCCCCAACTTGCTTCTTGGTCATGATGTTTGTGCAGGAATAGAAACTCTAACTAAGACAGTGCCTAACAGGAAAGAAACTACAAAACTTGGAGGATGTCAGTCTCATGAGAGGAAGGCAACAGAGACTCTTGTCTGGGGACAGGATGAGCTTGAGGCCATTGGTCCAGTGATAGCCCAGCTGGCAATTCTTCCCCTGGTGTTTACTTCCCAGCTTCTAGCTTGCTGCAGACAATGTAGACTTTTGTACTGAACCAGAAGGCTGCACTTGACATCCCTCAGCTGCCACAGACATGGGTGGCACATACTTGAGGTCATCTTGGCTATACAAATCCTGTATCTTCCTAATTGATGTGGGCTTCAGTTTCTTTTTTTCCATTGCTCTGATAAAAATATCCTGACTTTGGCTGGAGAGATGGCTTAGTGCTAAAGAGTACTGTGTCTCTTCCAGAGGACCTGGGACCAATCCCCAGCACTCTCATAGTCATTCACGACCATCTGTAACTTCAGATTTAGAGGCTCCAAGACCCTCTTCTATCTAAGCTTCGAGGGCACCAAGCACATAAATGATGCGTATACAGACATGCAGCAAAACACTCATACATAAAAGAAAAAAATGAATAAAAATATTTTAATAAAAGCAAAACAAACATCTTTTTCTTATAAATTAACTACCCACAGGTATTTTTCTTTTTACTTCAACAGAAAATGAACAAAGATAGATGGTTAACTGTAAGGAAAAGCCTAGCCATTCTCAGCACTTAGTTGCTCTTTACATGGGCTAGTTTGGGGAGTTTTACACAGTTAGATAAGTTTTGAGTGTCTGAAAGATGAAATTTTTATAGTGGAAGACTGGTCAGTGGAAACATTCTCTCTGTTATGTGATCAATTGGGCACTAATCCAACTTCATATTCAACTTACACAAAAGCATGTCAAGGGATAATGGAGAGGGTCCTAGATACTCAAGCCAACAAACAAACACACATTGCCACTAAAGCAAATCCAAACAACTTTGGTTATCGTTGGCAGTCTCAGGCCTCATGTTTTCTTGGGTTGTGGGCTATCATAACCAATACCTCAACTAATGACTTATTTTTATTGCTTATGTGTTAAATGCTTTAATGTGTATATTTTTCATTTAGTTCTCACTCTATAAGAAAAGTTACTGCTCATCCAGGACTTGGATTAATAGTTTGAATGACTTGTTTAAGGGTAATGCCCATTGAGATCTCTGACAGCTAAAAGCCAAGTTTTTCAATTCCAGACCTTAAATTAACAATCATCAATCAATCAATCAACCAATCAACCAACCAATCAATCAATCAATCAACCAATCAACCAACCAATCAATCAATCAATCAATCAATCAATCATCATTAATCACCAATGACCAGTCATCAATCATCAGTCTTGCTTGAGCATTCTGGCTAAGGCCAGGGTATAAGATAATATGAACTGTGCTATCTAATGATAAGGCAGTGCTAGTCATACTTGGTTGCTTGCATTTATTTACTTACTTTTTAAGCAAGGTCTCAGTATGTTGTCCTGGCTACCTTGAAACTTAGTCACTATGCAGATCAGGGTAGCCTTGAACTCGGAAATCTACTTCCCTTTGTCTTCCTAGCACTTGCAATAAGGTATATGCTATGACATCCACCATAGTTCTTTGAGTTTAAACAAAGTAAAATTAAACATAACTGACTCATTATCCTTCTGGTTCCACTAGCCATATTCTGAGTGGTCAAAAGCCACTTGTGACCAGAAGTCACTGTATTAGACAACATGGCCTCAGAACATGTAACACTGTGCAGGCTCCCTGAGCCATGTTAGTCTTGGAAGCATATGGGTTATGACCAGTGATGGAATAGAATCTGGAGGTATTTAGAGAAAAGAGAATGAATTGTGACCCACATCGTAATGATCTGTTTTGTTGTAAAACAGAAAAGTAGTCTGAGTATCAAGGTGAGAACACAGGAACCAAATCAGTGATATATTCCTCTCTATGGGGGGGGGGTTCATACACCATCCATGGCTTGTCACCCAGTACAAAAAGTCAGGGTTCCAATGGGCACCTTCTCTATGTCTTATCAGTGTTAGACTAGTACTCTGTTTGCTTCTACAGGGAACACACTACTTTTGAGAAGATAGACTTATGCTTTTTTGGAAGTTGGAATAGGGTCTTTCTGTGTATACCTGACTGCCTGGACCTCACTGTGCAGTCTAGACTGGCCTTGACTGTGTGGCTGACTTCTTGCATCTGCATCCTGAGTGCTGGATTGCAGGCACAAGATTCCATGCCCGCCTCACCTTATCATTTTTGATATACTGTCTTGCCTTCTATCTCTTCCCATCTTCCTTCCTTGTTTCCTTCCAAAGAGCATGAAGGGGAATTTAGGGTTCTGGAAAGAGAGAGAGAAAACTGAAAGGCCTACCTCCCAAAACAGAAGATTTTAGGGTTCTCCCAGGGAGAAGCACCACTGGGTCAAAAGAGAGCTGGGAACCTGAGGGAGCTACACCCATTATCACGCACACTCCGTAGCTCCTATTGCAGGACTTCAAAGCTGCGACCTAAATGCAGAAACAGACTGGTTAATATCTCAGCAGCATTTACGTGTCTGTGTAACTTGTAACTGGCTTGCTAGAAGTGAAGATGTTCTAAAGAGGCCCTTGTACCTCGCCATCAGACATGCAGACTATGAAACAAGTAACCTCAAAGAAATGGACATTTTCTCATAAATCTCATGCTAGGAGATGAAAAGGGCACCAACCAGAGAGAGGACTTGTCTGGTGGAGAAAGATTTCACACAGATCTAACAGCTTGTTAGACTTCCTTACAGGATGAGACTGAAGCCCAGACAAGGACTGGTCAACGGTAGGTGAGATCACACCATGACCAGGACTGCTTAGATGTGTGTATCTGTTTAAACCTGCTCTCACTTCAGGACGTTGAAGATGGATTTGGGGTCATTTTGTCCCTTTTTCCAATTGAATAAGTCTCTCTTTTCTGTTTTCTTTTAATTTGGCTTTTTTAATTGGCCTATTAAGGGTGGACGGCTAGGTATGACTGGGAGCACAGTTTGTGTCCCACAAGCTGATAACAATGCTAATGTGTACTTTCAGGGGGAATGTGGGAGACATTCTATGATCAAACATCATGGAGTATGTTTACTATGATACCTTGAGTAAGCTGCTTAAATTCACTATGTTTAATATCTTCAATATTTAAAATGAAGATAATGTTATTAATTATCTAGAAGGGTAATCAAAAAATGGGATAGAATAGGCTAATAGATCAGAACAATACAAGGCACATCAATGTGCTCAAGAATGCTAGGTAAAAATTTAAAGCCCTACGTTAGGACTACGGAAGTGTAGAATTGTGCTTAGTATGCTAGAGGCTCTTGGTTCAATTAGCAACAATCTTCCCAAATAAAACGAATTATAGGAGATTCCCTTCTTTCTGAAGTTAATGTGTTAATGTGTTGGGTCCCCACTGTGCCCAAGACACACACCATGGTTTCAATGAGTCCGATGGCCTCAAAGGCAAAGTCAACACCAATACCCGTCATTTCCTCCACTACCTCCTGGACAGGTTTCTTGAGCTTGTTAGGGTTGAGACAGTCAGTGACCCCTAAGGCTCTTGCCCGAGGAAACTTCTGTTCATTGATGTCAACCCCGATGATTCTAGACGCACCAGAGGCTCTGCAGGCCATGACAATAGCCGAGCCGACCCCTCCGAGTCCAAAAACCACACAGGAAGAGCCGGGGGTGACCTGTATTAAAGGACAAACCTTTGTTAGACTTTCAACAGTGATCTTGATCTAGTATTAGTAGGAAGTAAAGAGAGGGGAAAAGCCATTCGGTTTTGTTCATAAAGAAGGAGCCTTCCAGCTGTATGGCTCCTCGTTTGCTACGTAGACAGTCACTGGAAAGAACATAGAACGAAGACTCACCTGAGCTGTGTTAAACACAGCTCCAAAGCCTGTTGACACCTCGCAGCTCATAATACAGACTGTATCCAGAGGAGCGGCAGCATCTATCTTTGCCACGGCAATCTCATCTACCACAGTATACTCTGTGAACGTGCTGGTCCCTTGAAGATGGTAGAGTTTCTTCCCTCTGCAGGTAAATCTGCTGGTCCCATCCAACATTAATCCAGTTGGAGAGAGAATACTGCTCCCCAGACACAGAACAACAACAACAAAAGAAAATAAAAAGACATTATCAGGGTTGAGTCAAACCCTGCATGAGGAAAGCAAATGAGGTGAGAAGTCAAAGAATTTGAAACTGACTTTTCTTTCTTACAGAAGTTGCCCTTAGGGTGGAGGCAGTAGATGCATTCTCGACATTCTGGAAGAGGGAACATTAAGACTTTATCTCCTGAAGAAAAAGAATAAAGAAAGTTATGGGGAAAGTTATGGCAGACCTGAAGTACAGTTAATACTTCTAGGAACTGGTTTTGGCAGATGTCACCAATTTGTCATAAGAAGAGTTTTATGTAGCATTGTACTTGAAGTTAATTATCATTTCACCATGGGATTAAAATAATCAACTTTAATATAAATAGATCTGCAATATACAAAAGAATTTGGGTACATCTCATGACAGTGAAGTTCAAAGGTAAGTGATAGCTACATATAAGAGTGGCCTCAGTATTGGTGATATATAGAAGACTTGTTGTCGATTTGGCTCATCGTTCCAGGAGAAAAGTAGAATTTGACCTTAGTAGAATTCGATCTATATTGGAAGAATGAATTATACATGAGCTAAATTAAAATCAGTACTCATTATGAGGTGTTGTATTATGCTAGAACTTTGAGGAAAGACAGCTTGTGCCCTTAATCCTGTTTAGCTAAATTAGTTAAACAAGGTAATAGATCTTTTTCAGAGTATCTGTTTCTGTATACATGATTGAGATTGGTCTATGCCCTGCCTTGAGTTCCTCCATAAAACTGGGTTTTCAGATTGATTGTCCCTAAAGAGTTGACTTTACAAGTAGCCTTTGACTCCATTTTGAGAATGGAGGGTGATAACTCTGCTCCTAAGTGAACACAGGAAGAACACCATCTGGTAGACCTCACCCCTCCCAAAGCCTCTATTTATTTTCATTTCCTTCAGTTTTCCAGCCTTGCCTCTTAGGTCCCTAGAAATCCCTTGCCTCTGCAGCCTATATATATAAGAGTAGTCCATACTCTTAACACAAAAACAAGTGTCTTTACTATGTGATGTGTAGCATGTGATCAGAGAATTAAGATTAATAATTAGGACAGGAATCAACAACTCCTGTTTACCTCAGCCAGTGCTTGATATTAAGGCAGTCAGAAATGTCTAGCAAATTAATGCCAAGAAAACTGCTATGCTGTGTGAACTTATCACTATCCAGTATATTCTGACATTGTGGAAAGATACAAATATGCTCACCCATATCTCTGACATAGCATGCTCACAATGCACATAAAGGAAAACAAAAAAATCTATGACAACAATAATTACTATATTATTATAATAATTATTATGATAATTATTCTTCTTAGAATAATATTATAAAGTATTTGAAACATAAAGGTCTGTAGCATGGGGAAGGTAAATATAAATTCTAGAAGAAACTCTAATATGTGTTGCTACTCTGTCTGCACAATTAAAAAGATTAGAGCACCTAGGGTGTGAGTGTGCATGTGTGTGTGTGTGTGTGTTGTGTGTAGAAAAAGGCCCTGTAACATATTTTATGTTTACCAATATTGTGATACATTGCATATATTGTAATTCTTAGTTTAATTTAGGGTAGGCTGGTGTGAGGAACACAGCCTTGTGCACAGTAGGCAAGTGTCACCCCACTCAAATCCATCTTCAGTCTGGGATTCCAAATCCCAGGCTGCCTATATCTTGTCTATATCTGGTGTCTGGATGCAGTTTGATGGTTTTGTCAATATATAATGAGTTTTATTTTTTGGGGGGGGTTGGGTTTTAGCCCTGAGTGTCCTGGTACTATGTAGACCAGGCTGGCCTCTAACACTTAGAGATCTGCCTGTTTCTGCCTCCCAAGAGCTGGGATAGAAGGTGTGCACCACTACACCTGGCTTGAGTTCTGAGATCTTTATTTTACCTTGGGGGAAGAATCAAAGAAGGAATTAGGAAAGGAATTGGTGCTATATTGTAAAGAATGGAACCTTTCTCTGTATAGAGATAGGCCCTTGTCTGATCCTGTAAGAGCTAATACACAGGGCAGCCAAAGATTCACCCAAAGGCAATGTGCTTTTCCTTTTCCAGAATGCCTGAAACATAATGCCATCTCTACCAGCAAACCCATCCTGAGACTTGGGCTCTGCTCACCTGTCTGAAACCAGCCTAGGAAGTCCTGACTATTTCTTTTTTCTCTCTCAGATGCTGGCCATCCATAGCCTATACATGTTCTAACACCTGATACTTTAATGTGTTAGGTTTCCCTGCTCTTTATTCTAAAGTGTTCTTCCTTGACTTGTGACCAGGAAGTTGACCTCCATACTGCCTCAGCACAAGCAATGTGACTTTTGTTCCTTCTCTTCTCCACTCCTCTCTCCCTTCCAGCTTGCCTGACCTGGGATTTCCCTTTTAGGCTCCAATAAACCATCTTCACACTTCCATTTAATTCCATTCTTTGTCCGCTAGCTTGTTTGTGATTGCTCTTGAATTCTTTTCATTAATGAAACTAAAAACTCAAGAGGGACCCTGATTTCTCAGTTATCACATGATGGCTCTGCTGAGACTCCCCATGATTTCTGGGAACATCATTCCCCTGCCTATTAATGTTTTAGTTGGCAGAGAAGCCGAACCCATTCCTTCACCCCTAGATGGCATCAGTATCATGCCTAATTACCCACCTGGCTTTACAGTAGTTACACCTTGTCCAATACTCTCCACAACTCCAGCTCCCTCGTGGCCCAGGATGGCAGGAAATGGTGTTTTCATTTTCCCTTCTATGATATGATTATCAGTGCCACAGATCCCAGAGGATATAATCTGAAAGATGATTAAATAATTGGATATAAAATGCCTGGTGACAGAAAAACAAACTCATTGTGTTCCCACTAATATGCAGATCCTGGCGTCAAATCTTTAGTTTTGCATGTTTAACTTGGAGTACTATGGGTTGGTTTTTATCAACTGGATGCAACCTAGATTTAACAGGAAAGAGAACATCTTAATTTAAAAAATGCTTTCCAACAGATAGGCTTGTATTAAAAGTCTGTGGGGGTATTGTCTTAATAATTGAGGTGTGAGGGTCCTGTTTACTGTGGGCAGTGCAATCCTGGTGGTCCTGAGTTGTACAAGAAAGCAGGATGAGCAAGCCATTAGTGGGAAAGTGAGTAAGTAGTTCTCCTCTATGGCCTCTGCTTCAGTTTCTGCCTTTAATTCCTGCCCTGATTTCTCTCAGTGATGTAGAGTGATCTGAGAGTGGTAAGATGAGATAAAGCCATTCCTTCCCAAATTGCTTTTGATTCTGGTGTTTTATCACAGCAATAGAAACCCTAACTAATACACAAGGAAAATTCAAAGAGCCATTAGGGGGAGAGGAAAGAAATGCTTTAACTGGAGAAGGAATATAGATCACAGGCTGAAATGAAAGGGAGATAATGAGAGGGGTGTTTAAGTGTAGAGGGAGACAGGAAGGTAGGCTGGAGTAGTGGGTGGGGTAAGGATAATTAACCCTAAGGTTATTATAAAAAGCCATATGGAAATCTACTATTTTATAAGCTTTCTAAAAGTGTGTGTGTGTGTGTGTGTGTGTGTGTGTGTGTGTGTGTGTGTGTGTCTCCGGTCCCAGAAGTCACAGGTTGCTAATTAAAAAGTACAGTGCCAGGTCTGGGATGCCCCCCCCCTCGCCTTGAGTTGTTGGTCATGGTGTCTTGGGGACCCCTCAAGCAATACAAGCTGTTGAGATGGCTCTTAGTTGTTAGCCAGGAACTTGTTGGTAAGATCCTATTACTGGAAACACCCGAGACATGGAAAAATTAAGCTGGTACTGATTGGGATGCTTTCTCCCTGCTGGCTTACTTTCCGAGCACTTGAAGGTTCTATATGTGCTACAGGGAGAGAAAAATCACCAATAGTTTTACCTCTGAACTCTGCAAGCTGCAATAATGACCAGATTGGTAGGATGTGCCCATGGATGTCGTAGCGACATTCTATGGGGGCAACCAACCACTTTCTGATTGTATTTAAGGCCTACTCCACAGGAAGGAAAACATACCTGGTACCATAAATCCGGCCAAAAACCCATGACAGGGAGCTCATAGGCTCCAGAGGTAAACTTTTTACTATTGTTTTATTGCTAACTAGACATCATATCAAACTGTCCTCAAAAGACATATATATTGACTTGTAGATTAGTGAACTCTCATGCCTCTTTCTGCTGTGGATGACAGTTAATGAAGAAACGCATAATTGATCAAGGTGCAGATAGTGTGTGCCTCACGCCCTTCCGTAGATGGAACATTAATGCCACACAGTTCCCCAAGGCTGGGGCAATATTGTGGAAGAGGGGTTGGAAAGATTGTGAGAACCCAGAGATTGAGGAAGACCAGGGAGAAACAGTGTCCTCTGGACATCAGGAACACTGTACTTACAGCGGCTGTGGCTACGTGCACAAAATCAAGCCATTTAACATTCCAACAAGAGGGGCTCACAAGCCCTCACCCCTAGCTGAGGAGCCATTGACAGTTGGTGGCTGCTAACTGAGTCAGTTTTCGTTAGGGGTATGATCCTTGGGTGGTCAACCATGCCCCAGTGGATGACTCCCCACCATGCATATATGAGCATCATAAACCTGACTCAGTGAGGTGTTAAGAAAGAAAAGGACATGATGCAGGGAGAGGATGGGGAGGTGGGTGGTGAATCCATGAGGAGTTAAGGTAAGAATAGAGTGAATATGACCAAAACATACTGTGTGCACGTATTAAACATACCTTGTTGCAGGATTTTCCCTGTCCAATCACAGGCCTCCCACTGCCCTAATGTGATTGGACAGGGAAAAAGGAGGCGGAGCTAAGAGTGGAGGAGAGAGGAGCGACTCAGGGTAGGAGGGAAGGAAGATGGCTGCTGATGTGTACCCATGTGGCGTTTTCAGTCACAAGTAGCTATGATTTCACAAGGTTAGAAATATTTGGATAAGTCGTTTTTCATTATCTGAAATTATTGTATTGGCATCTTGTAAACTGTGATATTATTGATACCTAAAACTGATTGGTTAATTAAGCTTTAAGAGTCATGCTTCTACTGGGTAATTAGGTGTTGAGATAGCTGATTGTAGGTGCGTGGACGTTGTGTGGCAGCGAGGAACTCAGGGTGGGCCTCCCCCGCCCCGCGCCCCCAGCTGGAGAGATGACCAGGCTGAGAGCCCTGTGGTCTGGTGTGGTGGGAGAGTTAGCGGGCCAGCAGGAGCGTGGGAGCACTGTCTAGCACCCCAGAGAGTTGGCAGGTTCATTTTAATATTTCCCGCAACAATACCTGGTTGTACAATTATTGAGTCTTTCAGAGAAAAATATGGTATGTCTTCAAGCCTAGGGGCAGAGTACAATCTCTGATGCCGGGCTACATATTTTCACATTTGTGATATTATAGTGCCCAAAGAACACAGGGCTTACTTCCTCTTGTCTTCACAGTTTTGCCCAGACTGCCTTAATATAGCAAAATCACTGAATTCTGTCTGGTGCTTTGCTACAGACAGTTAAACATTCCATGGGCCGTGGTAAAGCAGGTAGCGAGAACTTTAGAGTCTGTTTTGACATGCAACCTCACATAGTTGAGGGAAGTCTGGGTGATATTGCAATGCTCTCCCTGCCTCCCACAGCAGGCAAACAGTCTCAGCCCCAAGGCTGTTTGCACAAACTCCTCATCCTGCCTGCTGTTTCATGATACAAAGTAACACGCGGAAGGAAAATGGAAAGACCTTTGAAAGAGTCTTCAAAGGGTCTTCCACAGTCTACAACTCTTGCTTTTTCTTCTTGTCATTGTTTCTTTCTCTAGCTGCTCCAATTTCAAAAGGTCAGTTAGTTTTCCTCTAGGGTGGAGAGATTCCACAGCTGGATGGGGTTGGAGGCAAATCAGATCAGTTTCAGATTGTATATTTCACTTGGAACGTGTTGACAGCACCGAGTTTTATCTAGACATTCTCTTTATTTTTATTTTTTTCTGGCTAGCAGAGATTGATCCTTGGAGCTTTCCAAATTCTTTGTAAAGTTGCTCTTCTCTTTTGGCAATCTGATGGCTCACATTGGTGTTCATTTCCTTTATTCCTCTGGGCTCTTTGGGGGATGGGAGATATTTATCTGTTTTCTGGCTCTGTTTATTCAGGCCTTTGGTCCAAATAGCTGACTTACAATCCCATTTCTCTGGATACGTTGTTTATTTGTTTGCTGCTCTCAAATGTCCACTCTGGCCGGTCTTCAGGAAAATCAGCCTAGTCTGGCTCACAGCTTTAGATTTCCTGAGATTCAAGTGATCGTAGCATTGACTATTGTTTCTTTGCTTGACACTCTGTGTTGAGTTTGCTGCTGTGTTTCTCATGGAGTTTCTAGGCCTCTCTTAGTTGCTTATCACCAAGACCTCTGATATGGGTTTGGTGTGGTTTGCCTCTCAAGAGGTTCACATTCTTGACTCTTGGTCTCCAGCATGACAAGTATTGACAGCTAGCAATGCTTTTGATGGATGGAGTCTAGTGCAATACACTCATAAATGGCTTAATGTCTTTCTCGAGAGGTTGGATGGAGAGGCTTGCTAAGATGGTTCCTCAGATAAGAATGTTTTCTGTTCCTGCAGAGGTCCTGCATTGCATTCTTATCACCCAAGTTAAGAAGCTGACAGCTGTCTATAATTCTAGCTTCAGTGTATCAAATGGTCTTTTGTGCCTTCTAGGGGCACACGAGTGTACATCGATACACACACACACACACACCCACACACACACATTTTAAAAATAAAATACATCTTTTAAAAGGAGACGGGATTAAATCTCATGGGAATTGTAGAGAGCCATTGTACTTTGAACAGCTGTGTTGTCTTGGTCCATGTTTCTTTCGTCATCCTCCCCACCTATCTCTAAGTATCTTTCACAGGTCACCGGTTCGCATGTAGCGGCAGGTGGCTACTGGGAATAAATTAGGTCTAGCAAGACTGGATTAATTACCAAGAGAGTTAAATACCCCTCTGCCTCCTTGTAAGAGAGCATGAGCTCCTTACTGAAAGCTAGTTACAAACGAGCAATAAACACACTCTTGAACTTGAAACTGAATTAAACAACCTTCAAATACACAGCTGTATTATAGTAACAGAAAACAGACCCAAACAGTTCTTTTTCTTTCATTACTTCTCAAAATGTGAATCCTCCCATACTCTTTTCCAAATGAAGCTAGCACCATTAGCAGAGCTAATACTGGGAATACTGGGACCTCTAACCTGTCTCTTCCCATGGCTAGAGCATCTATGCAGTGTAGTAGAGTCGTGGTAAAGGCACAAATCCCCCTAATGTGGCATCTCTACCCCATTGGCAGGGGAATGGGAGCATGGGCTCTTTCTAATAAACTGGATTGTGTACCTTTTACATATGGTGACCCCGGCCGGCCCCTAATATAATAGCATCTGGAGGTGGAAGCCTTGAGAGGTAGCCAGCCTCAGATGAAGTCCTGAATTCAGAACATCATGGTGAGGTTGCTATCTTGATGAAGAGAGAGACCTGGAGCTTCCTTCTCCCCCCACCCCCCATAAAGGCACAGCAAGAAGATGAACAGCTATCTAAGCCAGGATGAGAGCTTTCCCCAGAATTCAGCCATGCTGGTACCCTCATCTGGGAGACCTCCAGACTCTGGAACTGTGAGAAAAGAAAGCTCATTGAAAGCACATGGACGACAGTATTCTGTGATGGCTGCTGGTGCGGACTCAGTTCTTACCTGGCCCTGACTACTACAAACTTTTTCCAACTAATGAGAATGGGAGAGGAAAGTGGCTAATTCATCCCTCGTATCATCTATCTGTCATACCTGGAGTGGAGAGTCCCTCAGTGGACCAGTGTGCGAGAGTAAGCCCAGGACCCTTAGTCACTCCCACTGGGGAAGAACATATATTGTTGTCTTAGGCTATTTTCTAGTGATGTAATGGAGTACCACAGATGACGCCAGTTTTACACAATCAGTTTCTTTGATTCACAACTGGAATCTGATGAGTCTGAGAGCATGGTGTCTCTCATCCAACAAGTGCCTCCCTGCTGTTACAACAGGGTAAACTTCAGGTGAATGTGTGTGATACAGAGTTGGGTGGGTGCAGAATCATGCTTTTATTAGGGGTCTGTAAGTAATCTCTTCCTACAGTCACAGCTTTATTCACTCATGAGGGCAATGGCCCTGTGATCTATACCCTCACTTTTCAGAACCACTGTATTGGCAACTATACTTCAGCACAAGTATTGGAGGACACCTATAGCTATCAGATGGCTATACATCAGCATAGCTCTATAGCTATCAAAAGGCTATATATTAGCATAGCTTTGTAATTGTGGGAGAAGGAGATTTCAGAACCAATAATTGTGTTGACTTTCACAAATCTTAATTTATGTGTGTGTACATGTATGCATGAGCTTTTCTGTGAGTGTATGTATATATGAGTTTCTCTCTCTCTCTCTCTGTGTGTGTGTGTGTGTGTGTGTGTGTGAGAGAGAGAGAGAGAGAGAGAGAGAGAGAGAGAGAGAGAGAGAGAGAGAGAGAGAAGAGAACTTCCTGTGTGTATATATTTATTGTGTGTGTGTATGTGTGAGAATGTGCTTGTGTGCACACACATACACAAGCCAGAGGCAGAGGTCTAAATATCTTTCCTCATTTGGTTCTCTATTTTTTTTATTTGAGACAAGGTCTCCCACTGAAACAGAAGCTCATTGCTTTGGTTATCCTGGTTGGCCAGAAAGTTCTGGGGATTCTCTTGTTTCCAACTCCTGGCTACAAATGTATGCCTCCTGCCTGCCTAACAAGTACTGTACCCACAGAACCAACTCCCCTGTTTTACTTTTTAGTCTAAAAAACAATAATATTTTTAAAATATTATGGTCATTTGGCATTTATATATCTTAAGTGTGTGACATTTTAACAAAATGAAGCAACCCACTTGACTATTACTATATGCTAATATCAATCTGTTATGAATCATAGGAAATCTTAACTCTAGTATAGATTACCGTTTATTTCCTATAAAGTCATTGCAAATACACATATATACAATCCACATCTACTCAATAGACCATCATTTGTATTTACCTTAACTCGAACCTCACCAGCCTTTGGTGGATCAACTTCAACCTCCTCAATGGACAGGGGGGCATTAGTGGTCCAGGCAACAGCTGCTCGGCATGTGATGACCTATATGCACACAAAATGAAGTCATAAGGTGGCCTTATTGCTAATGAGCGACAAATAGGTGAGATGTGGTGTTAAATTCACATCCACTGTCTAACCAACCATCCTGCTTATATCTGTTTGAGGTGAAAGAATCTACTTACTCATTGGAGACAATCACATATCTATTTTATGTCTGCCTGGCTTAGATAAAAATTGAAATAAAATGTTATAATGGGAGATGAGTTCACATCTGTACATATATGTGTATGTATATTTAAATGCGCACATATACAGAAACATTACACATTCTTTTAGCTCCAGGGGGCTAATCAGAATTCTTAGTTGATTTCTCTGTATTTAAAATGTCACAACATATTAATGTTGGTTCATGAAATCCAGTTCTGTTCTCTGAATTTAATCTCTGCATTGCAGTTTCTAATACTAATCACCTACTTAGAGAAGATTATAATCTGTTGTGCAAAGAACATTGTTAGAGAACATGAGTATCACCTTGGAGGTAAAACAAGAGTCATTATCCATTTTATTTTTCTAACCAAACTCCGTTCTAGTGAAATATGATGTAGATCACTTAATTTACCATTATAACTCACTTCCTTTGTCCTACAGCCTTTATTCATTTTAGCTTGTAAGTCTCCATACAGTTTAGTTTTCTGTATGATTTTCCTTTATAGTAGATATTTTGAAGATACAAATTTAAACATCATATTTTATTTTTTAACTTCTCAGGATTGACTAATTTGTTTGTTTCTTTGGTTCTTCAACACAAAAATAAGGGGGAAGTGGAAACACAGCCCCCCACTAACGCAAATTATGTAGTTTTCTGAATTTAGGAAAATCGTAAGGGTCAGTATACGTGGGATGCAGTGGAGGAGCCTCATCCCAGGAAAAACATCTCGGTGATCATAGTATCTCCCTTTTTGTTGTTTCTTTAATTAACATCAATTCTTATCTTATTGCAATTTTGATAGAAATGCTCTAAAACTGACTTGCAAATTATAGGAGTTCTTCGTTTTTGTAAAGCATGTTCTCAACAGAGCCTAAATAGTAAAGTATATATACTGCTAACTATGCCCATCTAGGAGTCTACATTCCACGAGCAAACCCTGACTTACATTGCCGGATGTTTGCGTGGCGAGGCTGGCTTGCTCCATCTTTACTTCTGGAAGGTTTAGACCGGAGAACTCTTCTGTCTCTGGCGGTTACCTGTTGGACTGAGCACAAACGTTTTATGCTCCAGGATGACTCAGCTGCTATGCACTAACCAGAGAGGAAGGGGAAGGGAAGAGAGAAATGAGCAGAGACTGAAGGAAAGGCCAGCCTGAGACTGTCCCAACTGGGAATCCATCTCATATACAGTCACCAAACCCAGACACTATTTCAGATGGCAAGAAGTGCATGGTGACAGGAGCCTGAGAGAGCTGTCTCCTGAGAGGCCCTGTCAGAGCCTGACAAATACAGAGGTGGATGCTCGCAGCCAACTATTGGACTGAGCACAGAGTCCCCAATGGAGGAGTTACAGAAAGGACTGTAGGAGCTGAAGGGGTTTGCAGCCCCATAGGAAGAACAACAATATCAACCAACCAGACCCCCCCAGAGCTCCCAGGGACTAAATCACCAACCAAGGAGTACACTTGGAGGGACCCATGGCTCCAGCTGCATATGTAGCAGAAGATAACCATTTCAGACATCAATGAAAGGAGAGGCCCTTGGTCCTGTGAAGGCTCGATGCCCCAGTGTAAGGGAATTCGAGGGCGGGGAGGTGGAAGTGGGTGGGTGGGTGGGGGAGCACCTTATAGAAGCAGGGGGAAGGGGATGGGATAGGGGGTTTCTGGGAGGGGGAAACCCGGGAAGGGGGAGAACATTTGAAATGTAAATAAAGAAGATATCCAACTAAAAGAAATTCAAGGGAGAATAACAGAAGGAAGAAGCCGGCGAGGAATGGTGAGGAGGAAGGATGTGTTAAGTAGAAGCATAAGGGGAAAGGAAGTGGTTGCTTTAGACGAAAGAGATGAAGGAAAAACGACTTATTCTGCACCAAACCATTTGCACATCCTGTCTTCTGATCCTGCGCTCCACTGCTAAGCTACATGCTTTCAATCATCCCATTCTGGATGAGCCAACCAAACTTCCTCAAGATTTAGAGGTTTAGCTTGTCCCAGAATTCAAATAAGGATGCCTGTTTCAGATGCTCTGAGTTTGTGGATGGAATTATGGAGAGGGATGCACTAAACTGTGAGGAAAGAGAGAAAAGTAGAAAGAAAAATACAGATTGATGAAGGGTGTTTGGGTAGAGGCAGGTGTACAAGAGTGAAATTAAACAGCTTGTAGTAGATCTACCTGCCTAGTGCCAAGCTCTGCAGATTTAAGACTTTGAAAGGAAAACGTATCAAGCATTAATACAAGCGAGAAAACAACTATCAAAAACACATACGTTATGTTCTAAACTGGCACATTCAATGAGAAGCAATTATTATTATTATTTATTATTATTTGACAGATATTCCCTAGGGAAGTACAAAGCGTATGTCTACTCACCTCAGAAAGCGAATGCAGGGCAGACTAAAGTAACGACTGCACCGGAGTCCAACTTGTTGAACCACTGAGTTTTTATTGGGGTTACTAACAGGAGTGAAACATCATTTGCAGGACCGAGGAGCGCTCAAAAGCAGCCGCATCACCATCACCAGGCTGCATCCCTGGAACTCTCGGCATCTTGCACAGGAGTCCCACAGTCTCAGAGACCTCTCGGCATCTTGCACAGGTGTCCCCCAGTCTCAGAGACCTCTCGGCATCTTACACAGGAGTCCCACAGTCTCAGAGACCTCTTGGCATCTTGCACAGGAGTCCCACAGTCTCAGAGACCTCTCCGCATGGCTTGCACAGGAGTCCCACACTCTCAGAGACCTCTCCGCATCTTGCTGGCCAGTGTCTCTTGAGCAGTGGCTCGCTGTTTCCACAACCCTTGGGAAAGGCCATGGAGAACCTGTAGGCTTCAGCTTTCCCACACGTGAGGCTTCTTACATTCTGACTTCAGCCAGCCCTTCCTCTCCCTCCCGCAGTGTTTCCGGTCCCAGGAAGCTGCTGTACTATAGAGACCCATCTCGTTTCAATGCCTGTAATGTAGCCGGACTTTACTTTGGATATTTGCGGCAGCTGTTGCACCCTCCCCGTCCCTGCTCCTTTTAGGTCCTCCATCTGATTAACTAGATGAGAAATCTCGTGCGGTCTTCATGAATGCTGCTGGCCAGGCCTCACCTTGATCTTTCGAACCGCTTGTGTCTCTTCTTGAGAGTCTGTCTTACTCTCCCCAGCAAGTACCATTTTGTCAGTAGTCTTTTTCCTTCCCTAACTGGCATATGTGTGACATGACCCATGCACATTTGAATCAATCTAACATGAACATAAAAGCTAGTCTCTAAGAGTACAGGTAGCTATTGGTTCTCGGAAGCACGGGGAAGCACGGGTCTTGGCAGTGATGAACACGCCTGAGGTCTTATCTTACTCTGCTGACTGCTCCCAAACGTCTCTTTGGAACTGCTGCCTTCTGGCTCAGGTCTTTGAGCTGGGTTGCCACCTGAAGGCTAGCCTGCATTTGGAGCTAGGCTGCTTACGGTTGCATTTGCTGAATCGTAGGAGGTCTCTTTTACTGATCTTGAAGCAAGACATTCAGCTCAGTGTGAATACATGGATGTGGTATTTAAAATAAGAAATGTCTTCGAGACTCATGAACTCGAACCTTTGACCCCTGGCTGGTGGTGATATTTGGGGGACATTATGGAACCTTTAGGAGGTTGATGCTTGCTGAAGGAAATGCATCACCGGGATCCTTTTTTTGTGTGAAGGTTTATAATCCCACTCTGTTTCCTGTTCTCTCCCTGAGTCTTTCTCAGTCTCTGTCTCTCTGTGTTTCTGTCTCTTTCTCTGTGTCTGTCTGTCTCTTTCTATCTCCCTCTACATCTCCCTGTCTCCCTGTCCCTCTCCCTCCTCCTCTTCCTTCCTCCTCCTCCTCTTCCTTTCTCCTCCTCCTCTTCCTTCCTCCTCCTCCTTCTTCTTCCCCTCTCTCTCTTTCTCTCTCTCTCTCTCTCTCTCTCCCTGAATGCATCTGCCACTCTACCATGCCTTCCTTTCCATGACGACCTCTCTCTGAAATCATGTGCTAAAATAAATGCTTTCTTCCTTAAACTGCTGTTGGTCATGTGTTCTATAACACTACTGTTGGTCATGTGCTCTATAACACTACTGTTGGTCATGTGTTCTATGACACTGATGTTGGTCATGGTATCTTCAAGCCATTAGTCTGCAGTAGAAGTTACCAAATATGAAATAGAGGAGAGTGTGGTGTTCCTTGCTTTAACCATCAAAACAGTTGCCTTGCATAAATTCCTGAGGGCTACAGCCCTAAAATATCTCCTATAACAATAAGTTAAAGGTTGAGCACCTACAATTCTTCTTCAGTCTAGTTAAAATGATAAACACAGCACAATTAGAATTAAAACAATTCCTTTAATTATACATTGTACAAAAGCTCCTTAGGAAAGAGATAGTTAGATGTATTGTTTCTCCTTCATTTCCTGACTGTGATTTCTGACACAGTAAAACATACACATTTGGTCTCTGTTTCTGGCTCCTAACATAGCACTCCTGACTTTTAGGAATTTTTCAATGATGAACATGATATGCATAGAACTCCTTAGTCCCTGAATATGCTAAGGGATAGAAGAAAAGGGTATAGGAGAATTTGTTCTAACAAGGCAGCTCAGTAGGACTCCTGATAGTCTCAGCAGGACAGCTGGTCATCAGAAACCAAGCCATGACTAGGGACTTGAAATGCTGTTTCAACTACTATCTTCTAGGGAGAAGAGAGGGTTGAAAAATCAGTTAATGTTCCCATCTTGCTTATGCCATGATGATTCCTATGGGTCTGGACACCATGCAAGTTGGTGAACACACCCATGTGCTGGGAGGGTGGACTTTAATTTAACAAGGTCAGAGTCCCCTGTTTTCAAGAGCTGTTTGGACCTTGCCCTATGTCCTTTAGTTTATTTTCATATCCTTTTAATATCCTTTCTAATTAACCTGAAGTTGTTCTCTGAGCTCTGTGAGCTAGTACAGCAAATTATTAGAACTGAGGAAAGGTCATCAAAATAGCTGATTTCACTATGTCAATGACATGAGTAACTTGATCATCCATGGGCTTTGATTGGCGTCTGACATAGGAGGCAGTCTCATGGAACTGAGCTGTGGGCTTTGTGTTTAACTTTAGGTAGTTTGTATCAGAACTGAATTAGATCATTAGACACCAAGGTGGAGTCTATAGGGAGTTGGAAAAGTATCCAGTATAGAAACCTGATATGTTAAATGTGAGACAAACCTATGCTGACAGGGGATTACTATCTACAAAATATAAAGAACTAAAAATTAAATACCCAAATAATCAATACATAAATGAGCAGATAAATTATGCAATTTTCAAAAGCAAAGTTATTCAAATGACCACTGAATACATGAGTAAATGTTTACTATCTTCAGTTATCAAAGGTTTTCAAAAAAACTAGAAAAAGAGCTGTTGAGTGATCTGGCTATCCTGCTCCTGGATATAGACTCAAGGCACTGTAAGTACAGCACACCCATGTTTACCAGGCTCTGTGCACAGTACTCTAGATATGGAGCCAGTCAAGATGCCCACCACAGATGGATGGAAAAAGAAAGTGTGAAATCTATCATCAATCTATCTATCTATCTATCTATCTATCTATCTATCTATCTATCTATCTATCTATCTTCTATCTGCCTATCTACTATTATGGCATTAAGAAGAATGAAATTATGTCATTTGTAAGAAAATATATAGAATTGAAGATCATCACATTAAACGAAATAATCAAAACCCCAAAAGACAAATGTGTGGTTTATCTCGTTACAGAATCTCGGCCAAAAGAATGAGTGTTGAAATCAGGTGGATGACTCTCTGGGAAGGGGAAGACTGTAGAAGTGGGAAGGGGTCAGGGGCAGGTAATGGGAGTGAATCATATCAGAACATGTCATATACATGTCTAAGAATGTCACAGTGAAACCCGTAATTGTGTACAATGAGCATCCACGAATAAAAAGAAGCAACATTAGGCTAAAGGGTTCTTAACTCGGCTTTTCTTGTACAGATTCGATACTTCACTTTCCTAGATATTCTGTAGCTACCACCTTTTTTTCTGAGATAAAAAGCATGTTTACTTGAAAGGACAATTCTCAACTTGATATGGAGAAACAAAAAAGCCCAGGAGAGCTAAAATAGCCCTAAACAAGAAAAGAACTGCTGAAGGTATCACCATCCCAGATTTCAAGTTGTACCACAGAGCTATAGTAACAAATCCAGCATGGTATTGGCATAAAAACAGACACCTGGATTAGTGAAATCGACTGAGGACCCAGACATAAATCCACACACCTATAGACACCTGGTTTTTTATAAGGAAGTCAGAAATACACACTGGAAAAAGACAGCATCTTCCACAAATGGTGCTGGTCAAACTGGATATCTGCACGTACAGGAATGCAAATAGAGCCATACTTAATACCCCAAAATTCAATTCCAAGTGAATCAAAGACCTCAACATAAAACCAGATACATTGAACTTAATAGAAGAGAACGTGCCTTGAATTCATTGGCACAGGAAAAGACTTTCTGAAGTGTAAGCACTAAGATCAAAAATTAATAAATGGTACCTCGTGAAACCTGAAAATCTTATGTAATGCACAGGACACTGTCATTAGGTCAAAGCCACAGCTGACAGAATGGGAAAAGATTTTTATCAATTCCTCATCCAGTAGAGGACTAATATCCAAAATATGTAAGAATTTATTAACAAGAAATTTGATTATCAAGTAATTTATTATCAAGAATTTAATATCAAGGAGCTAGATAGTTTTAAAAATCCCAATGATCTATTTTTAAAATGGGGTACAGATCTAAACAGAGAATTCTCAATAAAGGAATCTCAAATGTCCGAAAAACACTTGAAGAAATGTTCAACACCCACAGCCATCAGGGAAATGCAAATTGATACTACTTTGGGATCCCATTTTATACCTGTCAGAATGGCTAAGATCAATAATACAACATACAGATTATGCTGGGGAGGATGTGGAGCAAGGGGAACACTCCTCCATTGATGGTGGGAGTGCAGATTTGTACAGCCACTATGGAAATCAATATAGCAGTTCCTCAGAGACTTGGGAATCACTCTACCTCAAGACTCAACTATAGCACTCTTGGGCATATACCAAAGGATCTATCTATCCTATCACAAGAACACTTGCTTGACTATGTTCATTGTGGTTTTATTCATAATAGCTATAAGCTGGAAACAATAAAATGACACCATGGAATTTGTAGGCAAATGGATGGAACTAGAAAAAAAATTGTCCCAGTGAGGTAACCTAGAGCCAGAAAGACAAATATGGTATGTACTCACTTATAAACGGATATTAGCTATTAAGTAAGTGATGACCAAGCTACAGTCCACAGAACCCTGAGATGTTATGTGAAGAAGAGGGCTCTAGCAGAGACACATGGATCTCCTGGGGAAGGGGAAATAGAATAGAATCTATGGGTGGGATGGGGGGGGGTTGGTGGGATGGGAGCAGGAGGGATCAGGTAGTAGGGGGAGTGGGATGAAGATGAAAGTGTGGGGAGAGAAGACTGGAAATGGGGACCATGTGGGAGGCAGTGTGGGAACCTAATGCAGTGGAAACTTCCTGGGATCTATGAGGATGACCCTAGTGAGGATTCCTAGTAATGCGGATACATTGCTTGAACTTGCCATCTCTTGTAACCAGGCAAGGCTCCTAGTGGTGGGACTGGGTTGCATTCAGTTGAGTTTGTTGGCAAGGGAGGGTCCCATGGAGAGTGGTGAACAACCCATGCTGATGCTAGGACAGGGAGTTGCTCTCGACAAACTGACAGCTGGGTCCCATTGCTGTCAACAACATCCACACCGCTCATTGAACATGGAAAGGTTGACCTGGTGTCTGAATGGAGCCTTCGCCCCTATGTTATAGTCTACTGGTGGGGGCAGGCACTCTTCAGGCTGCCAAAGGAGAAGTTTTGACACCAACCCAGCCACAAAACCTTTGACCTACAATCTGTCCTGTCTGCAAGATGTGCCGGGGCAATGGTGGCACAGAACTTGACAGAATGGCCGGCCAGTGTCTGATTTAATTTAAGGTTCACACCATGATAGGTAACCCATGCTTAACATTGCTTGGATATCCAGGAACTGGAGACTGGATAGCCCAGAGACATAGCATAGAACCAAATACAACTGGTCTTTAAAAAGAGAAACCAATGAAATGATTCCTAACAATATTCTGCTAACCTATAGATCAGCGCCTTGTCTGGCCATCATCCGGGGAGTTCCTCTGGCAGCAGATTGGAGCCAATGCAGAGACTCACAGACACATATTATTTGGAAAGAGCGAGTGTAACTTAGAGGTCTCTGTCTGGTCCTTCGCCTTGGAGATCAGGAAGCTCTCAGAAGAGGGAGAAGAAAGACTGAAGGAGTCAGAGGGATGGAGGACACCAAGAGAACATGCCCATGAAACCAACTAAACAGGTCACATATGGGCTCCCAGAGACTGAAGTGGCATGTGTGGGGCCTGCGTGGGTTTGCACCAGGTCCTCTGCATAGATGTTGTGGCCGTTAGCTTGGTGTTTTTTGTGAGACTCCTAACTGTGGGAGTGGGTGCATCTCTGACTCTTTTTCCTACTCTCTGGACTCTTTTTCCTGTTGGGAGAAATGGACTCTATATAAATTTCTCCACACAGTGCAGAGTCTCAAGTCTCAAGCACCTGCAAACATGCTTCTTTTTCTCTTTTTATTGAAAATAGCCTCTTCTCTCATAGGATATGTACAGACCAGTTTTCTCTCCCTCCACTCCTGCCAGCTCCCCTTCACCCTGACCTTCCTCTCCCCTTCGTTTCCCTTCAGAAAAGAGCAGTCCTCCAAGAGATGACAGCCAAACACGACAAAGGCTAAGGCAAGGCTAAAGCCCTCACATTTCTCCCACAGTGATAATGCATTTCACCACAATTTTAATTGCAATTTGTAGGAGCCAAGGATGCCAGTAAAACAACTACCCAATAATATTATGGGAAGTTGAGTCAAGGGAGGATTCTCCTTGCAAAGTTCAAAGTTTGACCTTAAAGGAAGTTGGGGGTGGATTCTCACTTCACAGTATAGTAATGAGAGGCTGCAGGAAGAAGGATCTGATGCCAGGCACTGTGAGGACATTGCCTTTCCACACACTGTCAAGTGATTCTGAGGTGGTTCTTCCTAATGGAGGAGCTAATTAGGAGTCACTTGTTTCTCACACTTGACACAATTAACATTAGATAAGAAATTCCACTCTTTTTTTTCCTGTTTAAAAGCATGTGAGTTCATTTTATATAGTGTTAAATATGAAATTTATAGTGCAGTATGTAAAATATGATTTAAAAATTTTAAATTGCATTTAGCAAAAAGAAAATAGAAGCTTATATTTGCGTATCTTTGAGATGTAAGAAAGACCCTAGTGGAGGCAATATATGTGCTTTCTGTGTGTTTATCAAGAGGTGAGGCTCCCTATTCAGACTCACTTCTTTCCCTGTTAAATAACTAAATGCCCAAGTGGTACCAACCTTAAAATTTTAATGTCATTAACTAGCCTGTTGAGAAATAGGGCAGGATTTCTCTCCCTTTGTGCAACTGCTTTGATTTTATCTCTGGAGGTGGTTTTGATCATCAAATCACACTGTATCATCAGTTCCTAGTGGGGTGTTGTAATCCCAAGCTCCTATTCTAAATGGGTCTGTGCTCTCAGCAAATTCCGAGGTTCCGAATAAACTATTCAGTTCTATGTCTCCTAGCTTCTTCCCATATCCCTATTTTCCTTAGGGTAACGAATAGGCAAATATTGGTTCTTCCATCTTTGACCAAACTCTCACCTCCCATCCTGTAGAGTGGCAGGATGGAGTTACAGTATTTCTATCCTTTTCTCAGGATCAAACACTGTCTAGTTCTTGAGGTTACACTGTACCAGGGAGCCAGGGATTGAATTTCCTTGGGGACTGACAAGAAATGGTGGGCCTCTGGAATGCAGAAGACGACCCTCTCTTCTATATACAGAGACCCCCAGAAGACCTGGAATGTTGAGGCAACCCCAAAATCCATCATGCTACAAATGTCTCTGGAGAACTGAATGCATCCTACAGGAAGGTGAGACATAATGGTGGTGTTTTTCTAGGCACTATATCCCATGACAATGCTTTGAGTCTGGGAAACAAATCCCTGCTAGGGGCATCTTCTGACTATTTCTGAGTCATCTCGGAAGGCTTCTCCCATGAGGATCTAAAAACATCCTGAACGAAGGGGGCCCTGTTCTTTTCCCAGCTGCCCCAAAGAACAAATTAAAACAAACAAACAACAAACAAGTCATCGGGTTACTTTATTTTTCTTGAACTTCATGTTGGAAGGGATGTCTTGCTAACTGCTAGACTCGATTTATTTCCTCAGGAGTGAACCATCTACTAAACGAGCAGTAATGATAGCAAAGTGACAAGAAACGGCAGGAGGAGGTCTCCAGCAAAGTCAAGGAGGAGGGCTGAGAATGTGGAGCAGTGAATGAGTCTCCACAATCAGGGGAGCCCTGGGCGAAGGCAGTGTATGGCAGAGTCGGTAGCTGGGACTGCCCGGATTGAGAACCACTGCTGATACCCAGTTGTCCTGATTACCTCTTGAGACAGCTGATTCTCCTGGCACTGTGCTACCCAGAGACTGACGCCTGAGCCCTTGGCCTCTGAGCAGCAGTGAGAAGTCAGAGAGCCCCTTTCTTCTTTATGCCGGAGCCTGTCATCCTGGGTAAAAGAGGGAAAGAAAAAAAGGAAGGGAGGGGCAGCTGAGGAAGGCATTAGGACAGAGATCACAAAAGAACGCATTCCTTGCTTCTTTGAGGTTGGTAGTCTTTGAGGACCTGCTGTGGCATGTGGGCAGGTGTGATTTTACAATGTGCTTTGGGATGCATAAGTGTTCTCTTGCATCTGGGACATCACCTGATCTTGACTCCCCTCCCAGATTAGTCACCAGAGTCTTCAAGGGCCGGTCCACAAACAGTGTAGCCTGACCTTATTCATAATTTGGAGTGGCCACTCTCAGGCACCCTAGAATGAGATGAAAGGTTAAGAGATTAGAAGACTAAAACCTAACCTCCTGTCTGGTTCACCAACTGACATAGGCGTCTCTCGGGGTTCTGTGGGCACCTGAGGAACTGAGCAGAGACTTGTGGATAGAAGCAGAAATGAAAGCTTATTACGAAAAAAAATTACATTTCCATTGGAGCAGGAGGCCCGAGTGAAAAGCTGCGCCGCGCTGCATAAATGCGGGGATTTTTCCATCTGACACACAGCCCAAGTTTTACAGCTTATGTGCATATCTGAGCTTTCATCGGCGTGCTCTACGTGCTGAAGCTGTCGGGCATACTTAGTTCTATATGTGATGCCTTACTTGTTCCTCATTAGCATTTTAGATCTCCTCCCAAAGGTGGATTTCAATGTAACAAGCTCCTGGTCAATACAATGGAACACCTTTGCATCTGCCCCAGAGGCTCTAGCCAAGTCTAGTCAGCCTTAGCTCGTGATCATTTCTCATGGGCTAATTTCTCAGCCTTTGTGTGTAAGGCTTTCTGGACCTGACTCTCTGCCCCATTCTCTTGTCTTAATTATTTCCTCCAGTCCAGAAGAAGAAAAGGATGGGTAGTCTATCACTTGTATAGGTTCTTTAATTGTTTATGCAATTGATGATTACCCCCCACCGAGAGCTGAATTCATGATCGTTACTGGCATTTGAAAGGCAAGCAAGACAGGCAAACTTACTCTTCATTAAAGTGGCTTCGGTAAGTTTTTGTTTGGGGGCTGAAGGCAGAGGAACTTACGAAAGACAGCAACACTTTCCGTGTAAATATTTGGAAGAGAAAACAACAAAACCAAGGAGAAATGGGAGTACCTGCATACTGAAGTAAGATAAAGAATTTGGGTTATCCTACAACACTCAATTTTTGAGTCAGAAGACATTAGAAGTTTATATAAAACACCATATTTTAGCATCTCAGTTACATTGTATAAAACATGATTTTGTGAATTAAGTTCCTTTCCCCCTTATAGTATTCTCTAGTGACTATTAATTATTTCTGAACTTGAGATGAGAAAGACATCATACACTACATGGCTTGAGATATCCTAACAGCAGCCCAGAGGACATTTGTACTATCATTAAACTGGAATGCTGGTTACACCCACACCCACACACCCCACACACCCCCACACCCTCACCACTCTCCCCCCCCCATCCTTCCCCCACTCCTGGTAATTCTGTTAATGTCTTATCTGCGTTACAAGATCCGTGAAGCCTTTCAGACCATGACAGACAACATCATGTTCATGGTGACACCCTCTGGGAATAAACTGGGTCTTTGTGGTGGAAGGGGTCCTATTATGATCTTAGTAGTCATTCTGTTAATCTTTGGACCTTGTGCACTTACTTAACTGCTGTTTGAACTTCACCTCTTCTTACTCACAGTCAGTCCACAGTCAGATGGACCTGTCATCTCCTGACTCCTGTCATCTCTGTAGGTTTCCTTAGTCATCCCCTAGTTCCTGAAACCCTCAAGAATGGGGACCACAAGAACCACTCAGCGTCCTCACACTCCCTCAGCATCCTCACACTCACTCAGCATCCTCACACTCACTCAGCATCCTCACACTCCCTCAGCATCTTCACACTCAGCATCCTCACACTCAGCATCCTCACACTCACTCAGCATCCTCACACTCAGCATCCTTACACTCAGCATCCTCACACTCACTCAGCATCCTCACACTCCCTCAGAATCCTCACACTCAGCATCCTCACACTCACTCAGCATCCTCACACTCACTCACCATCCTCACACTCCCTCAGCATCCTCACACTCACTCAGCATCCTCACACTCACTCACCATCCTCACACTCCCTCAGCATCCTCACACTCACTCAGCATCCTCACACTCCCTCAGAATCCTCACACTCAGCATCCTCACACTCACACTCACTCAGCATCCTCACACTCCCTCAGCATCCTCACACTCAGCATCCTTACACTCAGCATCCTCACACTCACTCAGCATCCTCACACTCCCTCAGAATCCTCACACTCAGCATCCTCACACTCACTCAGCATCCTCACACTCCCTCAGCATCCTCACACTCCCTCAGCGTCCTCACACTCACTCAGCATCCTCACACTCCCTCAGAATCCTCACACTCAGCATCCTCACACTCACTCAGCATCCTCACACTCACTCACCATCCTCACACTCCCTCAGCATCCTCACACTCACTCAGTATCCTTACATTCAGCATTCTCACACTCACTCAGCATCCTCACACTCATTCACCATCCTCACACTCACTCAGCATCCTCACACTCTTATTGCTTTATTGTTTCTCTCGATATCTATCCAGGAGCCAAAGACTTTTCCACATCCTTTTTCTTACAGTTATACAAATAAAACCAAGGAAGCATTTTGGAGAACTTTCAGATAGGCCCCCCCAGAGGGCTATGCCAACAGACACACCCAGCAACCCCACCTGACTTATAGAAACCAATTTGATTTTTCCCCAATTTCCTAATAGCAGTTAGGATTATCTCTTCAGGATTGGGACTGATGATAACAGAAGATAGAAATCGGCCAGGCAGTTTTAGAGTAATAGAAATCTTGAAAAGTAGACAGTTTTCTTTCTTGTCTAATTTGAAATGTTCCTGGGGGTCAGGATCCTGGACCTTGGAAGAAAGCAGAGATGTTTCAGTCTCTGGTTCTGCCATGGCCAGAGTCTGGGGATGTCAGAAAGAGGTGATCTGTTTGTTTTTATCTCTTTTCCCTGAAGAAGCACCGTTTCCTGGAAACCAAACTGAATTTAAGAACATAAAAGTGCAATTTTAAAACACTGTTTCGAAAACTTAAAAGCGCAACACTACACATAGTTTCCTTTATCTACGGAATGGTTGATTACAATTCGAAACTAGCAGGGTTACAGCAGAGTGAAGGAAAAAAATATAAGAGGACTTTTCCTCATGGACTAGTATTTCAAAATCCAAAGGACTGGGTGACTGTTAATGGGTGAAGGTCAAGGTAGACAATATGAGGAAAAGGCCATGAATAAGAAGAGCTGAGCACCTGCTGGGTGGAGACGGCCCTGGAGGAGAGCGCATGGGTGAGCCGCTGAGAGGATGAGCATGGCAGAGTTAATCCCATCACTTGTCGCTGTGAGGAGGAGTTGGTGCAGGGATAATGCATTCCTCACCGGCCCCTCACCACCTGTGGTGCTCCATTGGCCTGGCCCCAAGGTTATGAGAGCAGGAGAGCTAGCCCTACCCCTACTGTTTGTAGCACTTGGGAGAGAAGGCCCTGCCTTCTCTGGAGCAACATAGTGGAGCCAGTCCTGATGGCAATGGGTGAGCCCGTCCTGAGGGGTGGGAGCTGGAGAGCTGTCCCAGCCCCTCAGCAGTGGCAGCCCCTGGAGGAGTAGCCCCACACCTTGACTGGGAAGCACAGTGGAGCTGGCTCTGGAGGCATGGGTGCAGATGAGCAGGTCCCCAGGGCATGAGAACAGGAGGGCTCACCCTGCTTTCTGTTCAATGGTGGCATTGGGTGGCCCAGTCAGAGAAGTGTTGGAGAGCTTGCTCTGGTGGTACAAGTCAGGAGAGCTGTTGCCTTGAGAAGTTCGGCTAACACCCAGACCCAGATCTAGGGCTCTGAGTTGGCTCACTCCAAAATCTATATCATCTGTGAATGGCTGGGATTCATAAAAGGGCCAGTCCTGCTGATCCAAAGTTGCAGGACCTCCATGCCACAGTTCTGGTGAGGATACAATTTTGATGGTGTCATAGAAGCCAGAGAACTCATACCAGACCAATGACTCATTGCAATGGACATTTGCAAGTAAAGATATATGGACAGAGGGATATACTGTGGGACACACTGACACACTACAACTTCCACAACGAGATGTTTTTTATGATGTGTGTGTGTGTGTGTGTGTGTGTGTGTGTGTTTATTTTCTTTTGCACGGGAGGTTTCAAGGGCAGAGGGCAGATTTGAAGGGACAAGGAGATGAATGGGACTGGGGTACATGATGTGAAACTCACAGAGAATCAATAAAAAGGAGGAAGAAGAAGAAGAAGAGAAGGAGAAGAAGAAAAAGAAGAAGAAGGAGAAGAAGAGAAGGAGAAGAAGAAGAAGAGAAGGAGAAGGAGAAGAAGGAGGAGGAGGAGGAGGAGGAGGAGAAGGAGAAGAAGAAGAAGAAGAAGAAGAAAAAGAAGAAGAAGAAGAAGAAGAAGAAGAAGAAGAAGAAGAAGAAGAAGAAGAAGAAGAAGAAGAAGAGCTAAGCCTCATTTTCTTTTGAGTCTCTTAATTCCAAATGAGATGACTACACTGGATTTGGTGAGGAAACAGGGCTTGATAGAAATGGGGGCAGGAGGGATGTTGGCGGGGAGGGGCTAGAGATGGGGCTGTGTTCCCCTGAGAAGATCCTATACCTTCTCCCTTAATTGCAAGTTTTAAAATTTCTCAACTAGGCAGCTGGGAGCTACACTTCACTACTCCGTGAGTAAAAGCAGTGGTTGACGCTGAAGGACAGAAGATGGCTCACTGCATCTGAGAGTCACTAATGATTGGCTCCACAGCACACTGGAAAATCTGCAACATCACCACGTCAACTCAAGAGCGGGGGTGAAAGGTGCTGGGAAGTTTGAGCGTATACAGCAGGCACCCAGAAGATGGGAGATGCCATCATTTCTCTTTTTAAGGTCACAGTGTGAGTTACGCAACACTCATTTTTTCCAACTTATTTTATTATCAGTAGAGTCTAGAAGTCCTTGTTTCAGGAGAACAGCGGCACTCTGCTTCTGCCCTCTTCCGGCTGTTCAGGAGCAATCAGGGAGGTGAAACAGGAAGGAAGGAAAGCCCTTCCGGTTGCTTCCGAGCTCTTCTTTACCACGGAGATCTCAGAAGAGCAGAACGCAGCGGATGCTGGAATATAAAGCGTGATCATGAAATGCCTGAGAAGCACTTTCGATAGCAAAACGGCTGCATGCGGCACCCTAAGGACTCTTCAGTGCCCACCTGTTCCCGTTCCCGTCTTGATTCAACTATTGCCCTAATTCACCCGAGTAAACCATTAACATCTGCATAGGGTCTGGATTGGAATCCAACACCACAGAGAAAAGGAAGCACCCTCTTCTAGCACCTTTCCTTGTGGCCGCACAACCACAGACGAGCCCAGGAGCTCACTGAAGCTTCTCATCAACATCCTGCTGCTGTAGCATCTCGCCTAATGTCTGGACCAGAAAGGAAAAAGATTTCTTTGGTTCCTTTCCTCTTGCAATATGCCTACTGCTTGCTGGATACCTTTCCCCATACACAATAATAATGTAAACACTTCAGGTGAGTTTTCCTGGAACCTTGTTCTTGATTTAAATGGGTTGACATAATCAATGAAAAATTGACAAAGAAAAATAGGGCAAAAATGTAAAGAGTTTCATAATAAAAGAATTAAGCAAATGAAGTATGCAGGCAGGGTTGGGGAAAAAGTATGATGAACTGGAGACCTGCTTCAAAGTGAAACAAGAAAAGCACATTCATGGCAGTTTTGATTGGTCCTTTACTGTTTGTTACTTGTTCTACTCTGACTCTGCAACACTCCTAGCACTCCTGGAAGACATTTGATGGTCAGTTGTCTCTAAATTGAAACATTTGCTCCTAGAGGGAGAAAAGTGGCTCATGAAAGTCAGGAGGTAGACAAGCTACACCGAGTCCAGGAAAGCTGAAGCTTGTCTGATTCTGTAACTCTGCCGCAGGGTCATAGAAACTGTAAGCAATTACTCAAGAGGAGAGTCTAATCAGCCCAGCTATCAACTGGGACAGTTAGAACTGTTTGCAAGTGATACAGAAAGCTGCAAGGCTGCAGTCCTTGTGGATCATCACCCATGCCGAGGGGGCTTCTCTGTGATGCTGCTTTAGAGTCACCCCTGTTCCTGTGAATAGCACTGTGCTCCTGTTAGTAAACCAAGTAAAAACACAGCCGGTCTCTGGTGCAGTCGCTACTTTAGCCTGTTGTGGGTTCCCTTTCAGGGGTGAATAGGTGTGTGTGTGTGTGTGTGTGTGTAATAATCCAGGAAATTTCTCACACAACGAGTCTCTCATCAATTCTTGAGCATTGAAAGAATGTGTAAACAAATCAGTACTGGGAGAGTAAATGAAGCAGACCCGCAGTTGGCTGGCATGTGGGTTGAGCATCATTCAAAAAAGATGTGTAAGAAGTTGTGCCCTTAGCAGGAGTCTCAAGCCAGTTTTAGACTTCTTGCAAGGTTCCTGACTCCAGAAATTCAATTAATTTGTTTTAGGTAATTTCTCTCACCAGAAAAATAAACACTGTTGACCACTGTGGAAAAATACATTATCTTTAGTATCCTTCTGAAATTCTGAAGTTGATTGTGTAGATGTTTCCTAAACAGAGACCCTGTAGGTAAGCCTTTTCCTATGTTGATGACATCAGGAAACAGGTAGATGTGTGTACAAGATACTAAGGGTTCAAGTAGACCTTTCTCTCTCTCTCTCTCTCTCTCTCTCTCTCTCTCTCCAAAATCACAATGAAATATCTGACTAGTCATTTCCTCAGAATGTAGGACGTCATTAAACAAAACTCACACTTTTCCTGAATGATACAGCTCCAAGGCTTTGTCGAGCTGGTTAAAAGGCAGCTGATGAGTCACTAAAGGATCTATATTAATCTTATTTTGGAGGTAATCAGTCACTATTTGGGGAATGCAGTCTCTGGTTTTATAATCTGCAAAACAAAAAGTTTATTATTTTTCATATATTATTAATATACTATTAATAATATGACCCAAGACCAACCAGGCTAGTGAGATGGTTCAGTGGGTAATGGCACTTGTGTAGAAACATGACAACCTGAATTAGATCTTTGGGATCCACGTGCTAAAAGGAGAGAACCAACTCCAGCAAGTCATCCTCTGGCTTACTTGTGTGTGTCCTGGCATGCATACACACACACACACACACACACACACACACACACATTCAAACTCAGAAGTAATAATAAAATAAATGTAATAAAAATAAGAAGTATCGACCAACCAAAAGAGTAAAAAAAAAAAAGTGAATCATGGTAGATAGGTAAGATACCCATTTTTATCACTGAACATGAAAAAGAAATCATTTGTTCCTGAGAAGCCACTGAGTGACAGATGTTGTTTAAATGTCACGACTATAGACAGTTCTGTTACTTAGTTGCCTTTTAAATAAAATCTGGGTCAATGTTCATATTCCTGAATTGAAAAGCAATCTTTTAAACCTTATTAACTAACACTGGGATTACCATTATAAAACCATTTCCTCTCACATACTTGGGGATGCCATGGGGATGTTCTTTATCTACATACATAGAACTGGCATGGGAACCCTCCTTATCCATGTGCATGGAAATGCATGGAGAATCCGCTCTATCTACATGCTAGGAATGACATGTAGACTTTGTCTACATACATGGGGATTACACAAGAGCCCTCTCTGCCCATGTGCGTGGCAATGGCATTGACACTCACCACTACATACGTGGATAGACTTGCAAGTGTTAATTTTTCAAATCAGCTGATCAATATTGATCAGAAATAAGGATTTTTCTGGAACTACAGAAGTACCTGTTCAAAAATACCAGCTTAGTGCATACAACAACACTTAAGACATTACTATTAAAATAGTGTAATAAAGTTTGAAGCTGTCAATGCAGAACCAATATCAATTAAGTTTTTCTAATTGTCACAAAAGTATTTCTCTAGCAGAAAAATGATAATTTTCAATGCTGCTATTTTATTTAGCTAATTAAAATTAATTTGATGCTTTGGGAAAATGCCTTGTTTGGTAAAGCACTTTCCATGAATTCATGTCCCCAGTGCCTAGAATAAACAGTCAGGCACAGTAGTTTTGCACATGTAATCTTAGCCTAGGAAAGTGGAGACAGGTGTATCCCTGGAACTCACTGGCCAGTTAGTCTTGTTCAGATGGTGAACTCCAGGTACAGTGAGGGACTCTGTGTCAAAAAAGTAAGCAAGACAGAGGAAGACATCTGATATCAAACTCTGACCTTCGCATGTACACTCATATAGTCATGCTTGCAGACCCTTACACATGATCATACATGAGCCTGCACATACACACACATGAATCCATACACATGCCTGTATCATACTACAGCCTCCCCCAAATTAAAAAACAAAATGTAATTTGAAGAATGTTACGCTCATTTCAGGAGGAGTCTCTGGACACATTGACCCTAGATGTCTGGTCCCCTGAGGGGAGGAGCTAAGTGACCACACCTTTCTACTCACCCACCTACCTCCCAGACACACGCCCTTCAGGGTTTTTCCAGACACAATCTTTCCTGCCTCGAGGCATAACTGTGCATCTGATGGAGCTAGCCCAACGATCAGACAGACGCCATAGCTGTCGTTGCAGGAGTTCCAAGCAGCATCCTGAGAAGACAATGATCATCACCCTACGTGTTCGTGCCGGCCGCCCACAAAGGGGAAGAATCCTGGATACACTGGACTTTGACTTTCTCTTGGATAGATGCTACTTCAAATTCAACCCCATTCACCACTGGAGTCGTGGCGTCTCCTCAGAGAATCAGTGCACCATAGAAAGAAAAGATGCAGACTCTGCAACTTGTGGGCCTCGGGCAATTTTTTTTTTAACTTCTTGGTCACTGTTTCCCTTCAGGGTCACTCTATGTATTGATTTATCATCCTTCAGAGCTCCAGAGCTACACCAGTGTACAAGAACAAATGGTGTGTTCAACCAAACTGCTGCGAAGGAAGGCCATGCATTCTGTCTGTCTGAAGGCCATGCATTCTGTCTGTCTGACTCTTTCCTTGCTATGTTTTATTGATCAATTAATTTCCGCTAAAATAAAACAGAACAAACCATAGTAAATATAGATGAAATTTGGGGAGGCTTCATTTTTTTTTAAATGAATTTTCCAGTGATCTGTAGGCACAGGCACACATTTTTAAAATTTATTTTGTCTTAACTCTGTTTTCTTTCTCTTTCCCTCAAATTTTACTGCATTGGCCTCTTTTCTGTCACCTACATCCCTACACTAACGTTCTTAACCCTTAGACCTAGGAGTTAGCCACGCATTTCAATGTAATGAGTATATACATTCTCATCTTCAAACTGTATGACCCACGAGGATGGTACCTAGTTCATTAATTCCTGTAGTCATAGAACTTGACACATGGAGGCATAGGAATTGACAAACAGTTTCTCAGATTTTGTTAGAAAGCAGAGATAAATATATGTGAATCCAATAATGTTCTTGTTTAGGTATAAATAACTAGAATTGAGAAAAATGAAGTACTGCCCTCGTGGCTCTTTGCATGTTTAAACATTTTGTATGAAATAACTTTATATATCTTCACTTATTTTGTATAAAAAAATAAGGCTGTAGAGTGAATTTATATTCCTCTTTTTTTTTAATCTGGGGCACACAGACCCAGAGAGTTTATAATTGTGTGTGTCCCCCACCCCCACTGTGCCCAGTAAACACACCATGGTATCAACCCGTCCGATGGCCTCAAAGGCAAAGTCAACACCAACACGCGTCATTTCCTTTATCACTTCGTGGACAGGTTTCTTGAGCTTGTTAGGGTTGAGACAGTCAGTGACCCCTAAATCTCTTGCGCGAGGAAACTTCTTCTCATTGATGTCAACCCCGATGATTCTGGATGCACCAGAGGCCTTGCAGGCCATGACAATAGCCGAGCCGACCCCTCCGAGTCCAAAAACCACACAGGAAGAGCCGGGGGTGACCTGCGGACTCATAAAATGTGCTTGTATTAGTTTTCAAAGCTGGGCGTAGACAGTTAAGAAAATAACAGTGAATAAAAAAAAAAAACTAGTGAGCTTTTTGAAACTTTGATCGTTTGGATAGGTTCAGCCTAGTCCTCCCACCCCGACCGTGCCACCGCCCATGCACAAATCACTGTGATATACGGATAACACAACTTTAAGTGAGGTACAGTCAAACCACTGAACCAGTCCAGTCTGTGGGTAGAGAGAGGTTACTGGGGTGTGAGGGGACAAACTGAAGGGCTGCCTAGGCTGGACAAGCCTTGTGAATTGTATTGGGGCAGGTTTCCAGAGGAGGTAGATTGGGACCAGAACAGCGGGGACTTAGTGTGGGGACTTTAAACTGATACTGTTTGGGTCAATCAGGAACTAGATACGTTTTGCTATTGGGGACGGAGAAGGGAAGTAGTTGCTTTTCTGATAAACAGAAACCTGCTTTATGAGGTTTCTGAGGGAAGCCAAGGTTAGGTTTCTGTTTACCAGATAAGAATTCTGGCCGGGCAGTGGTGGCACTCGCCTTTAATCCTAGCACTTGGGAAGCAGAGGCAGGCGGATTTCTGAGTTCGAGGCCAACCTGGTCTACAGAGTGAGTTCCAGGACAGCCAGGGCTACACAGAGAAACCCTGTCTCCAAAAAACAAACAAACAAAAGCAAACAAACAAAAAACCCAAAACACCCAGAAACAAATTCTGTTTACCCAGTAATCCAGGCCTCATTCTTAGGACGCTGTAAGTAGCAATGCCAGCCCCGTCCGCTTTGCGAACTAAACAAATATCTTGCTCACCTTGGCTGAGTTAACTGCAGCCCCATAGCCTGTAGGGACGCCACAGCTTATGAGACAAACTTTATCCATCGGAGCAGCGTCATCGATTTTTACCACTGCAATCTCAGGCACGACAGTGTACTCCGTGAATGTGCTTGTGCGGAAAGAGTGATAAATCGTCTGTCCTCGGCAGGAAAACCGGCTGGTCCCGTCCAGCATCACCCCAGAACAAGGAAGGACACTGTTCCACAGTGATGCAGACAGACACCCACGTACAGGCACAGACATAAGGAGTTGAAAAGAAACAAGTGGCCACCATTAGGCACATTCCATGCGAGCCATTTGATAAAAGGACTAGGGACAAATCTACTCACTCTTGCTTGTCGCAGAAATTTCCTTTGGGGTACAAGCAGGCGTCACATTCTCTGCACTGTGGAATAATGAGGGTGAGCACTTTATCTCCTGCATGGGGTGGGGAAGATAAACCAATATATTAGAAATTATTCACGGAATAAAGTATGATAAAATCTTACCCATTCTCTTGAAAACACGCTATGGCCAGATGACGACAGCCAGGGTGACATCTGGCGTTGTTTTAAAGCCTAGGTCATTTTACCTGGTTTCAGATCCTTATCAATTGTTAAGGATGAGGAGACGTTGCCTGCTACTGATAGTTGTAGGACTGCATTTCCTTACTTAGAAAATAGAACAATAGAACCAGGAAGGAACCTCAGAGTCATCTGGTTTAATTCTTTTGCTTTCCATTAAAAAAAAAATTCAACCTGTTGCCGGTTGTAGCCTGTTTACAGTAACCCAGCCACATCAGGGCTTCCTCTTGAGTCTTTCCACCGACCCCCACTCCCACTGACCCCCACTCCCACTGACCTCCCACTCCCACTGACCCCCCCACTCCCACTGACCCCCACTCCCACTGACCCCCACTCCCACTGACCCCCACTCCTACTGACCCTCCACTCCCACTGACCCCCACTCCTACTGATCCCCCACTCCCACTGACCCCCCACTCCCACTGACCCCCACTCCCCCTGACACCCCCACTCCTACTGACCCCCACTCCCACTGACCCCCACTCCCACTGACCCCCACTCCTACTGACCCCCCACTCCCATTGACCCCCACTCCCACTGACCCCCACTCCCACTGACCCTCTCTCCCACTGACCCCCCCTCCCACACTGACAATCAGCAGGCCTCTGGCACTAGTTTTTCGTGATGAGTTCTGAGCTTCATCAACTTCAGGGAAAAAATGTGTTCTGGCTCTCACACTTTCTGCAACAATGACTATAAAAGGAAGCTTTAAAGCTACTGAGCTCTGGAGAAGATCTTGATAAAGTTTGAGTCTTGAATCAATTCATGTCCCTGAGGTTTATAGTGTCACACTGAGTGGGAGTGGAAAGAAGGCTAACCTACTCAGTCATCACAGACTCCGGAAGACTCAGTCAGGGTCTACAGTATTGTCTCTGCACTGGCCCTTTCCCATGCTCATGGTATAGGAAAATTCCTTAAGATGGCAATAAAAAAGCCTCTAAGTTTAGATAAAGCACATCTTACCTTTATTGACTCTACAAGTTTCTAGATACTAGATCTCGTATCCGGAAGAAGTTCTGACTATCCTTTTCCTTCAGTGTGCATGATTGGCTCCGACAAAATTCCCCCATTGCATCTTTCTAGCTGAAGAGGAGGTAGACTGTAAACTCCCCCAATCATACTACATTCCGGGAGATGCGTATTCAGCCCTTTACTTTCATGTTATTTCCTTGATCCACAGTAGGCATCTCATAATTGCTATACGTTTTTTTTGTGAATACACTTGATGGCCAGGAATGGCCTTGCTATGTACTTTCTTAGGTTATCTATCTGCCGCTGGTCCCAAGCTATGGTGTTTCTAAATCACCATCATCTATGAGCGATTGCTCATTCATTGCCATTGTTTTAGGCGTGCTAAGAATTATAATGTCAAGATCCTTGAGGATGCAACTGGGAAGATTCATTGACATGTAACCATCATCCTGTCCTGTAACTTTCAGTTCCTGTAACTTTCCATTCTAGTTGATTAAAACATTCATTCGTCAAACCTGGTTTTACAGAGCAAACTCCATCACCAACACTCTCCACAATTCCTGCTCCTTCATGACCTGGAATTAAAGGAAAGTTCACCACGAGGTCTCCTTTCAGCACATGGTCATCAGAGCCACAGATCCCTGAAGAGATCATCTGTATAGAAATTAAATGACCAAAAGACGACTGGTTTACAATTTTTTTTCCTCCCGTCTTCTTCCTGTCTGAGTGTTCAGTTTTGTTTTGCTCCATACAAATGACCTCACTTGCTCTCTAAAACAACACTCAAGTGTTAGAACAAAACCTGCCCCTAAAAGAGAGATTCTCTTTCAAAAGGCCAGACCCCACAGCCTGCAGAGACCCTGCCACACCTCCCTGCAGCTCTCTCTGTGACAGAGATGAGGCAGCCTGTGCTGTGACTCAGTGTAGGTGCCACAGTCCTTCCATGTTCTCTGCCTTGTCCACCACGTTGAGCCAAATCATGTGATATAAAACCTCCCAACAGCCCCTTACCCCAAGATCTATAGAAGTTAGAGTTTCCCTTTGTTCTGGGGATTGGCGCAGAGATTTCTCAGAGATCTTTGCTTGGGGAGTACCCTAAAGACTGCTCCCTACGAGGCGACTCTGGCCTCCCCGTCGTTCCTCTCATGGATACTCTTTGTTTCTCTTCCAATGTCTCCCATTTTTACTTTTGATGAAGTGTCACTTCAGGCTTTAAAGAGAAATCTCTCCTCCTACCCCCCCCCCACTTCATGTCTCCGTCATGTCTCCATTCATTGTATTGCTTCTGTCTAAAGACTTCCTCTTTTCATCTCTGTATACTGCCTTGTTTCTCCCCTGCAACCTCGAAGCTTGATCATGGCCCTGAAGCCCTTTCTCCCAATAAACTGCATCTTTGGACTGCCCACTGCTGATTTATTATTGTTTCTTTTATTATAGTTGACAGGAAGCGCAGAGAAGGTATGCCAATTTAGGTATGGGGGAAGGGAGACCCAGAGACTTAGAATGACTTATTCAATGTCACATGGCTTCATGCTCAGATCTCTTATTAACTTAAGTCTTTTAAAATATAGTCTATATTATCCATGCAATAAAGGGTTTTTGAAACAAAACAGTTTTGTTTTCATTTTTGGAAATATTAATAATACAACTCTCAAGAAACACAGAAGTTTAGGTACAATATTGTGAACTTCAATGCTTTGGGTAAATCAATTTCCAAAATTTTAAACCTGTACATTAGAAAGTTTCTTTAAGGCTTTCTTTGGGCATGATGGCATACACCCTTAATCTCAATACTTTGGAGGGAGAGGCAGGTGGATCTCTGAATTTGATGCAAGCCTGGTCTACATAGTGAGTTCCAGTATAGCCAGGGTATCTTTAGCATATGGAAGGCAAAGGCAGGCAGATCTTTTATGAGTGCAAGGCCAGCCTGGTCTACATAGAGTTCTAGGCCAGTCAGGGCTACATAGTGGGGGTGGTGAGAGAAAGAATATTGTAAAATACAGGTAGGTTAAATAAATCAATACTGCAATATTTAACTGTCCCTGGGAAGTTTGAAAACTTCTTAGATAATTACTTAAGATCTCTTGCCTCTGGTTAGCCTAACCCATCTATATTAGCCGTTCCAAATGAAGTGTCATATCTACAAAAGCCTATGTCTTCTAGGTCCTAGAAGAATGCAGAAAAGCAGTCAATGGGTTTCTGTCATCTGTGCTGGAAGTGTTGGCTAGGACACCAGAGAAAGTCATGTCTGCATTCAGCAAGTGAGAGAAAAGATGTGCAAGAGACAAACACCCATGTTTTGGGTCCTCACTGTGTTAAAATGGCTTCAAGATGCTATCAAAGGCTAGAAATACTTTTTATATATGGAGGAGCCTCCATGTCCCAATGAGTTTGTTGTGTACAGCAAATGACTGGTGGGGTAGTCTGCGTGTCTGATCTAGTTTATAGTCATTACAGATTAGGAACATTGCATTCTAAGAGCAGCGACCAGGTAACTAGGAAGCGTTATAGACTCAATCGTGCGGCTCAACACAAGAGTATGAACAGAGTGCTGTCCGGGTTTGTGAGGAACAAGAGGACACGATTGAGTCCTGTCTCTGCCATACCTGTCATGCTCATTTTGCCCTTAGCGTCTCCCTCACACACGTTGGCCACAGTGTTGGTAATTTACTGAGTGGGAGTTCCTTAGTTTTCTGTTTTGCCTTCCATCTCTCATGTGCCCTTTTGTTTCTCTCTTTCCCTCCAAGATTTAGTATTTAGTATTTCAAAATTCCTAGTTTTATTTTTAACCACGCGTGTGCATGCATATCTGTGTAGGGATATGTGCATACAAATGCCACTACTGGTGAAGGCCAGAAGACGGAGTGGAATCCTCTGGAACTGGAGTTATAGGCAGTTATGAGACAATACACTTGGCTGCTGGGAACTGAACTCAGGTCCTCTGGATGAGCAATAAGTACTCACTGAAACTTCTTCCCAGTTTGTCCTTCCCTCCCTCCATTCCTCCCTCCCTTCTTTCCCTCCTTTCTTTCTTTCTTTCTTTCTTTCTTTCTTTCTTTCTTTCTTTCTTTCTTTCTTTCTTTCTTTCTTTCCTTCCTTGTATCTTGCCAACATCTTTAATCATTTGTTGTTGTTTATTTGTTTGTTTTTTCTCTGTTCCTCTTGTAACACCTGACCTCCATCCTGAATCTTGCCCTACATTGTTGAGCTGTTATGGGCAAGAGTTATGTACCTTTTTATAGTTGTTGTACTCTGTGTATCTAGTGTTGAATTTCCTGTGTAAAAGTAAAACAAACGGGTGAATGTAATGTGTGTTATCGTGTAGATAAACATATGGGTCTGGTGGCCCATGTGGTGAAGGACTGACCCCAGATACTCAGAGAGGTGCTGGGACGTTCAGGCAGGAGGCCTAGCAAGGGACTGTTGGATCACTGGGTGAATGCCTCTGAAGAGAATTGTCCCTTTGTCCTCTGGCTGTGACATGAGTGGGTTTGCTTAGTTTCGTGCTGAGATGAGCTGAGATGTCCTTCTCATCCAAGGTTAAACACAATGAGGAATAACAAACAGATCCTGGGCTGAATGCTCTGTAACCTAGAGTAAGCCTTTTGTCTTTCTAAGTTAATTATCTTAGGTATCTAGTGATGGTGAGAGAAAATTAACACCACAGGCTGTTAGAGTCTAGTCAACACATCCCTGATCTTTAATACTAAATGGCCTTGTGAAATTTGAGATGACGGGCTCAGCATGACTGGAAAGTGGTGAGGGAGTTTTGGTGAGTCTGTGCTTTTCTAGACTCTGTCTAAGCTCTGTGCAGTATTTGTTGAGTTTTGGAAACCACACATCTTTCAGTCCCTGTTGTTATTTCTGAAAGATGAATTTGCCTCCCAGTGTCTCTTTGCAGATGCGTTTTCAGAAGCTAATACAACGTGTAGGTTTAAATCACATCACAAACAATATAAAGTATCTTGGTGTGACTCTAACCAAACAAGAGAAAGATCTGTATGACAAGAACTTCAAGTCTCTGAAGAAAGAAATTGAAGAAGACCTCAGAAGATGGAAAGATCGCCCATGCTCGTGGATTGGCAAGATTAATACAGTAAAAATGGTCATCTTGCCAAAAACAATCTACAGATTCAACGCAATCCCCATCAAAATTCCAACTCAATTCTTCATGGCGTTAGAAAGGGCAATTTTCGAATTCATCGACATTATCTGTTGAGGATAGCTAAAACTATTTTCAACAGTAAAAGAACTTCTGGGGAAATCAGTATCCCGGACCTCAAGTAGTACTAGAGAGTAATAGTGTTAAAAACTGCATGATATTGGTACAGTGACAGGCAGGTACATCATTGGAATAGAATTGATGACCAAGAAATGAACCCACACACCTATGGTCACTTGATCTTTGACAAAGGAGCTACAACCATCCAGTGGAAAAAAGACAGCCTTTTCAACAAATGGTGCTGGTTCAACTGACGGTTAGCATGAAGAAGAATGCAAATCAATTCATTCATATATCCTTGTACTAAGCTCAAGTCCAAGCGGATCAAGGACCTTCACATAAAACCAGACACACTGAAACTAATAGAAAAGAAACTGGGGAAGAGCCTTGAGCACATGGGCACAGGGGAAAATTTCCTGAACAGAACACCAATAGCTTATGTTCTAAAGATCAAGAATTAACAAATGGAACCTCATAAAATTACAAAGTTTCTGTAAGGAAAAGGACACTGTCAATAGGACAAAACGGCAACCAACAAATTGGGAAAAGATCTTTACCAACCCTACATCTGACAGAGGACTAATAGCCAATATATACAAAGAACTCAAGAAGTTAGACTCCAGAGAACCAAATAACCATATTAAAAATGGGTACAGAGCTAAACAAAGAATTTTCACCTGAGGAATATCGAATGCCTATGAAGCACCTAAAGAAATGTTCAACATCCTTAGTCATCAGGGAAATGCAAATCAAAACAACCCCAAGATTTCACCTCACATCAGTCAGAATGGTTAAGATCAAAAACTCAGGAGACAGCAGATTCTGGCAAGGATGTGGAGAAAGAGGAACACTCCTCCATTGCTGGTGGGATTGCAAGCTGGTACAGCCACTCTGGATATCAGTCTGTCCGTTCCTCAGAAAATTGGCCATAATACTATCAGAGGACCATGTTATACCACTCCTGGGGCATATACCCAGAGGATTCTCCAGCATGTAATAAGGATACATGCTCCACTATGTTCATAGCAGTCCTATTTATAATAGCCAGAAGCTGGAAAGAACCCAGATGTCCCTCAACAGGGGAATGGATACAGAAAATGTGGTACATTTACACAATGGAATACTACTCAGCTTTTAAAAACAATGAATTCATGAAATTCTTGGGCAAATGGGTGGAACTGGAAAATATCATCCTGAGTGAGGTAATCCAATCACAAAAGAACACACATGGTATGCACTCACTCATAAGTGGACATTAGCCCAGAAGCTTGGAATATCCAAGACACAATTCACATATCAAATGATGCTCAAGAAGAAGGAAGAACAAAGTATGGATACTCTGGTCCTTCTTAGAAGGGGGAGCAAAATACCCACAGAAGGAGATACAGAGACAAAGTGTGGAGCAGAGTCTGAGGGAAAGACCATCCAGAGACTACCCTACCTAGTGATCCATCCCATATACAGTTACAAAACCCAGACACTATTATCGATGCCCACAAGTACTTGCTGACCGGAGCCATTTATAGTTATCACCTGGGAGGCTCTGCTAGTGCATGACAAATACAGAGAGGAACACTCTCAGCCAGCCATTGAACTGAGCACAGGGTCCCCAATGGAGGAGCTAGAGAAAGGACCCAAGGAGCTGAAGATGTTTACAGCGCCATAGGAGGAACAACAATATGAGCCACATAGTATTCCCAGAGCTCTCAGGGACAAAACCATCGACCAGATAGTACACATGGAGTTACCCATGGCTCCAGATGCATAGGCAGCGGAGGATGGCCTTGTTAGACCTCAAAGGAAGGAGATTCCCTTGGTCCTGGAAAGACTTGATGCTTTAGTGTAGAGGAATACCAGGACAGGGAAGCAGGAGAGGGTTGAGTTGGGGACAGGGGGAAGGGGAGATGGGTTATGGTATTTTCAGGGCGGGGGAAGGAAACCAGGAAAGGGAACAACATTTGAAATGTAAATAAAGAATATGTCTAATAAAAAGAAAAAGAAAAAAAAAGATGTAGAACTAACTCTCAGCTCAGCCTGCACCATGCCTGCCTGGATGCTGCCATGCTCTCACCTTGACAATAATGGACAGAACCTCTGAACCTGTAAACCAGCCCCAATTAAATGTTGTCATTTATAAGAAAAAAAATCATGAGAGCAGTGTAATGAGCCTCTTAGTCCCTCATGTGCATCGCCCTGATCGTCTGTATCATAGGGTGTGGGTACATGCAGGCCAGTCTCTCAAAAAACAAAACAATACCCTCTACCAAAAAGAAACCCTAAAAAACAAAACCCAAAACCATGAGACTGAAAAAAAATGCCTTTTGGATAACACTGAAAAATACATAGGCCTGTAACAATACATGGTTTAGGTTAGAGTTAACTGTAATTAAAACACAATGATCACAGGTAACATGTTTGCCAAAGCTTACAGTTATTATGTGCACATACCCACATACAGACATGCACACATATGCATATTTTTAAAAGTAATAAATAAGTACTAAACTAAAGAATTAATATTTATTAAAAAAGGTGTATGTCCTCTGTTACAGTGGCATGTGTTTACAGAGTGAGCACTCAGGAGATGGAGGCAGGAGGATTGTAAGTTTGAGGACGACCTGAGCTGTCTATTGAGATTCTGTCTCAAACAAACAGCTAGCTCTCAATATTCAACAATACCATTTATTTACTTTAAAATCGTTTTCTTTTATTAAGGACACTGGGAAGAGCGATATGGGAAAATGCTTGTCGTTTGTACATGTCTATGCCTATGCATGTTTTTAAACATTGATTTTATGTGTGGATGTGTTTGTCTGCACTGTTGTCTTGCACACAGGCATACAGCGTCTGTGGGGGCCAGAATGGGCTTTGGTTCTCTAGAAGTTGAAGTTACAAATGGCTGCCATTTGTAGGTGCTGGGAACAGAATCCAGGTCCTCTGGAAGAGCAGCCAGTGCTCCTAGCTGCTGAGCCATCTCTCCAGCCCCTACACCTATCTTAAGAGTGTAGCATTACTTTCTTTTGTCTTCAAAATTGAAGGCTGGCCGACTGAAGCTTACCTGAATGCGAACTTCTCCGGACTTCGGTGGTTCAACGTGCACTTCCTCAATGGAAAGAGGAGACTTTTCTGCCCAGGCAATGGCTGCCCGGCACGTGATTATCTAACAGACACAAAAGAAGATGGTGGTTACCAATAAACTTCATTTTTTTTTTCTGATCACAGTTGGTATTATTTGTCAAAGTATTAAAGTCACAGGGAGAAAGCCAAAAGCAAATAAATACAAATAAGTCCTGCATTTCAAAAGTAAACTACTGAGAATTTAACAAATTTCCTCCAAATCTTTCAAAATACTTTTACTTAAAAATGTTAATAATTTAAAAATAGTTATGACATCATTTCATATTTACCACCTCCTTCTCTTCCTCCTTCTTCTCCTCCTCTCCCTTCTTCCTTGTCTTTCTAAAACAGCCAGTATTTACTGAACCCCTTCCTACCACTGACATGTTATAAGAATTTCTCTTGACTTTAAAGAACTCTGTAGTCGTAGTTTACAATGACAACTTTATTTGGGTATATCCTAATTTTCTTAATAATTACCTATAAATGGGAGTGTTTCTATTGCTTTTATCTTACAAAGGGTATCGCAGTGAATATATTTGTTCATGTTTTTGTTTTTTGTTTCGTTTGTTTTAATTTTTTTGTTTGCTTTGTTTTTTATTTTTCTGGGTTAGTTTGTTTCCTTAAGTGAAAATTTCTTCAGAAGGATTGAGTCATTGTTAGTGCTACGTTGATTTCGAAATCTCTTCCCAGAAAGATTAAGTCCCTTGACACACTCCCCCGAATAATAAATAGTGTATGTTATCATGTATTTCATTTTACTTAGCATTGACTATATCAGTAAACTGGACAGGAAGAAAAAGCCTGGTATCTTTATTAGTATTTTTCAGCGTCTGGGTGTGGGTATACAGAACGGTTAGAAGAGTTATAAAAAGCTTGGTCCTGTTTACAGACCTATTGGCATCTTGTTTCTTTTGTTAATGCAAATGTTTCTTCAAACATCTAAGGAGTAACTAGCTGCCTGTCAGCTCGCCTTACTGTTTTCTTTGTCCTCTGCTGTTTTGCTTATATCAATTTTGTGTGAAATTATGCATATGTCTTGTGATGTTTGTTTATAGAAGTCTCTTCCTTTGGTAATTTATTCCGTTTCTAGTCGGAAATTTCTCTGTCATAACAAATGTTTCTTATCCTCTCTTTGAAAACTTTTCAGTTTGATTTTTTAGCAAAAAACTCATGTTCGACCGAAGATTATTGCTCTGTAAAATGTGAAGCTAGAATTTAATGAGTTGACTCAGGGTAGCATGGGTTACCAATCTTTTCTACCCTTTCTCCTTACATTAGCACTGTTGCTGCAGAACAAATTCTTATTTTTCCAGGTTTCTGTTAGCATTTTGTCTAAACTCCACCCTATAATTACCTAGCAATAGCCAGGTATGCTCCTCCCCACAATTAACCTGGTTGTTGCCAGGTAAGCCTGGCCCACTATAAAAGGGGCTGCTTGCCCCCTCCTCCCTCTCTTGCCCTCTTGCTCTCTTGCTCCCCCTTGCTCCTTATCTCTCCCCTTCCCTTCCCCACTCTCTCCACATGGTCATGGCCGGCCTCTACTTCTCTCCTCTCTTCTCTCTGCCTTTATCTGCCTCTGTTACCCTCTTAAGTCCCCTCCCCATGCCCTGAATAAACTCTATTCTATACTATACCATTGTGTGGCTGGTCCCTCTGAGGGAAGGGAGTGCCTCGGCATCTCTTCCCCCATACCTCACCACACCCCATAGAACATATTCTTTTATCCCTTTATCTTTTTATAATCACAGCAGTTTCTCTTTGGAGCCTGTTTCTATTGCCCCGGGTGTGTATTCTTGCAACAGCTCCTTCTTCAATGAGTAGACTAGCTTAACTTTTAGATTTATCCAGTGATACTAGTTTGCATAACTTGAAATGTGTTCCATGTATAGGAATAACTTCTGCATTGGTAATTGTAACTGGTAAATCCTGTTGGGCCTTCAACAAATTCAGACTCCAATAGAAGAGAAAATATAGGAGTTTATCATATAAAGAAAAGAAAAAGGTGTCACAAGAGTGTCCAACTAAAGGTATAGAAAATACTATTTCTGTCTGAGAACAATATAATTAGAATAATTTTGCTTTCACTCAAAAGTTTCGTAAAAGATAACATTTAGGGGAAAAATTCCTTATTTCAAAAGCAATATACACATAACTCAAAACACCAAGTCACACAGACAAGGGTGAGGGGAGGAAACACAGGAAACTTGAAATCCTGCCCTCCCCACTGCTAACAATATAGGGTAAGTTCTTTAGTCGAAATTCTCTTGTATGGACCATGGGTTTAAATGACCACACTGAACACGCTGGACACCGGCTGATGTTCTGTGTAAGGTGATGAGTAATTTTCAGGTGATCTTTACTGACCACATAAGACTCAATGACTATTACATTGTAACTACAGCTTTCTGATATTATTTAATACATTGTAACTGCCATTTCCTAATATTGAATACATTGTAACTGTCACTTCCTAATATTTAATACATTGTAACTGCAGCTTTCTAATAGTTCACAGATGTTACTTCCATCCAGGCTCTCGTCACCATGATGCTGTCAACCTGTTCCTAAAAACATACAGGAGGGACACTTTCACTGGGGTCTGTTTTCAGATGAAGGTCCCTCCATAGCACAGCAGATAGCAAGTCAGCCTCCAAAGTTCCAGACAAAAATGGTAGGCAAAATTTTTAAAGATTTTGCTACAATATTAGCAAATGATACTGTGTAAACTTGTCAGAAATCCATTCTCCAAGCAATGGAGGAAACTTGTCCACATCTTGGAAAATTTTGAGTATTACTGTCATTAAAACTTGGCAATAATCTGTTCAGAGAGCACAGGATCTGAACTGGTGGCTGTGAAGGTGACAGGGGGCTCCCACAGAGCAGCTTACTCACCTTTCCCAGGGTATCCATGGTGACTTTTCCGGTTTTGTGTGTGTCCTTTGGGTATATCTGAATACGCTTTGATTCTGAAGCTTGGAAACCTGGGCCAAGTACTTATAGGGTTCATGAAACCAAAAGCCATTAAAAGTAATTACCCTATCAAGGTGGAGACTACCAGAAGGGCGAGTGGAGGGCTGGAAGGAATGAAGGAAGAGATAGACTGTCAGCCGCAGTATGAGGGGACAGAAGACCAGGAAAGGACAGTGAGGGAGGAGATTGACAGCCAAGGTACTGGATGGGACAGAGTCAGCTTGAAGAGGAGGCAGAGGTAAAGGGCTAAGAGACTGCAGAAAACCATGCATAGAAGGAACAAGTCAGACAGCGCCTGCTAATTATCCAACAGGGTTTCTGGAGGGGGCAATTAGTTAGATGCAATTGCCAAATGAACAATAAAGATCAGGTTAAGCCTGGGTTGCCTGTCGTCAGAGGAATGAAAAAGTACAAGCAGCCCCTATGAATTATAACTTAACCTGAGGAATGCATTGTGCAAATGAGGAATGCTAAAGATGTTATGTTAAGATGTTATGTTATGTTATGTTATGTTATGTTATGTGTTATGAAAGAGTCTCCTGCAGGCCAGACTGTGGCTGGTCAGGGGAGAGCTTCCATAAAGGCAGAAAATAGGTGTGGATCCAAAACAGGGGGCGGAGTCAATCGAGGTGAAGTGAAATAAGGAGGCCATGCTGGTGATGGGGGCAAGGGTCCTGGGGCGGCGGGGGGGGGGGGATGTTCAAAGTTTGTGAACAGAAAACAGGAGAGCAGGCAGTCATGCTCTGACTGCAGGTAAGCTCTGGCCGCTGTGTTTGTCTCTAGTTCACGTCTGGTAGCCCTATATGCCCAGCATGTGCGGGAACTTCTGTGATGAGGCCACCATTGTTATCTCTCTGCTAATACCTAGGGCCTGTCACCCTCATGGTGCACTGATGCTATGCAGTGAGGGTCGTTTGCTGGAAGCAGGGGTGAGAAAGTTACTGGGGACAGAGGTCTGTAGTCACAGGTTTCTAGGTGTGGAGATGTTCTGGCAACAGATCAATCTGAACATTCTAGTCAGATGATCTCGGGACCTGCCTTTTCCTCCTGGACCAGAACTGGGATTAGAGCAGAGAGACCAGGTTTATCTGCCATAAAACCAAAGGATGCTTTCAGGCAGGTGTCCCGGTGACTGCGGTTTACATGGGGAAGCATCATTTTATGTACCTAGAGATGGTCCAAGAAAGACTTTTCAGGAATGAGGGACTGAAACCTACTCAGTAAAGAGTCTTTTGCAACTGTCTCCATTCTCATAGCGTCTGCATCCCTGTTCCTCCTCTTTGACCTCGTTCATATTGACATATTAACATACATACATATTGACCCTGTTCAGTAAAGTTTTATGTGATTGGCAGCAGCCTAGTAAGAAAGGCCACACCTTGAGGCAATGTCCCAATGTGAACTTTCCACCCTATAGGGGGCCTCACTAGGTTTTGTGACACCAGCTGGAACTTTAAGATTTCTTTTAAAAGAATCTGTATATGTAAAGGTATTTTGCCTGCCTGCATGTCTATCACATGAGTGCTTGGTACACTTGGAGGCCAGAAGAGGGCACGAGATCCCCATGAACTGTAGTTATAGAGGGTAGTGAGCCATCAAGTAGGGGCTGGAATAGAACATGGGTTCCTGGCAAATCAACCAGGGCTCTGATCCATGGAGCCGGCTCTCCAGATGCACCTGGAAAATTTTTAGGGTCTGGTTTTTTTTTTTTCTGACCAAATTTTCTCCCTTTAGAGCTTGACTGCACACAAGATTGAGAATCCTAAGAGATGATGCCAGGTGCTGTGGTGTTCACAGTGGACTCCTGACAGCTCCCACCCCACCCAGTCAATATGTTCCATATTTGAGAAGCGCTGACAAGCCAGTGATTTCCGGGACTCCTTTTCTGTGTTAGTCAAGTTGTTCACAGCAGCAATAAACTTAGGGAAAAGGCAAACCCTGTGGCTCACAGAAACCTTAGAAGCTGTGCGTGCTGAAAGGAAGGTCACAAGTACAGCTGGGAGGTGAACCTGAAACCTGTGCAGCTTTGACAGGACTTCCCCTCTCTGATGTGAGAGTGAGGTAGTTAGGAGGGCCATGCCGGTGCTAACAGACCTGGGTCCAAATCTTACCTTCTTCTCAAACTTATTAAGACATGAGAACTACAACACCAGGTTTCTCACAATGAAGGGATAACGTTATATTAGCTAATATAATCTAGTAATCTCATCTTCTCTGTTTCTTCCCAAGCACCAAGTCAGTTATCATACACAGATACTATCCTGCCTTGTATGTAGTAGGTCTAGAAAAACCTGTGGGGTTGGGTAAGAACTTAGCAGGCATCGTGGAGGCTCTGAGAAGGTGAGAATGGGTGGGGGGAGCTCAGGGCAGATAACCCCAGTGCCAATTGTCACTCACTGAAGACAACCAAAGCCCAAACCTTGCTTTGAAAGCCTGCCTTTTCCTGTAGATGCAAGGAGATGAGGCCAAGTCAGATTACCCTGCACCTCTAGATGAGGCCAAGTCAGATTACTCTGCACCTCATATCAATATACACAGTGTTCTTTCAAGAAGATAATGTGCCAAGGTATAGAGAGGGCCATGTGAGGAGATATGTTTGTAGAGGCAACTTTTGCATAACTCTTGGAAAGTAATACAATGTTTACTTGACATGAGGCAAAATGACCACTGGCTTATAGGCTCAATGAAGTATTTTAGTAAAAAAAGAAGCAATAGAACGAGTTGGGTACTGTTCCTTCTGTTTCTATTTTGTGGAACAGTTTGAAGAGTATTGGTGTTAGGTCTTCTTTGAAGGTCTGATAGAATTCTGCACTAAAACCATCTGGACATGTGCTTTTTACCAAAAGCACACAGAGATCCGACAAAGAAAGAGATTCTCAGGCCAATCTCTCTTATGACTATCGATGCAAAAATACTCAATAAAATTCTTGCCAACCGAATCCAAGAACACATCAAAACGATCATTCACTACGATCAAGTAGGCTTCATCCCAGGGATGCAGGGATGGTTCAATATAAGGAAATCCATCAATGTAATCCACTATATAAACAATCTCAAAGAAAAAAACCAGATGGTCATCTCATTAGATGCTGAGAAAGCATTTGACAAAATTCAGCATCCTTTCATGCTAAAGGTCTTGGAAAGATCAGGAATTCAAGGCCCATATCTAAACATAGTAAAAGCAATTTACAGCAAACCGGTAGCCAGCATCAATCTAAATGGAGAGAAACTTGAAGCAATCCCACTAAAATCAGGGACTAGACAAGGCTGCCCTCTCTCTCCATATCTTTTCAATATAGTACTTGAAGTTCTAGCTAGAGCAATTAGACAACAAAAGGAGGTCAAAGGGATACAAATTGGAAACGAAGAAGTCAAACTATCACTATTTGCAGACAATATGATAGGATACTTAAGCGACCCAAAGAACTCCACCAGAGAACTCCTACAGCTGATAAATGACTTCAGCAAAGTGGCCGGATATAAAATCAACTCAAGCAAGTCAGTAGCCTTCCTATACTCAAAGGATAAGCAGGCTGAGAAAGAAGTAAGAGAAATGATACCCTTCATGATAGCCACAAACCATATAAAGTATCTTGGCGTGACTCTAACCAAACAAGTGAAAGATCTGTATGACAAGAACTTCAAGTCTCTGAAGAAAGAAATTGAAGAAGACCTCAGAAGATGGAAAAATCTGCCATGCTCATGGATTGGCAGGATTAATATAGTAAAAATGAGCATCTTACCAAAAGTAATATACAGATTCAATGCAATCCCCATCAAAATCCCAACTCAATTCTTCATAGAGTTAGAAAGAGCAATTCAAAAATTCATCTGGAATAACAGAAAACCCAGAATAGTTAAAACTATTCTCAAGAGTAAAAGAACCTCTGGGGGAATCAGTATCCCGGACCTCAAGCTGTACTACAGAGCAATAGTGTTAAAAACTGCATGGTATTGGTACAGTGACAGGCATGTAGATCAATGGAACAGAATTGAAGACCCAGAAATGAATCCACACTCCTATGGTCACTTGATCTTTGACAAAGGAGCTAAAACCATCCAGTGGAAAAAAGATAGCCTTTTCAACAAATGGTGCTGGCTCAACTGGAGGTCAACATGCAGAAGAATGCAAATTGACCCATTCTTATCTCCTTGCACTAAGCTCAATTCCAAGTGGATCAAGGATCTCCACATAAAACCATACACACTAAAACTAATAGAAGGGAAACTAGGGAAGAACCTTGAACATATGGGCACAGGGGAGAATTTCCTGAACAGAACTCCAATAGCTTATGCTCTAAGATCAAGAATAGACAAATGGGACCTCATTAAATTACAAAGTTTTTGCAAGGCAAAAGACACTGTCAAAAAGACAAAGCGGCAACCAACTAACTGGGAAATGATCTTTACCAACCTTACATCCGACAGAGGGCTAATATCCAATATATACAAAGAACTCAAGAAGTTAAACTCCAGAGAGGCAAGTAACCATATTAAAAAATGGGGTACAGAGCTAAACAAAGAGTTCTCACCTGAAGAATATCTAATGGCTGAGAAGCACCTAAAGAGATGTTCATCATCCTTAGTCATTAGGGAAATGCAAATCAAAACAACCCTGAGATTCCATCTCACACCAGTCAGGATGGCTAAGATCAAAAACACAGGAGACAGCAGTTGTTGGTGAGGATGTGGAGAAAGAGGAACACTCCTCCACTGCTGGTGTAATTGCAAGCTGGTACAACCACTCTGGAAAGCAGTCTGACGGTTCCTCAGAAAACTGGGCATGACACTCCCGGAGGATCGGCTATACCACTCCTGGGCATATACCCAGAGGCTTTACCTGCATGCAATAAGGACACATGCTCCACTATGTTCATAGCAGCCTTATTTATAATAGCCAGAAGCTGGAAAGAACCCAGATGTCCCTCAATGGAGGAATGGATTCAGAAGATGTGGTGTATCTACACAATGGAATACTACTCTGCAATTAAAAACAATGAACTCACGAAATTCCTAGGCAAATGGTCAGAACTTGAAAATATCATCCTTAATGAGGTAACCCAATTACAAAAGAACACACATGGTATGCAGTCACTGATAAGGAGATATTAACCCAGAATCTCGGAATACCCTAGACACAATTCACATATCAATAGATTTCTAAGAAGATGGAAGGAGAGACCCCTGGTCCTGGAAAGACTGGATGTAGGGGAAAGCCAGGACAGAGAAACGAGAGGGGGTTGAATGGAGAAAAGAGGGAGGGAAGGGGGCTTATGGGACTTTCGGGGAGGGAGGAAACGGGAAAGGGGAAATGATTTGGAATGTAAATTAAAAAAATATATATATAAAAAAAGAAGCAATAAAAAGGTGCATAGTTAAAACATAATAAAATACTGAGATTAAGTTGAATTTCAAGCTATTATAATTTTTATTCAAAGATGTTTATTCCTGGTATTTTCTAATGCAGTCCTAGGAGTTGTTACCTACGTACATTTTATGTCAGTACAGCTCTAGCTTCCCTACATGTTGATAAAACATACAGTGTGTGCTTATACAATCTAAATTTGTCCTTGTTTTACCTAATTTCCCAATACTATAATAAAAGTCATATGATGAGATTGTTTAGAGAGACAAAAGGTTTATTTTTGCCGTGATCTGCATGGGAAAGGCCTATACCATAGGCCCTTCTCCTTACCCTCTTACCTGCTGAACCTTATGTATCACATCAGAGAGGGTGCAGATGTGTATTTGATGTCTGTGTATCTCTTTCTCCTTTTGACATCACCAGGATTCAAACCTGGAAACTCCACCCTGATGAAGTCTCACTTCTAGCAGTTGTAGTTGAGGTACATTTCCACCCAGGCTCTTCTCTGGAGGATTGGCTGTATTCAAACCACTACAATGCTGGATCCATTTTTTGCTTCAACGAAACCAATATATGCTCAGACCCCATGTTTCATAGTTTCTCTGCTTCCCTTCTCGTCCGGAGGATTCTTCTCTCTCTCCTGGAGTCTGCCACCCTCTGTTCACTCCCACAATGGTTCAAGGGCAGGTTTTGCTTCATCCCTGCCGCTCACCCAACCCTGCATGCACACCTGGTCTCTGATGGAAGCACTGCCCTCTGGGTTAAATCTGAGTCAGGAAACCCAAAAGTCAAAATCAAACAGCACCATGTTCTTCCTCCCTCTTTCTCTTCCTCTCTGTATTAGGTTTGAATCCCTCCTGCGGGAAACTGTAATGGTGGCCTCATTTAGCAGTTAATTCGACTTGGCTTCTTTGAGCATCACTGAAATGTCAAGTCATGTCACTTCCTGCTTCATTGTCACAAAGCAACTGAAGCATTCCTGTAGCAGAGCTGACGTACACTTAGTGTACCTCGAAGTATCTGAAGGAATTGATTGACTTTTGCCAATTTATTCATAGCACAACCCTCAAAGAACTCTTTGACGTGCTTTGAAACTAATAAAAACAATCCTGGGCCTTACAGATACAAAGACTGGGGTTCAGAGTGAAGGAGTGTTCTCATATGATGACCTACAAATCTGGACTATATCTTCCAAAGTCTTATTCCTTCTTCCATTCAAAAGTGCCCTCTAAATGGCACATTAAGGTACAGAATAGCTACAGTACTAACAGCCCATGCCCACCAGTCTTTCCTATGTGCCCGTGTGCTTCCGGGAGGAGACTAGTTTGATCCTCATGCCAATGCCCTGGGTTATGGTTATCCTTTGAAGATAAATGGATGTGAAGATGTTTGCTGAAAATGCAGTGATGCCCACTGTAGTTGGTAGACAGGAGTGAGTGCACCCTGACATCATCACCCCCCCTCCACACACACCCTGACATCATCACCCCCTCCACACACACCCTGACATCATCACCCCCCTCCACACGCACCCTGACATCATCACCTCCCCTCCAAACACACCCTGACATCATCACCTCTCCTCCACAACACCCTGACGTCATCACCTCTCCTCCACACACACCCTGACATCATCACCTCCCCTCCACACACACCCTGACATCATCACCTCTCCTCCACACACACCCTGACGTCATCACCTCTCCTCCACACACACCCTGACGTCATCACCTCTCCTCCACACACACCCTGACGTCATCACCCCTCCTCCACATACACATACTGCCTATTCCCTTACTCCCTTTCCTTCTGTCTTCTCAGACAAGATTGGAGGTCTTTGATATCCCTTTATGCCATTCATTTTTCTACCATACCCAGAATTCCCTGCTAGTATTTACATAAGGAGAGTCAGACAAGACAACTGAGGACAACTCGCAGTCTATGTGCTCTTACTCACCCTGTTGTGCCTTTGGATCTTGGCAGGGGCCCTAGGCACTGTGACTTGAATTGTCCTTGTTATGAAATTAACTTCTTAAAAAAAAGATTTATTTATTTATTATGTATACAGTTTTCTACCTGCATGTATCCTGCAGGGCAGAAGAGAGGGCACCAGATCCCATCATGGATGGTTGTGAGTCACCATGTGGCTGCTGGGAATTGAACTCAGGAATTCCGAAAGAGCAAACAGTGCTCTTAACCTCCGAGCCATCTCTCCAGCCCATGAAGTCAACTTCTAATAAAACAAGTAAACGAGATGGAGAAGCTGTGGAGCCTTCAGAGTGTGACAAAAACCCTTTCTGTGCTTTGAGCATATACATGCAAATATTTTGCTCATAAGTACGTTTTTACATAAAGTCAAAGTGCAAATATATGTTTTTAGTGCAAATCTCACTAGTTACCATTGGGCATATGGATTACAAGTACTCCCATGGCTTGGGGAATCTGCTTTATATGGAAGCTCTGGGAAAACTCCTGCATGGTACTGTAATGTGTGTAATTTCACATATTATACATACGCAGAGTTTCACACATAGCTTATTAGTATTTCACTTGTGCAGTTATGGCATTTCTAATATTTGACCCGATGTGTATTGATGGCTTTGTAAAAAATTTTCAGAGAATTTATTCAATGTCATTAGAGACTAAACACTCACAGAAAACCATTTGTCAATGTGCACTTTCAAGATTTCAAAGAATGGTCCTTATAGATTTTTAACTTCTTCATATAAAGACAACTTCATGATTAGATACTCTTAAAACAAAACATATGTTAATCTAATCACATTTAGTTTGGAATAAAACCTCAATAAAACTGTTTTTACAGATTTACATGCTATATATTTTTTAACCATTTCTGCCAGAAGTCATCATAGGCATATTATTTTTGTGCATTGTGTAAAGGTTATCTTGTATTATTTAAATGCTAATTTCTCTGCTTTCATATCTTGTTTTAATATGGACATTGGATTATAATGCTTATGTCTAGAATCTCCTGTCTCAAGTTTGTGTAAACAGTTCTTACCATTTATTCTCTGTCCTGTCAATCAATGTTGATCCCCCAATGGCTGGGCAGAAGAGAGAACAGGGCAGAAACTCTGCCAGCCAGGGAAGGAGAGAGGGAGGGAGATTCAGATTGGCCCGGAGGGGAGAGGATCTGAGAAGACATCATGGAAAAAAAAAATCAGAAGCCCAAAGAGCCAGATCAATAATCATATGCAAGAATCATGGTATCATGGCTGGGAGGTAATTAGCATAGTGGGTTAATATAAATCAATAATGCCCAGAAACTGAGGTATACCATGACATAAATCTTGGTTTCTCTGTGTGGTTACTGGGGACTAGCAAAGATAAAGAAATACATCTGCTGAATTAATTCATTATTTACATTTATATTAAAAGCAATTCCTTTTACAAGTCAGCACATCTTCATCTTTTCTAGCTTAAATACAGCGAGCCATTCTGGAACTCTGTACTTCTTTATATGATCAGCTTACACTCTAGATAATCTGCTTCTGCCGGAGCTCGCATGGGGTTTCTGCCCTCTCTGCATTCCTGGAGGCTCCTCCAGTCTGCAGCATGCACTCTGGAGCCCTTAAACCATCGCAGGGCACCAGCTGTGTCACGTTTCCTCACAATGTGTGCTCACTTAGTAGTTGAGACCTTGGCATTACTTACAGCAGCAAGTTTCAGGTCACATATTGCTTACATTAGGTTAAATGTTTCCCAGCATAAAAATCCTCATTTAAAAAAAAAATCCTCATCTCCTTCCTCATGGACTTCACATTCCCCCTTTAGGTCAGTTGGTTCAAGGCTGTTTTCTTCGTTTGCATTACAGGCCAACTTTCAATCCACACCACACATGTCAAAGGCAGCTGGGCGGATAAGATAGACTGGGTTTCTTTAGCTGTAAGATGGGGTATGGATAAACGAACCACTTCAAGGAGCTGTCTGTCCTGCAAGGGTTTGAATCTCATTGCCATAGAAACAAAGCTTTCACCTCAGAGGGAAGAAAAACATCTATTTGAGAGCCAGATATGAGTGAGCCGGACCTAGTATCTCGAAGCTAGGTTAACCCCATTGCAGGTTCCTGCATGGAAACAGTTCCATGAGGTTTTATAGTAGCAGAACAAATCAAGTCACAGATCAAGGCAACTTGAAACCGCTAGACAGGATTTACTAATACTTTTGCTTAAACCATTAATTCACACAACGTTAAATTTAGCTAAGAGAGTCCTGCCTCCATAAGACCCCAGACGTAGGTAGTGTGCTAACCAGACCTGTTAGAGAGAAGCAAAATTTAGGACAGCAGGAAGCTAGTGTTTGTTCACCAAAATTTATCTCCAACTAGGCTCCATTCCCAGAATAAAAAGCGACAGCCTGAATTCCAACCTGCTTTTAGGCCTGTCCCTACAGAAAGGAGCATACTTCCAAGGGCAGCTCAAGGGGTCAGCACAGGGTTACAACAACCATTAAGTCCTGGTCTGCCACTAAGTGTCCTATGCTCTTATCAGAAAAAGTGTAATTCTGCCAGGTGGGCAAGATGTACCCTGGAAACAATTCCTTGAAAAGAACACAGCTGCTGTACTTACGAAACAAGTTTGGCAATCTCTCTGCTGTGTCAATCTCTCATCTGCCCAAGTAGCCAGACTTGTAGTCTCCTGTCTCTGTTTAAATGGTTCAAAGTATAACCTGGAGTCAGGACATAAAAGAGATTTAAGGATGACAGTGTTTGTGAAATGCATACGCCTAGGGTATATAAGTTAGTAATTTAGCGAGAGATGGATGCGTGCTATATGAAAGAGATTTTTCCTTTATTAATCTCTAAGGCTGCAGGGTGATTTCTTACTGGGAAGACACACTAATTCTAGAACAGAATGACATTTGAGGTTGTCCCATGGCCTAGACACACAGTGCACACTCCCACACCCACACAAGCATGCACACACACATCCTTGCTCCAAGTGAAGTTGGTAGATTTGGAGAAAAGGTGCTTTGACACACACACACACACACACACACACACACACACACATCTATGAATGTCAGCATGTCTGGAAAGTGCCCTGTCAGGTGTGAGTGCTTTGGGAACGGGGAGAGAGGGGCTGTCCTGAATGAAGGACCCAGGGGAGGGAGAAGTCAAATGCTCTTAAAAATAAGATCCTCTGTGTTTTTCCTATTACTTTTTGTTCAGCGTTGCTCTATGTGCGACTTTCAGAGGAAGGAGTTTGTTTTTTCTTTGTCCATACCTAGTAGCTTCAGAGAACACACTCTTAAGTCAGCAACTTAACTTAGATGTAGCCTAACACAATGGGCACATTTGTCTAGAATTAGCCAAGAAGCAATGTGATGATTAATTCAGAATTGCAACAATGCTTCTTGACTGTGTAGTCATTGTGTCACACCTGGGTGGAGAAGCCCTCGCCCAGCAGCTTGGCAGCAACTCTGCATGTGCACTTGCTTCATCTTTGGAAGGTGTGAAGGTATAAAGCCCGGCACCGAGGGCGGGCTCATCGTGATATGAGTTAAATCTTCCCATTTGCTTTCCTCTTCCCCAGTCTTCAGTGCAGTGCCTGTGTTTGTTAAATACTTGCCATCCCACAAGTCCATTTCTTGCTCAGTCCCTTGTTTATCATATTCTTTCTCCTCTTTTCTATTTACTGGCTTATTTAAATCCACCCTAGTTCTGATGTCCAAGACAGGAACCTCTTCTTAGGGTTGTTAGATGATCCATTTCTTAAGTCGTTCTTCTTTCTCCAAAGCTTGCCCGCCATAGTATGTTTCTTCCTCACCCAAAGTCATGGGGCCAAGCTGTCATGGGCTGAAGGCTTTCTAATCATTTATCTGCTGATTGTATTGTATTCATCATAGCAACAGGAATCTGATGCAATAATGAGATCAATTGCCATTTTCTTGACACAGCTTCCAGGGATTGACTTGACCATGGACAGAGGGAAGGGGGAGATTACACACATACACTTACAGAAGCTGGGATGGGGTGCAATGGGCTGTGGGACTGTGAAAGGCAGTCTGTGTTCTGGTTGAGTGAGGCTTAACTTCCAGAGATCCTGCAGATTAATTCTGCAGGTGATTGGCCATGCTCCCAGACACCAGGCTTCTGACACGAAGCCCTCAGCTCTCCATAATTCTGTGGCCATCAGGCACATAGTGCAACGCCCCAAGCCCCAAGTATTCTGGTTGGACTCCACCCCCACAGTCACCTGGCTACAGCCAGATATATTCCTCCCCATGGTTACCTGGCAACAGCTAGGTAGGCCCAGCTCGCTATAAAACTGGCTGCTTGCCCCTTCCCCTCTCTCTTGCTCTCTTGCTCTCTTGTTCTCTTACTCTCTTGTCTCTCTCTCTTGCCCTCTTGGGCTCCCTTCTCTCCCCATCCCCTTCCCCCTCTCTCCACGTGGCTATGGCTGGCCTCTACTTTTCTACTTTTCCCCTCTCTCTACTTCTCTACGATAAAGCTCTAAAATCATGGACTGCCTCTTCTCATCTGGACCCTCCGTGCTGGAACAACGGGCCATGTCTTCCCCTAAAGAGCTGTGCATCGAGTCTCCTGCTGGAAGGCCTCCCAGTGTCCCCATCCAAACCAAGCTGCCAGCAGCCACCAGACCAGACCAAGGACTCATCCCCATGGGAACCAGCCAGTGGCCTCCTCCCTGCCCCATTTCTCTTCAGCCCTGGGGCAGAACCCAGGCCCCAGTGTCCCCACTCCATTCTCAGCTCTTCTGTGACATCCAGAGGAGTCTGTGATGTTCAAGACTGAGAGCCCCAAGACTGCACCTTCCCCACCCCAGGAGCGAGGTCACGAGGTCCTCCACAGACCAATGATCACCTGGCTCTTCTGTGGAGTCCCTCGGCAGTCAAACTCCCTACCTCCACCCACCCAGTGGCCCTAGCCCTGGAGGGATGCAGGTCCAGAAGCGGTCACAACCCAGGAGCTCAGTGTGTGTTACATACAGTTGAAGAAGGATGCAGGATTGGTACCTACATATAAACAAGGAGTCAGGTTTAGCACTCTGGGTAGAAGACGTCTTTGTATGGAGGAGTCTTTGTAAGAAGTCTTCATGTAGTAAATAAATATACAGGTGGCGAAAGCTGTGGTGGACACTTGCTGCACACACACTGAGAACATCCACAGCTGGACAAGAGGAAGGCTCCCCCCAGAGGGAAGGTATGTCATTTTGCTCTGAATCTGAAGGCATGGTTCTTGATGTGGCTGTGCTAGTGTCAAACAATCCACACTGACTCTGGACTTTACTCACTGAGAGCTGCCCACAATAAATAATGAGAGCTACTGCCTGAACCCCATCAGTGTGTGACAGTGTAAGGCTCTATCGAGCCTTAGCTTACTGGAGACTCCCTGAGCGAACAACTCAGAGTCCAGAATCGATGCAAAAAGCAAAAGGAATTTATTGTTCCAACATGTTGGGGTCATCCTGCACATGGAGAGAGAG